>CM059786.1:45756790-46112973 GCA_030435695.1 Brachymystax lenok tsinlingensis | reverse complement strand
ATTTCTTAATTCTTTTTAATTTTAATTTTTAATCTTAATTTTAATTTTAATT
The DNA here is from genome assembly GCA_030435695.1 of Brachymystax lenok tsinlingensis. Taxonomy (NCBI): domain Eukaryota; kingdom Metazoa; phylum Chordata; class Actinopteri; order Salmoniformes; family Salmonidae; genus Brachymystax; species Brachymystax lenok. Next base: position 46,112,921 of record CM059786.1, on the reverse strand, counting down.
TTTAATTTTAATTCTAATTCTTAATTTTTAATTTTAATTTTTAATTTTAATTCTTAATTTTAATTTTAATTTTAATTTTAATTTTAATTTTAATTTTAATTTTAATTTTAATTTTAATTTTAATTTTAATTTTAATTTTAAATTTTAATTTTTTTAATTTTAATTTTAATTTTAATTTTAATTCTTAATTTTAATTTTTAATTTTAATTCTTCAATTTCTTAATTTAATTTTACTTAATTTTAATTTTGTAATTTTAATTTTAATTTTAATTTAATTCTTAATTTTTAATTCTTAATTCTTAATTCTTAATTTTAATTTTAATTTTAATTTTAATTTTAATTTTTTAATTTTAATTTTAATTTTAATTCTTAATTTTAATTTTAATTTTAATTTCTTGTAATTTTAATTCTTAATTTTTAATTTTAATTTTAATTTTAATTTTTAATTCTTAATTCTTAATTTTAATTTTAATTTTACTTTAATTTTAATTCTTAATTTTAATTTTAATTTTAATTCTTAATTCTTTAATTTAATTTTAATTTTAATTTTAATTCTTAATTTTAATTTTTAATTTTAATTTTAATTTGTTAATTTTTAATTTTAATTTTAATTTTAATTTTAATTTTAATTTTAATTCTTAATTTTAATTTTAATTTTAATTTTTGTAATTTCTAATTTTAATTCTTAATTTTTAATTTTAATTTTAATTTTAATTTTAATTTAATTTTAATTCTTAATTTTAATTTTAATTTTAATTTTAATTTTAATTTTAATTTTAATTTTACCTCTAATTTTAATTTTTAATTTTAATTTTAATTTTAATTTTAATTCTTAATTTTAATTTTAATTTTAATTTTAATTTTAATTGACAATTTTAATTTTAATTTTAATTCTTAATTTTAATTTCTTAATTTTAATTTTAATTTTAATTCTTAATTTTAATTTTAATTTTAATTTAATTTTAATTTTGTAATTTTAATTTTAATTTTTAATTTTACTTTAATTTTAATTTAATTTTAATTTTAATTTTAATTTTAATTTTAATTTTAATTTTAATTTTAATTTTTAATTTTTTAATTTTAATTTTAATTTTTAATTCTTAATTTTAATTTTAATTTTAATTTTAATTTTAATTTTAATTTTAATTTTAATTTTAATTTTAATTTTAATTTTAATTTTAATTTCTTAATTTTAATTTTAATTTTAATTTTAATTTTAATTCTTAATTTTAATTTTAATTTTTAATTTTAATTTTAATTTTAATTTTAATTTTAATTTTAATTTTAATTTTAATTTTAATTTTAATTTTAATTTTAATTTTAATTTTACCTCATTTTAGATTTTAATTTTAATTCCCTAATTCTTAATTTTAATTTTAATTTTTCAATTTTAATTTCTAATTTTAATTTTAATTTTAATTTTTAATTTTAATTTTTTAATTTTTAATTTTAATTCTTAATTTTAATTTTAATTCCTAATTTTAATTCTTAATTTTAATTTCTTAATTTTAATTTTAATTTTAATTTTAATTTTAATTTTAATTTTCTTAATTTTAATTTTAATTTTTAATTCTTAATTTTAATTTCTTAATTTTAATTTTAATTCTTAATTTTGTAATTTTTAATTCTTAATTCTTAATTTTAATTTTAATTTTAATTTTAATTTTAATTTCCTTAATTTTGAATTTTAATTTTTTAATTTTAATTTTAATTTTAATTTTTAATTTTAATTTTAATTCTTAATTTTAATTTTAATTTTAATTCTTAATTTTAATTTTTTAATTTTAATTTTAATTTTTAATTTTAATTTTAATTTTAATTTTAATTTTAATTTTAATTTTAATTCTTAATTTTTAATTTTAATTTTAATTTTAATTTTAATTTTAATTTTAATTTTAATTCTTAATTCTTAATTTTAATTTTAATTTTAATTTTAATTTTAATTTTTAATTTTAATTTTAATTTTAATTTTAATTTCAATTTTAATTTTAATTTTTAATTTTAATTTTAATTTTAATTTTAGATTTTAATTCTTAATTTTAATTTTAATTTTAATTTCTTAATTTTAATTTTAATTTTAATTCTTAATTTTAATTTTAATTTTAATTCTTTAATTTTAATTTTAATTTTAATTTTAATTTTAATTCTTAATTTTAATTTTACCATTTTTAATTTTACTTTTAATTTTTAATTTTAATTTTAATTTTAATTTTAATTTTAATTTTAATTTTAATTTTAATTCTTAATTTTAATTTTAATTTTTAATTTTAATTTTAATTTTAATTTTTAATTTTAATTTTAATTTTAATTTTAATTTTAATTTTAATTTTTAATTTTAATTTTAATTTTTAATTTTAATTCTTAATTTTAATTTTCTTAATTTTAATTTTAATTTGTAATTTTAATTTTAATTTTTTAATTTTAATTTTAACTTAATTTTAATTTCACTGTAATTTTAATTTTTAATTTTAATTTTAATTTTACCCCAATTTTAATTTTAATTCTTAATTTAATTTCTAATTTTAATTTTAATTTAATTTTAATTTTAATTCTTAATTTTAATTTTAATTCTTAATTTTTAATTTAATTTTTTTAATTTTAATTTCCTTAATTTTTAATTTTAATTTTAATTTTAATTCTTTAATTTTAATTTTAATTTTAATTTTAATTCTTAATTTTAATTTTAATTCTTAATTTTAATTTTAATTTTAATTCTTAATTTTAATTTTAATTTTAATTCTTAATTTTAATTCTTAATTTCTAATTTTAATTTTTAATTTTAATTTTAATTTTAATTTTAATTCTTAATTTCTTAATTCTTAATTTTAATTTTAATTCTTAATTTCTCTTAATTTTAATTTTAATTTCTTAATTTTTAATTTACTTAATTCTTAATTTTAATTTTAATTTTAATTTTAATTTTAATTCTTAATTTTAATTTGTAATTTTTAATTTTAATTTTAATTTTAATTCTTAATTTAATTTTAATTTTAATTTTTAATTTTAATTTTTAATTTTAATTTTAATTTTAATTTTAATTTTAATTTTAATTTTAATTCTTAATTTTAATTTTAATTTTAATTTCTAATTTTAATTTTAATTTTAATTTTAATTCTTAATTTTTAATTTCTAATTTTTAATTCTTAATTTTCTTAATTTTAATTCTGTAATTTCTAATTTCTTAATTTTACCCTAATTTTAATTTTAATTTTTAATTTCACTTTAATTCTTAATTTCTAATTTTAATTTTTAATTTTAATTTTTAATTTTTAATTTTAATTTCTTTAATTTTTAATTCTTAATTTTAATTTTAATTTTAATTTTTTTAATTTTAATTTATAATTTTAATTTTAATTTTAATTTTAATTTTAATTTTAATTTTAATTTTTTAATTCTTTAATTCTTAATTTTAATTTTAATTTTTAATTTTAATTTTAATTTTAATTTCTTAATTTTAATTCTTAATTTTAATTTTTACTAATTTTTAATTTTAATTTTAATTTTAATTTTAATTTTTAATTTTAATTTTAATTTTTACATTTTGTAATTTTTAATTCTTAATTTTAATTTTAATTTCTTAATTTTTAATTTTAATTTCTTTAATTTTAATTTTAATTTTAATTTCAATTTTGTAATTTTAATTTTAATTTTAATTTTTAATTTTAATTTTAATTTTAATTTTAATTTTAATTTTAATTCTTAATTTTAATTTTAATTTTTAATTTTAATTTTAATTTTTAATTTCTTTAATTTTTAATTTTTAATTTTAATTTCTCTTAATTTTAATTTTAATTTTAATTTTAATTCTTAACCTTTTAATTTTTAATTTTAATTTTAATTTTAATTTTTAATTTTAATTTTAATTTTTAATTTCTTAATTTTAATTCTTAATTTTAATTTTAATTTTAATTTTAATTTTGTAATTTTAATCTTCTTAATTTTAATTTTAATTTTAATTTTAATTTTAATTTTTAATTTTGTAATTCTTAATTTTAATTTTCTAATTTTTAATTTTAATTCTTAATTTTGTAATTTCTTAATTTTAATTTTAATTTTAATTTTAATTCTTTAATTTCTAATTTTAATTCTTAATTTTAATTTTAATTTTAATTCTTAATTTTAATTTTCACTTTAATTTTTAATTTTAATTTTAATTTTTAATTTACTAATTTTCTTAATTTTTAATTTTAATTTTAATTTTAATTTTAATTTTAATTCTTAATTTTAATTTTAATTTTAATTTTAATTTCTTAATTTTAATTTTAATTTTAATTTTAATTTTAATTTCTAATTTCTTAATTTTACCCTTAATTTTAATTCTTAATTCTTAATTTTAATTCTTGTAATTTTTAATTTTTAATTTTTAATTCTTAATTTTTTAATTTTAATTTTAATTCTTAATTTTAATTTTAATCTCTTAATTTTAATTCTTAATTTTAATTTTTAATTTTCTAATTTTAATTTTAATTTCCTTTAATTTTAATTTTTAATTTTAATTTTAATTTCTTAATTTTTAATTTCTTAATTTTAATTCTTAATTTTAATTTTAATTTTAATTTTAATTTTAATTTTAATTTTAATTTTTAATTTCTTAATTCTTAATTTTAATTCTTTAATTTTAATTCTTAATTTTAATTCTTAATTTTTAATTCTTTATATTTTTAATTTTAATTTCTTAATTTTAATTTTAATTTTAATTTTAATTCTTAATTCTTAATTAATTTAATTTTAATTTTAATTTTTTAATTTTCTAATTTTTAATTTCTAATTTTAATTTTAATTTTCATAATTTTAATTCTTAATTTTTTTAATTTTTAATTTTAATTTTAAATTTTAATTCTTAATAATTTTAATTTTAATTTTAATTTTAATTTTAATTTTTTAATTAATTTTTAATTTTAATTCTTTAATTTAATTTTAATTTTTAATTTTAATTTTAATTTTAATTTCTTAATTTTAATTTCTTAATTTTAATTTTAATTTTAATTTTAATTTTAATTCTTAATTTTTAATTTTAATTCTAATTTTAATTTTAATTTTAATTTTAATTTTAATTTTTCTAATTTTAATTTTAATTTTAATTTTTGTAATTTCTTAATTTTGTAATTTTTAATTTTAATTTTAATTTTAATTTTAATTTTAATTTTAATTTTAATTTTAATTTTAATTTTAATTCTTAATTTTAATTTTAATTTTAATTTTAATTTTAATTTTAATTTTTAATTTTAATTTTAATTTTAATTCCTTAATTTTAATTTTAATTTTTAATTTTAATTTTAATTTTAATTCTTAATTTTAATTTCTTAATTTTAATTTTAATTCTTAATTTTTAATTTTAATTCTTTAATTTTTAATTTTAATTTTAATTTCTTTAATTCTTAATTCTTAATTTTAATTTTAATTCTTAATTTCTAATTTTAATTTTAATTTTAATTTTAATTTCTAATTTTAATTTTAATTTTAATTCTTAATTTTAATTTTTAATTTTAATTTTACCTTAATTTTAATTTTAATTCTTAATTTTGTAATTTTAATTTCTTCAATTTTAATTTTAATTTTAATTTTTAATTTTAATTTTAATTCTTAATTTTAATTTTAATTTTAACTTTTTAATTTTTAATTTTAATTTTAATTTTAATTTTAATTTTAATTTTAATTCTTAATTTTAATTAATTCTTAATTCTTAATTTTAATTCTTAATTTTAATTTTAATTTTTAATTTTTAATTTCTAATTTTAATTTTAATTTTTAATTTTAATTTTAATTTCTTAATTTTAATTTTAATTTTAATTTTAATTTTAATTTTAATTTTAATTTTAATTTTAATTTTTTTGTAATTCTTGAATTTGTAATTCTTAATTTTTAATTTTAATTTTAATTTTAATTTTCAATTTTAATTTTAATTTTAATTTTAATTTTAATTTCTAATTTTAATTTTAATTTTAATTTTAATTTTAATTTTAATTCTTAATTTTAATTTTAATTCTTAATTCTTAATTCTTAATTTTAATTTTTAATTTTAATTTTAGATTTTAATTCTTAATTTTAATTCTTAATTTTAATTTTAATTCTTAATTCTTAATTTTAATTTTAATTTTAATTTTAATTTTAATTTCTTAATTTTAATTTTAATTTTAATTTTAATTTAATTTCACCAATTTTTAATTCTTAATTTCTAATTCTTAATTTTAATTTTCTAATTTTTAATTTTTAATTTTAATTCTTAATTTTAATTTTAATTTCTTAATTTTAATTCTTAATTTTAATTTTAATTTTAATTCTTAATTTTAATTTCTTAATTCTTAATTTTAATTTTAATTTTAATTTTAATTTTTAATTTTAATTTCTAATTTTTAATTTTAATTTTAATTTTAATTTTAATTTTGTAATTTTAATTTTAATTTTAATTTTAATTTTGAATTTCTTAATTTTAATTTTTAATTTTAATTCTTAATTTTAATTCTTAATTTTAGATTTTAATTTTAGAATTCTTCAATTCTTAATTTTAATTCTTAATTTTAATTTTAATTTTAATTTTAATTTTAGCCTTCTTAATTTTAATTTCTTAATTTTTGGAATTCTTAACTTAATTTTTAATTCTTAATTTTTAATTTTTAATTTTGTAATTTTAGATTTCTTAATTTTAATTTTAATTCTTAATTTTAATTTTAATTTTAATTTTAATTTTAATTTTAATTCTTAATTTTAATTTTAATTTCTAATTTCTTAATTTTAATTTTAATTCTCTAATTTTAATTTTTAATTTTAATTTTAATTTTAATTTTTAATTTTAATTTGTAATTTTAATTTTAATTTTAATTTTTAATTTTAATTTTAATTTTTAATTTTAATTTTAATTCTTAAATTTTAATTTTAATTTTAATTTTTAATTTTTAATTTATAATTTTTAATTTATGAATTTTAATTTTTAATTTTAATTTTAATTTTAATTTTAATTTTAATTTTAATTTTAATTTTAATTTTAATTTTAATTTTAATTTTAATTTCTTAATTTTAATTTCTAATTTTAATTTCTTAATTTCTTAATTTTAATTTTAATTTTAATTTTAATTTTAATTTTAATTTTTAATTTCTTAATTTTAATTTTAATTTTTAATTTTAATTTTAATTTTTAATTTTAATTTTAATTTTAATTTTAATTTTAATTCTTAATTTTAATTTCTAATTTTAATTTTAATTTTAATTTAATTTTAATTTTGTAATTTTAATTTTAATTTTAATTTTTAATTTTAATTTTAATTTTAATTTTAATTTTAATTTTAATTTTAAATTTTAATTTTAATTTCTTTAATTCTTAATTTTAATTCTTAATTTCTAATTTTAATTCTTTAATTTTAATTTTAATTTTAATTCTTAATTTTAATTTTAATTTCTAATTTTAATTTTAATTTTAATTTTAATTTTAATTTTAATTTTAATTTTAATTTTAATTCTTAATTTTAATTTTAATTTTAATTTTAATTTTTAATTTTAATTTTAATTCTTAATTTTAATTTTAATTCCTTTAATTCTTAATTTTAATTTTTAATTTTAATTTTAATTCTTAATTCTTAATTCTTAATTTTAATTTTAATTCTTAATTTTAATTTCATAATTTTAATTCTTAATTCTGTAATTCTTAATTTTAATTCTTAATTTTAATTTTAATTCTTAATTTTAATTTAATTTTAATTTTAATTTTAATTTTTAATTTTAATTTCTTAATTTTAATTTTAATTTTAATTTTAATTTTAATTTTAATTTTAATTTTAATTCTTAATTCTTCTTAATTTTAATTCTTAATTTTAATTTTAATTTTTAATTTTAATTTTAATTCTTAATTTTAATTTTAATTTTAATTTTAATTTAATTTTAATTTTAATTTTAATTTTAATTTTAATTTTTAATTTTAATTTTAATTCTTAATTTACTAATTTTAATTTTAATTTTAATTTTAATTTTAATTTTTATATTTTTAATTTTAATTTCCCTAATTTTAATTTTTAATTTTAATTTTAATTTTAAATTTAATTTTAATTTTAATTCCTTAATTTTAATTCTTAATTTTAATTTCCTAATTTTAATTTTAATTTTAATTTTAATTTCTAATTCTTAATTTTAATTCTTAATTCTTAATTTTAATTTCTTAATTTTAATTTTAATTTTGAATTTTAATTTTAATTTTAATTTTAATTTTAATTTTAATTCTTAATTTTAATTTTAATTCTTAATTTTAATTTTAATTTTAATTCTTAATTTTAATTTTAATTTTTAATTTTAATTTTAATTTTAATTCTTTAATTTTAATTTTAATTTCTAATTTTAATTTTAATTTTAATTTTAATTTTAATTTTAATTTTAATTTTAATTCTTAATTTTAATTTACTTAATTTTAATTTTAATTTATAATTTGTAATTCTTAATTTTAATTCTTCTTAATTTTAATTTTAATTTTAATTTTAATTTCTTAATTCTTAATTTTAATTTTAATTTTAATTTTAATTTTAATTTTAATTTTAATTTCTAATTTTAATTTTAATTTTAATTTTAATTTTAATTTTAATTTTAATTTTTAATTTTAATTTTAATTTTAATTTTAATTTTAATTTTAATTTTTAATTTTAATTCTTAATTCTTTAATTTTTAATTTTAATTTTAATTTTAATTTTAATTTTAATTTTAATTTTTAATTCTTAATTTTAATTTTTAATTTGTAATTTTACATTTTAATTTTAATTTTAATTCTTAATTTTAATTTTGTAATTTTTAATTTTTTAATTTTAATTTTAATTTTAATTTAATTTTAATTTTAATTTTAATTTTAATTTTAATTTTAATTCTTCACAATTTTAATTTTAATTTTAATTTTAATTCTTAATTTTAATTTTAATTCTTAATTTCTTAATTTTAATTTTAATTTTAATTTTAATTTTAATTCTTAATTTTAATTTTAATTTTAATCTTGTAATTTTAATTTTAATTCTTAATTTTAATTTTAATTTTAATTTTAAATTTTAATTTTAATTCTTAATTTCTTAATTCTTAATTCTTAATTTTAATTTTAATTTTAATTTTTAATTTTAATTTTAATTTTGTAATTTCTTAATTTTAATTATAATTTTAATTTCTTAATTTTAATTTTCTAATTCTTAATTTTAATTTTAATTTTAATTCTTAATTTCTTAATTTTAATTTTAATTTTAATTTTAATTTTAATTTTAATTTTTAATTTTAATTTTAATTTTGTAATTTTAATTTTAATTTTAATTTTAATTTCTAATCTTTAATTTTAATTTTAATTCTTAATTTTAATTTTTAATTTTTAATTCTTAATTTTAATTTTAATTTTAATTTCAATTTCTTAATTTCTAATTTTAATTTTAATTTTAATTTTTAATTTTAATTCTTTAATTTTTAATTTTAATTTTAATTTTAATTTTAATTTTAATTTTAATTTCTAATTTTAATTTTAATTTTAATTTTAATTTTAATTTTAATTTTTAATTTTAATTTTAATTCTTAATTTTTAATTCTTTAATTCTTAATTTTAATTTCTTAATTTTAATTTTAATTTTAATTTTAATTTTAATTTTAATTTTAATTTTAATTTTAATTTTAATTTTAATTCTTAATTTTAATTTTAATTTTAATTTTAATTCTTAATTTTAATCATTTAATTTTAATTTTTAATTTTAATTTCTAATTCTTAATTTTTAATTCTTCAATTTTAATTTTTAATTTTAATTTTGTAATTTTAATTTTAATTTTTAATTTTAATTCTTAATTTTAATTTTAATTTTAATTTTTAATTTTAATTCTCTAATTTTAATTTTAATTTTAATTTTAATTTCTTAATTTTAATTCTTAATTTTAATTTTAATTTTAATTTCTAATTTAATTTTAATTTTAATTTTAATTTTAATTTTAATTTCTTAATTTTAATTTTAATTTTAATTTTAATTTTTAATTTTTAATTCTTAATTTTTAATTTTGTAATTTTAATTTTAATTTTAATTTTTAATTTTAATTTTAATTCTTAATTTTAATTTTAATTTTAATTTTAATTTTAATTTTAATTTTAATTTTAATTCTTTTAATTTTAATTTTAATTTTAATTCTTAATTTTAGATTTTAATTCTTAATTTTTTTAATTTTAATTTTTTAATTTTAATTTTAATTTTAATTTTAATTTTAATTTTTAATTTATAATTTTAATTCTTAATTTTTAATTTTAATCTTTAATTTTTAATTTGACTAATTTTAATTCTTAATTTTAATTTTAATTTTACCCCATTTTAATTTTAATTCTTAATTTCTAATTTTAATTTGTAATTCTTAATTTTAATTTTGTAATTTTAATTTTTAATTTCTTAATTTACTTAATTTTAATTTTAATTTTAATTTTAATTTTAATTTTCTTAATTCTGTAATTCTTAATTTTAATTCTTAATTTTAATTCTTAATTTTAATTCTTAATTCTTAATTTTAATTTTAATTTTAATTCTTCAATTTTAATTTTTAATTTATAGAATTTTAATTCTTAATTTTTAATTTTTAATTTTAATTTTAATTTTAATTTTAATTTTAATTTTAATTTTAATTTTAATTTTAATTCTTAATTTTAATTTTTAATTTTAATTTTAATTTTAATTCTTAATTCTTAATTTTAATTTTAATTCTTAATTTTAATTTTAATTCTAATTTTAATTTTAATTTTAATTTTTAATTCTTAATTTTAATTTTAATTTTAATTTTAATTTTAATTTTAATTTTAATTTTAATTTTAATTTTAATTTTAATTTTAATTTACTTAATTTCTTAATTTTAATCTTTAATTCACTTAATTTTAATTTTAATTTTTAATTCTTAATTTTAATTTTAATTTTGTAATTTTTAATTTTAATTTTAATTTTAATTTTAATTCTTAATTTTAATTTTAATTTTTAATTTTTAATTTTAATTTTTAATTTTTAATTTTAATTTCTTAATTTTAATTTTTAATTCTTAATTTTAATTTTTAATTTTAATTTTAATTTTTAATTTTAATTTTAATTTTAATTTTTTAATTTTAATTTTTAATTTTTAATTTTAATTTTTAATTTTAATTTTAATTTTCTTAATTTTAATTCTCTAATTTTTAATCTTTAATTCTTAATTTTAATTTTAATTCTTAATTTTAATTTTAATTTTAATTCTTAATTTTAATTTCTTTAATTTTAATTTTAATTTTAATTTTAATTTTTTAATTTTAATTTTAATTTTTAATTTCTTTAATTTTAATTTTAATTTTAATTTTGTAATTTTAATTTGTAATTCTTATAATTTTTAATTTTAATTTTTAATTTTAATTTTAATTTTAATTCTTAATTTTAATTTTAATTTTAATTTATTCCCCAATTTTTAATTTTAATTCTTAATTCTTAATTTTAATTTTAATTTTAATTCTTTAATTTTAATCTTTAATTTTAATTTTAATTTTAATTTTAATTTTAATTTTAATTTTAATTTTAATTTCTTAATTTTAATTTTAATTTTAATTTTAATTCTTAATTCTTAATTTTAATTTTAATTTTAATTTTAATTTTAATTTTAACTTTTACCGATTTTAATTCTTAATTTTAATTGACCTAATTTTAATTTTAATTTTAATTGACCTAATTTTAATTTTAATTTTAATTTTAATTTTAATTTTAATTTTAATTTTAATTCTTAATTTCTAATTTTAGATTTTTAATTTTAATTTTAATTTTAATTTTAATTTTAATTTTAATTTTAATTTTAATTTTAATTTTAATTTTAATTCTTAATTTCTAATTTTAATTTTAATTTTAATTTTAATTTTAATTTTAATTTTGTAATTTTAATTTTAATTTTAATTTTAATTTTAATTCTTAATTTTAATTTTAATTTCTTAATTTTAAATTTTAATTTCTTAATTTTTAATTTCTTAATTTTAATTTTTAATTTTAATTCTTAATTTTAATTTTAATTTTAATTTTAATTCTTAATTTTAATTTTAATTTTAATTCTTAATTTTTAATTTTAATTCTTAATTTTAATTTTAATTTTTAATTTTAATTCTTAATTCTTAATTTTAATTTTTAATTCTTAATTTTAATTTTAATTCTTAATTTTTAATTTTAATTTTAATTTTCTAATTTTAATTTTAATTTTAATTTTAATTTTTAATTTTAATTTTAATTTTAATTCTTAATTTTTAATTTTAATTTTTAATTTTAATTTTAATTTTAATTTTAATTTTGTAATTTTAATTTTAATTTTAATTTTAATTTTTAATTTTAATTTTAATTCTTATATTTTAATTTTAATTTTAATTTTAATTCTTAATTTTAATTTTAATTTTAATTTTAATTTTAATCACTTTAATTTTAATTTTAATTTTGTAATTTTAGATTTTAATTTTAATTTTAATTTTTAATTTTTATTTTAATTTTAATTTTAATTTTTAATTTTTTTTTAATTTTAATTTTAATTTTAATTTTAATTTTAATTTTAATTTTTAATTTTAATTTTAATTTTAATTTTTTAATTTTAATTTTAATTTTAATTTTAATTTTAATTTTAATTTTTAATTCTTAATTTTAATTTTTAATTCTTAATTTTAATTTTTAATTTTAATTTTTAATTTTAATTTCTTAATTTCTTTAATTTTAATTTTTAATTTTAATTTTAATTTTAATTTTAATTTTAATTCTTAATTTTAATTCTTGTAATTTTTAATTTTAATTTTAATTTTAATTTTAATTCTTAATTTTAATTTTAATTTTAATTTTAATTTTAATTTTAATTTTAATTCTTAATTTTAATTTTAATTTTCTAATTTTGTAATTCTTAATTTTAATTCTTAATTTTAATTTTAATTTTAATTTTTAATTTTAATTTTAATTTTAATTTTAATTTTAATCTTTAATTTTAATTCTTGAATTCTTAATTTTTAATTTTAATTTTAATTTTAATTTTTAATTCTTAATTTTAATTTTAATTTTAATTTTAATTTTAATTTTAATTTTAATTTTAATTTTAATTTTAATTTTAATTCTTAATTTTAATTTCTTAATTCTTAATTTTAATTTTAATTTAATTTTAATTTCTAATTTTGTAATTTCTTAATTTTTAATTTTAATTCTTAATTCTTCTTAATTTTAATTCTTAATTTTAATTTTTAATTACCTTCAATTTTAATTTTAATTTTAATTTTTTAATTCTTAATTTTAATTCTTAATTTTAATTTTAATTCTTCTTAATTTTAATTTTAATTTTTAATTTTAATTTTAATTTTAATTTGTAATTCTTAATTCTTAATTTTAATTTTCTAATTTCTAATTTTTAATTTTAATTTTAATTTTCTAATTTTAATTTTTAATTTTAATTTTAATTTTTTAATTTTAATTTTTTAATTTTTAATTTTAATTTTTAATTTTAATTTTAATTTTAATTTTAATTTTAATTTTAATTCATAATTTAATTTTAATTCTTAATTTTAATTTTAATTTTAATTTTAATTTTAATTTTTAATTTTAATTTTAATTTTAAATCTTTAATTTTAATTCTTAATTTTAATTTTAATTTTAATTCTTAATTTTAATTTCTTAATTTCTAATTTTTAATTTTAATTTTTAATTTTAATTCTTAATTAATTTTGAATTTTAATTTTAATTCTTAATTTTAATTTTAATTTTTTAATTTTAATTTTAATTTCTTAATTTTAATTTTAATTTTTAATTTTAATTTTAATTTTAATTTTAATTTTAATTTTAATTTTAATTTTTAATTTTAATTTGACTTTAATTCTTAATTTTTAATTCTTAATTTTGTTCTTAATTTTAATTTTTAATTCTTAATTCTTAATTTCTTTAATTTTAATTTTTAATTTTAATTTCCTAATTTTAATTTTAATTTTAATTCTTAATTTTAATTTTAATTTTAATTCTTAACTTTTAATTAATTTAATTTTAATTTTAATTCTTAATTTTAATTCTTAATTTTAATTTTAATTTTAATTTTAATTTTGTAATTTTAATTCTTAATTTCTAATTTTAATTTTAATTTTAATTTTAATTCTTAATTTTAATTTCTTTAATTTTAATTTTAATTTTAATTTAATTTTAATTTTAATTTTAATTCTCTAATTTTAATTTTAATTCTTAATTTTTAAATTTTAATTTTTAATTTCTTAATTTTTAATTCTAATTTTAATTCTTAATTCTTAATTTTAATTCTTAATTTTAATTTTAATTTTAATTTTAATTCTTAATTTTAATTTTAATTTTAATTTTAATTTTGTAATTTTAATTTTAATTTTAATTTCTAATTTTAATTTTAATTTTAATTTTAATTTTAATTTTAATTTTAATTTTAATTTTAATTTTAATTTTTTAATTCCCCTTTAATTCTTAATTTTTCTAATTCTTAATTTTTAATTTTAATTTTTAATTTTAATTTTAATTTTAATTTTAATTTTAATTTTAATTTTAATTTAATTTTAATTTTTAATTTTTTAATTTTAATTTTTAATTCTTAATTTTAATTCTTTAATTTTAATTTTAATTTCTTAATTTTTAATTTTAATTTTTAATTTTAATTTTCTTAATTCTTAATTTTAATTTTAATTTTAATTCCCACTTAATTTTAATTTTAATTTTAATTTTAATTTTAATTTTAATTCTTAATTTTAATTTTAATTTTAATTTTAATTTTAATTTTTAATTTTAATTTTAATTTTAATTTTAATTTTTTAATTTTAATTCTTAATTTCTTAATTTTAATTTTAATTTTAATTTTAATTTTAATTTTAATTTTAATTTTAATTTTAATTTTAATTTTAATTTTAATTTTAATTCTTAATTTTAATTTTAATTTTAATTTTGTAATTTTAATTCTTAATTTTAATTCTTAATTTCTAATTCTTAATTTTAATTCTTTAATTTTTTAATTTTTAATTTTAATTTTAATTTTTTAATTTTAATTCTAATTTTAATTCTTAATTTTAATTTTAATTTTAATTTCTAATTTTAATTTTAATTTTAATTTTAATTCTTAATCTTTAATTTTAATTTTAATTTTAATTTTAATTCTTAATTTTAATTTTAATTTTAATTTTGTAATTTTAATTTTAACTTTAATTCTCTAATTTTAATCTCTTAATTTTAATTTTTAATTTTAATTTTAATTTTAATTCTTAATTTTGTAATTTTAATTCTTAATTTCTTAATCTTTAATTTTAATTTTAATTTTAATTTTAATTTTAATTTTAATTTTAATTTTAATTTTGAATTCTTAATTTCTAATTTTAATTTTAATTTTAATTTTAATTTTAATTTTAATTTTTAATTTTAATTTTAATTTTAATTTTAATTTTTAATTTTAATTTTAATTTCTAATTTTTAATTTTAATTTTTAATTTTAATTTTAATTTTAATTCTTAATTTTAATTTTAATTTTAATTTTAATTTTAATTTTAATTTTAATTTTTAATTCTTAATTTTTAATTTTAATTTTAATTTTAATTTTAATTTTAATTTTAATTTTAATTTTGTAATTTTAATTTTTAATTTTAATTTTAATTTTAATTTTAATTTTAATTCTTAATTTTGTAATTTTTAATTTTAATTTTAATTTTAATTTTTAATTTCTAATTTATGAATTTTAATTTCTAATTTCTAATTTTAATTCTTTAATTTTAATTCTTAATTTTAATTTTAATTTTAATTTTTGTAATTTTTAATTTTAATTTTAATTTTAATTTCTTAATTTTAATTTTAATTCTTACCATTCTTAATTTTTAATTTTTAATTCTTAATTTTAATTTTAATTCTTAATTTTAATTCTTAATTTTAATTTTAATTTTTAATTTTAATTTCTTAATTTTAATTTTAATTTTAATTTCTAATTTTAATTCTTAATTCTTAATTTTAATTTTAATTTTAATTCTTAATTTTAATTTTAATTTTAATTTTTAATTTTAATTCTCTAATTTTAATTTTAATTTCTTAATTTTAATTTTAATTTTAATTCTCTAATTTTAATTTTAATTTTAATTTAATTTTAATTCTTAATTTTAATTCTTAATTTTAATTTTAATTTTTAATTTTAATTTTTAATTTTAATTTTAATTTTAATTTTAATTCTTAATTCTGTAATTTTAATTTTAATTTCTAATTCTTTAATTTTTAATTTTAATTCTTAATTCTTAATTCTTAATTTACCTCCCTAATTCTTAATTTTAATTTCTAATTTTTAATTTTAATTTTAATTTTAATTTTAATTTTAATTTTTAATTTCTAATTTTAATTTTAATTCTTTTAATTTTTAATTTTAATTTTAATTTTAATTTTAATTTTAATTTTAATTTTAATTCTCTAATTTTAATTTTAATTTTAATTTTAATTCTTAATTTTAATTTTAATTTTAATTTTAATTTTAATTTTAATTTTGTAATTTTAATTTTAATTCTTAATTTTAATTTTTAATTCTTAATTTTAATTTCTAATTTTAATTTTAATTCTTAATTTTAATTTTAATTTTAATTTTAATTTCTAATTTTAATTCTTAATTTTAATTTTAATTTTAATTTTAAATTTTAATTTTAATTTTAATTTTAATTCTCTTAATTTTTAATTTTAATTTCTTAATTCTTAATTCTTAATTCTTAATTTCTAATTTTAATTTTAATTCTTAATTTTAATTTTAATTTTAATTTTCAATTTTAATTTTAATTTTAATTCTTAATTTTAATTTTAATTCTTAATTTTAATTTTAATTTTAATTTCTAATTTTAATTTTAATTTCTAATTTTGTAATTTTTAATTTTAATTTTACCCCTTCTTAATTTTAATTTAATTTAATTTCATAATTTTAATTTCTAATTCCCTAATTTCTTAATTTTAATTTTAATTGTTAATTTCTAATTTTAATTTTAATTTTTAATTCTTAATTCTTAATTTTAATTTTAATTTTAATTTTAATTTTTAATTTTTAATTTTACTATTTCTAATTCCACCTAATTTTAATTTTAATTTTTAATTTTTAATTTTTAATTCTAATTTTAATTTTTAATTTTAATTTTAATTTCTAATTTTAATTTTTAATTCTTAATTTTAATTTTAATTTTTAATTTTAATTTAATTTTAATCTTTAATTTTAATTTTAATTTTAATTTTAATTTTAATTTTAATTCTTAATTTTAATTTCTAATTTTAATTTTAATCTTTAATTTTAATTTTAATTTTAATTTAATTTTAAATTTTAATTTTAATTCTTAATTTTAATTTTAATTTTAATTTTAATTTCTTAATTTTAATTACCCCTAATTTTAATTTTAATTTTAATTTTAATTTTAATTTTAATTCTCTAATTTTAATTTTAATTTTAATCTTGTAATTTCTAATTTTAATTTTAATTTTTAATTATGCAGAATTTCTTAATTTTAATCTTTAATTCTTAATTTCTAATTTTAATTTTCTAATTTTAATTTTAAATTTTACTAATTTTAATTCTTTAATTTCTTAATTTTAATTTACTAATTTTAATTTCTAATTTTAATTTTAATTTCTAATTTTCTAATTTCTAATTCTTAATTTTAAATTTTTAATTTTTAATTTTAATTTTAATTTTAATTTTATTCATTAATCCTTTAATTTTATAATTTTAATTCTCAATTTTAATTTTAATTTTAATTTCTAATTTTAATTTTAATTTAATTTAATTTTAATTTTAATTCTTAATTTCTACTTTAATTTTAATCTTAATTTTAATAATTCTACTAACCTTTTAACTTTATAATTTAACCTTTAATTTTACCACCAACCTTACTTACCCTCCTAGAGTAACAGATTTTGCTGAAATGGATCCCTTCACACCCACCACAATCTAATTTTATTCTTGGTCCTTCCGAGCAAGAGACAATCCTCATCCCCTTAGTTACTACATTCTCACATAGGATTAGACCGCCATCAGGCATTCAAACACAATTTTTCCAACACCCAACAGGCACACTCACCCTCCAGCAGTATAGAATCATATCAGCATTTAGGAGGAATAAGAGTCTCAAAGACATCCTCATCCAAGCTAAATACAGCACTAAGCCCCTTTGTACAACCAACCAAACCTCTACACTGCCCACTTCAGACCAAGAAAATTCATTTCAAACTCCTATAGCAAGACCTCCTCGCTTCCAGTTTTAGATTCACTATCCTCTCCACTCAAAATGTAATATATATAATCACTTGCACATTTTGTGGAAAGTACTACATTGGGGAAACCCAGTATACAGTAGAAATTAGACTCAAACAACATCTATACAATATCAAACGGGCCCATCTACACACAGAACTAGTTACTCATTTCCCAGGATCACCCCATCACTTACCTCAATATATCAGGATTGCAGTCGTGCTCTGGGTAATTCAAGGTGCAAAAGGCAGTGGAACGAGGTGGATAAGAGACCTACAAACAATTACACCTAGCGGTCTGAATGAGCTTTAACCGGGCAGATAGGATCCATGGAAAGGGACAGCACTTGTTTACAGGGTTCTCAAGGAGTTGGAAGAAGGATGCACCATAAAACAAAACACAATAAATAAAGTTTGTGTGGTTTTTATTATATTTAACATCTGCATGATGATTTGTAATAGTTATTCCTTTGGGTTTTATGTATTTGAATTTGTTTAACAACGTAGCACTTGACCTTTTAGCACTTTTATAGATATATAGGTTTATAACTGTGTGTATATGTATTAATAAAGCATCCATCCCTTTGACCTGTACATTTTAATATCTTAGTCCCTTCATGATCCTAGATAACCATTCAGACAATCATTTTAGAAGCACTATTAACCAACTTACTTTTGGTAAGGTTCTTAGGAGGCAATCTAGTGGGTTTTAACAGGTGGAATTTATTTAGATTGGAGGGGGTACACAACAATAGGCTGGGCACAACAAGATAAATTAATCTCTTTAACTCCTAATTAACTCAAAACCTAACCCTAGCCCGTCCGCTATTGTTGTGGTACCCTCCACCATTGTCAATGGTTTTTACATTGATTTTCATGTTCACTGGGCCCAGGTTTGTGCCCCACCGAGAGAATAACAATATTTTCACTGTGACTAACAACTCTTCCCACAACAGAAACCACACCAAAGGAGTTGAACATCACAACAATAGGGGACTCCTCTAATCACAAGCCCCAGTTCCTTGGTCAGACATTTTATTAGGTTTTTTTCTTTGATTTGGTCTCATTAGACAGGAACCTCACAGAGGTCAAGTAAATGAAATACACAGAGTAACAGACACATGAATTGAGAGCAATAGTAGAAAGCATAGAGAGTAGGGCCAGAATAAGGACAGAATAGCAAGAAAAACAGAACAGGGCCACAATAAGGAGAGATAGGCTTAACGCCTAGCATTGCAGTCTTCGGCTGATACTGGTTAGAGGAACTGGCACTTTTATGCAGGCACCCAGTGGGGATTGAACCCACAACCATAGGGCCAAGGGAGCTGTGGTCTGACAACTGAGCCACAGAGGACCATAAGGGTGAACAGACATGTTAATGGTTTCCCCTTCCTCTTGGATAAAAAAGGTAAAGATCCTCACATCAGGAAAAAAAACTAATATTTATTCATTATATACTATATACTATATACTATATATTATATCAAAATAATTTTAGAAGATCTTAACCAAAACCCCCCAACCCCCTTTTCTCCTCCTATTTAGGAACTCCTTGCAGAGTTTCCTTTCTCAGTTTTCACCAATTAGCAGTCTTATAGATTTACATTCAGATTCAAAATGGGCCAATAGAACAGACACAATTAGAACTAGCCTGTTTACGAAAGAGACTCAGAACACAGTAGAATGAGTGACAATAGATTCACCAATGAAAATCAAGATACAGATATGGGAATTCTTGGAGCAGTGGGAAGGCTTTCCTCTCCAACTGACTCCCCCTTTTAAGCACTTCTAGGGTGTGTTCCACTAGAAAAAATCCTCTGAAGAAGCAGGAATACTGTTAAACGTCAGGGATTTCTAACGGACAACACAGCGGCATCACATTGGAAACGGGTTTTAGAATATTATTTGAGTTGTTTTTTTAATTATATAATAATAAAGCTACGCTTTTAATTGAAGATGTGGAGGGTTTGAAGTAACTGGGAGAGAAACACTCCAGCTGGAGAATCTCTAATCAAACTGCAACCCAGAACTTTTTAATCTGCACATCTGAGCCCACAGAACTGAACAACATCTACCCCAGGAGCTACAGAAAGACCCAGACTCAACCACCATCTCTAACTCCAGCCTCAACAACAAGGAGAATTGACAACATCTACTCAGGGAGTTACAGAAAGATCGCCTAGGTCTGGGCTACAACATCGACAGCATTAACCTCCATCTTCAACACCCAGACTCAACCTCTATTTCTAACCCCAGCCTCAAAAACAAGGCGGTAAGAACTCACACACTGAGCAGCACACCGCCTCGCAAGCTGCCTCGGAAATTCACATCTTGCAATTAAAACACACACCCATCTGGTGGTTGCACGCTGTCCTGCCTCTACTAGGGAACGACACCCACCCCAACAAGTGTAGGCAAACCATGCAGTCCCTTATGAGTATAGTAACACAGCAACGCAGTAGTAGAGCCCAACAAACCCTACCAATAGAGCTCTTACAACAACCCCCACTAATAGAGTCCCACACCCCTCCCAGCAGACAGCCACGCTAAACCAACTCCCCTGATGAGGCAACCAGGCAAGCCTCAAAACTGTACTCTCAAGTTGATACAGGCCATCCATCATAAGGAAATCATTGATAAAGCCATCTCAGGCCGGAGGTCTCTAGTGGCATGATGAGACAGGTGAAGAGACTCACCAATTTTACTCAAGCCATCCTCACCCACAGATCACACTGCAGCCCAAGTACTACAGAACACACAGCAATGGATGAACAATAACATGAACATATTACAGATACACTACCAGACAATTATCCAATCACTCACACAACCACCCAATACATTCAACACTCTTGCACCCACATAGCTGTGGGCTGGGCTCATAAGAGATACACACACAAACTGACAGACACTACCATCACTACAGTTGAAACAATTTTGAATAATTCCTCAGAAACTCACTACAGACAACTCTCTAGGGTTACCCTTTCTATCCCCACCACAGAGCTCCACTTCCATTCAGCCTCTGCTTCCCCCAGCCAATAACTACAGTGGCTCCCGGTCCACTGGAACAACATCTGAACCCTGGGCATACAGCCTCAGCTCAAATCAAGGCCCCACCACAGTTGACTTCTCTGCCCACCACCTCAGCACCAGCTCCTTTCTCATCCCTCGCTGAGGATTTCCTCCCTTCTACCCAAGTTCTTTCCCAGCCAAGCCTCAGGCCTCTCACAAACAATCATCCCCATTGGGGCCACGCCCTGCTCCCAGCACAGTGCTTTCTCAAACCAGAAGCTAACTCATCAGCATCATCCTCTCTCAGACACAACCTTCCACTGAGATAGGGATCCGCATTTCAACACCCTCTTCCCCTATTGCTCCCTCTCAAGCAGACACAGATAGATGTTAGCAATATTGCTCCAAACAATTCCCCACCTCCTTCTAAGAACATGGCACCCACTCCCTCCCCTTTCTCCCCAAGTCAAAAGGAAAGGAGATTATGAGAACCCCTACTCCACTTCCCCGCATGACCCACAGAGATTAAACAACCCATCGACCCTCCAGGAGCACAGTATTCCAAGTATCATTGGTCCCCATCGCCCACAATAGATTCCAATCCTGGAATTGATAACCATGAACTCCCTAATTTAATCCAGGCCCCAGTTGAGTTCCACTCAGCCTAGCCTGCAGCCAGCCAGAAACACTCAATGTTACAGCAACACTCCCCAATCCCCTGGTTAACACTCCTACCACCAAGGGGTATAAACACAGCAATGTTTCAGTTAAAACCTTGATAGGATTTCACCTCTATTGCTCCTCACCAACAGGAGGCGCCAGATCAGGGGTGACACTAGACTGGGCAGCTCCAGGCAAAATGACGATTGATGGGAAAACAATGGGCAACACCCCAACAACAACCAATCTGAGCCCTCCCAAAGACACCATGTCACTGTCAGTCCGGAACCCTGTACAACTGGCGCCAACATACCCACCCCAGTCCGAATCCCAACCCGAGCCTCAGCCTCCGCCACAACCCCAACATCAACACCCAACCCCAGTAACCCTCCAGAAACCATCGTACCATAAAGCCAGACCAAAAGGCAAGGTGGCAGATTGAGCTTCCAGGGAAATAAAGCAATTCTGGTGTTGGGAGACTCCAAATGTCAACAGAATCCTCCATTTCATAACCCAAACATACAAGTTGAGCAGTTACTCCGAGCAACTTTCTACCATTTCACAAAGGTCCTGGAGAAAACAGAGGTTCACGTGAGACACCAGCATAGTGGTTCTCTCGGTGGGTATAAACAATATGGATAATGACCCATACAAAACTTCAATCAAACAGATTGCATCAATGCACAAGGAAGCAAGAGTCACTTTCCTAATGCAATTATTTACATCCCCATTATTAACCACTGCACCTCCTTTCAGCAGAACAAAAACGAAACCTTAAAGTCATTAATGGTTACATCACCACACACAGCCCATTTCCTCTTCGAGATACCCCATGATGAATTCCACACAACAACAGATCTGATACACTGGACAACAACCACAGCAGGCCTCATTTTTAAGAATTGGTGTGAGCAGCCAATTTAGAATAGGTTCTACCCACAATTTGGACCAACCTAGCTGCAACACACCTATCTGTCCTCCCAACCCCTTCACTCTCCCCTCCCTTTCTCCCCCCAGTCCCTTCCGCAGATCACCCAGCAGAAGGGGTAGTTCGCCTCATTATCCAACATCATGAATTTGTCCAAGTCTTTTTCAACCCACAGCAGCACAGACCCAACTCTTGGAGAGGGGTTGTCCTTCATTCCCCGCCCTGGTAAATTTGACTGGGAGGAACTTCACAGGGACACACATAAATACCACAGACGACTTAAACTTTTAGACTACTTTGACTATCAGACAAATGACAACCATTTACCATTCACTCCTTCCTTCAATCTGGGAACCTAAACTGTCCCAGATAGATAGGAGGGTCAAGAATCTAATCAGAACCGACCAAGACACCCTTCACAACTATCACACCCAGGCAGACAGACAGGACAACATCACCCGACAGAAAGAGAAGCTTATAAAAGAACTTAAAAACAACCTCACATAATATTGAAACCTGCAGATAAGGGATCTAAAACAGTGATCCTAGACAAACATCAATACATATATGAGGCAAAATAGACAGTTGTCTAATACCAAGTACTATGTACCAATAGAAACAGCCTACAACCACAGACTCAGACTAAACTAACGGAGAATCATACAAACACTTTATGATAAACGGCACATTACTTAAAAACAATCGAGATTTTCTATTTGGACCAGACACGCCTACCACCAAGACTATTCTACCTGCTTTGTAAAATTCACAAAGAACCAGACACTTGGACAATTCTCCATGAAGTTCCTCCTGGTAGACCAATCAGATCAGACTGTAATAGTGAATCATACAACATAGCTCAATATATTGATCATTATATCAACCCTCTCTCCACTAGACACCCCAGCTACCTCAGAGACACGATCACTTTCTGGAGAGGATCAAACCCATAGTTGTTCCCGCCAAAACATATATATTCACTATAGATATTGATAGCTTATACACTAACATAAATACAGCAACAGGAGTACAGACGGTCAGAAACCTTTTTTCATGCTCACCCAGACAGAAATAGACCAGATAATGAATTACTACAACTATTAGAAATCAGCCTCACACACAACGACTCTTTATATTTAATGATAGGCATTACTTACAGGTGGAGGGAACAGCTATGGGCAAGAAATTTGCCCCGGCATATGCAAACATCTACATGGCTGAATGGGAGAGAGAGGCATTGGCCAAGTGCCCACATCAACCCACATTCTACTACAGATTCCTAGACGACATTATAGAGCCTGGCCTCATGATATCGAACTATTCACTGAATTCATTAGCATTCTCAACAGTCACCAATTCGGTCCATTACAGGTTAAATACATAATAGATCCATGTGAAGTACACTTCTCTGGATACTACAGTCTTCTTTTAATCACATAAATCAGTCTCAAAAAAACAATACTCACTAAAGTTTACTTTAAACCCACAGATACACATGCTTTACTTCCACAAACACAGTTATCACTCCCAAACATACATTTAGAGGCATCAAGTAAATCTCAAATTATACGGTTTCATAGGATATCCTCCTGCAAACAGGATCTGGTAAAAGCAATTCAAACATTATTCCATGCACTCAGACAGAGAGGTTACTCCAAACGATACCTCAGAACCATAAAAACAGCACCTTGGGGGCCCTCTCTCCCATTCAGCTCACACACTCACATAATACAAGTCTGTCCATCACTTTATCTGACCCCAACCTTCATCACAGAGGTTCCAGAGACATTTCCAAATCTCCTTACTCCTGACCTCAACTCCTGATTGTGAACCCTAATTTAACTCCTCACCCTTAATCTGTCAGATTCTGTTCCTGCCTCTTAATCCTAACTCCCACCCCTAACCCCACCGCTAACCCTAACCCTAACCTACCACTAACCCTAACCCTAACCCCACTTTAACCCTAACCCCACCCCTTTTTAACCCTAACCTTAACCCCACTCCCTAACCTAACCCCACCCCTAACCCTAACCTTAACCCCACCCTAACCCTAACCTTAACCCCACCCCTAACCCTAACCTTAACCCCACCACTAACCCTAACCTTTTAAATCCCACCCCTAACCCTAATTTTAACCTCAACCACTAATTTTAACCTAATCCCACCCCCTAACTCTAACCCCTAACCCCACCACTAACCCTAACCTTAATCCCACCCCTAACTCTAACCTTAACCCCACCACTAACCCTAACCTTAACCCCACCCCCCCTAACCCCTAACCTTAACCCCACCCCTAATCCTAACCCCACCCCCAACCCTAACCCCACCCCCAACTCTAACCTTAACCCTACTCACCAACCTTACCCCTCCTAGAGTAACAGATTTGGAAATGGACCTCTCGAACCACAATCTAATCTCTCCTCCTTTATTCTCCTCTTCCGAGCAAGAGACAATCCTCATCCCCTTAGTTACTACATTCTCACATAGGATTAGACCGCTACATCAGGCATTCAAACACAATTTTTCCAACACCCAACAGGCACACTCACCTCTCCAGCAGTATAGAATCATATCAGCATTTAGGAGGAATAAGAGTCTCAAAGACATCCTCATCCAAGCTAAATACAGCACTAAGCTTCCCACAACCACCCAAACCCTACACGCCCACTTCAGACCAAGAAAATTCATTTCAAACTCCTATAGCAAGACCCTCCGCCTCCAGTTTTAGATTCAATTTCCTCTCTCCACTCAAAATGTAATATATATAATCACTTGCACATTTTGTGGAAAGTACACTACATTGGGGAAACCTAGTATACAGTAGAAATTAGACTCAAACAACATCTATACAATATCAAACGGGCCCATCTACACACAGAACTAGTTACTCATTTCCAGGATCACCCCATCACTTACTCTCAATATATCAGGATTGCAGTCGTGTTCTGGGTGGACCAGTGGGCTGGCGAAGGCAGTGGAACGAGGTGGATAAGAGACCTACAAACAATTACACCTAGCGGTCTGAATGAGCGCTTTAACCGGGCAGATAGGATCCATGGAAAGGGACAGCACTTGTTTACAGGGTTCTCAAGGAGTTGGAAGAAGGATGCACCATAAAAACAAAACACAATAAATAAAGTTTGTGTGGTTTTTATTATATTTAACATCTGCATGATGATTTGTAACAGTTTTATTCCTTTGGGTTTTATGTATTTGAATTTGTTTTAAACAACGTAGCACTTGACCTTTAGCACTTTTTATAGATATATAGGTTTATAACTGTGTGTATATGTATTAATAAAGCATCCATCCCCTTTGACCCCTTGTACATTTTAATATCTTAGTCCCTTCATGATCCTAGATAACCATTCAGACAATCATTTTAGAAGCACTATTAACCAACTTACTTTTGGTAAGGTTCTTAGGAGGCAATCTAGTGGGTTTTAACAGTGGAATTTATTTAGATTGGAGGGGTACACAACAATAGGCCTAGCACAACAAGATAAATTAATCTTTTTTAACCCTACTCAACTCAAAACCTAACCCCTAGCTCCTGCGCTATTGTTGTGGTACCCTCCACCATTGTCAATGGTTTTTACATTGGATTTTCGTTGCTCACTGGGGCCCAGGTTTGTGCCTCCACCTGAGAGAATAACAATATTTTCTACTGTGACTAACAACTCTTTCCCACAACAGAACCACACCAAAGGAGTTGAACATCACAACAATAGGGGACCCCAATCACAAGCCCCAGTTCCTGGTCAGACATTTTTATTAGGTTTTTTCTTTGATTTGGTCTCATTGTGCCACAGGAACTCACAGAGGTCAAGTAAATGAAATACACAGAGTAACAGACACATGAATTGAGAGCAATAGTAGAAAGCATAGAGAGTAGGGCCAGAATAAGGACAGAATAGCAAGAAAAACAGAACAGGGCCACAATAAGGAGAGATAGGCTTAACGCGTCTAGCATTGCAGTCTTCGGCTGGATACTGGTTAGGAGGAACTGGCACTTTTATGCAGGCACCCAGTGGGGATTGAACCCACAACCATAGGGCCAAGGGAGCTGTGGTCTGGACAACTGAGCCACAGAGGACCATAAGGGTGAACAGACATGTTAATGGTTTCCTTCCTCTTGGATAAAAAAGGTAAAAGATCCTCACATCAGGAAAACTAATATTTATTCATTATATACTATATACTATATATTATATCAAAATAATTTTAGAAGATCTTAACCAAAACCCCCCAACCCCTTTTCTTCTCCTATTTAGAACTCCCGCCAGAGTTTCCTTTTCAGTTTTCACCAATTAGCAGTCTTATAGATTTACATTCAGATTCAAAATGGGCCAATAGAACAGACACAATTAGGAACTAGCCTATACGAAAGAGACTCAGAACACAGTAGAATGAGTGACAATAGATCTCACCAATGAAAATCAAGATACAGATATGGGAATTCTTGGAGCAGTGGGAAGGCTTTCCCTCTCCAACTGACCCCCTTTAAGCACTAGGTGTGTTCCATCAGAAAAATCCCTCTGAAGAAGCAGGAATACTAAGTAAACGCCAGGGATTTCTAACGGGACAACACAGCGGGCATCACATTGGAAACGGGTTTTAGAATATTATTTGAGTTGTTTTTTAATTATATAATAATAAAGTTAACGCTTAATTGAAGATGTGGAGGGTTTTGGAAGTAACTGGGAGAGAAACACTCCAGCTGGAGAATCTCTAATCAAACTGCAACCCAGAACTTTTTAATCTGCACATCTGAGCCCACAGAACTGAACAACATCTACCCCAGGAGCTACAGAAAGACCCAGACTCAACCACCATCTCTAACTCCAGCCTCAACAACAAGGAGAATTGGACAACATCTACTCAGGGAGTTACAGAAAGACGCCTCAGGTCTGGCTACAACATCGACAGCATTAACCTCCATCTTCAACACCCAGACTCAACCTCTATTTCTAACCCCAGCCTCAAAAACAAGGCGGTAAGAACTCACACTGAGCAGCACACCGCCTCAAGCTGCTCGGAAATTCACATCTTGCAATTAAAACACACACCCATCTGGTGGTTGCACGCTGTCCTGCCTCTACTAGGAACGACACTCCACCCCAACAAGTGTAGGCAACCATGCAGTCCCTTATGAGTATAGTAACACAGCAACGCAGTAGAGCCCCAACAACCCCTTACCAATAGAGCCTTACAACAACCCCCACTCAATAGAGTCCTACACCCTCCCAGCAGACAGCCACGCTTAAACTAACCCCCCTGATGAGGCAACCAGGCAAGCCTCAAAACTGTACTTCAAGTTGATACAGGCCATCCATCATAAGGAAATCATTGATAAAGCCTATCTCAGGCCGGAGGTTCCCCTTAGTGGCATGATGAGACAGGTGAAGAGACTCACCAATTTTATCAAGCCATCCTCACTCCACAGATCACACTGCAGCCCAAGTACTACAGAACACACAGCAATGGATGAACAATAACATGAACATATTACAGATACACTACCAGACAATTATCCAATCACTCACACAACCACCCAATACATTCAACACTCTTGCACTCCACATAGCTGTGGGCTGGGCTCATAAGAGATACACACACAAACTGACAGGACACTACCATCACTACAGTTGAAACAATTTTGAATAATTCCTCAGAAACTCACTACAGACAACTCTCTAGGGTTACCCTTTCTATCCCCACCACAGAGCTCCACTTCCATTCAGCCTCTGCTTCCCCCCAGCCAATAACTACAGTGGCTCCCGGTCCACTGGAACAACATCTGAACCCCTGGCATACAGCCTCAGCTCAAACTAAGGCCCCACCACAGCTGGACTCTCTGCCCACCACCTCAGCACCAGCTCCTTTCTCTCATCCTCGTTGAGGATTTCCTCCTCTACCCAAGTTCTTTCCTCTAGCCAAGCCTCAGGCCTCTCACAAACAATCATCCCCATTGGGGCCACGCCCTGCCCCAGCACAGTGCTCTCTTCAAACCAGAAGCTAACCTCATCAGCATCATCCTCTTCCTCAGACACAATCTTCCACTGAGATAGGGATCCGCATTTCAACACCTCCCTTCCCCCTATTGCCCTTCGCAGACACAGATAGATGTTAGCAATATTGCTCCAAACAATTCCCCACCTCCTTCTAAGAACATGGCACCCACTCCTCCTCTTTCTCCCAAGTCAAAAGGAAAGGAGATTATGAGAACCCTACCTCCACTTCCCCGCATGACCCACAGAGATTAAACAACCCATCGACCTCTCCAGGAGCACAGTATTCCAAGCATCATTGGTCCCCCATCGCCCACAACAGATTCCAATCCTGAATTGATAAACCATGAACTCCCCACCTAATCCAGGCCCCAGTTGAGTTCCACTATAGCCTGCAGCCAGCCAGAAACACTCAATGTTACAGCAACACTCCCAATCCCTGGTTAACACTCCTACCACCAAGGGGTATAAACACAGCAATGTTTCAGTTAAAACCTTGATAGGATTTCACCTCTATTGCTCTCACCAACAGGAGGCGCCAGATCAGGGGTGACACTAGACTGGGCAGCTCCAGGGCAAAATGACGCATTGATGGGAAAACAATGGGCAACACCTCAACAACAACCAATCTGAGCCTCCCAAAAAGACACCATGTCACTGTCAGTCCCGAACCCCTGTACAACTGGCGCTCAACATACCCACCCCAGTCCGAATCCCAACCCGAGCCTCAGCCTCCGCCACAACCCCAACATCAACACCCAACCCCAGTAACCCTCCAGAAACCATCGTATACAAAGCCAGACCAAAAGGCAAGGTGGCAGATTGGAGCTTCCAGGGAAATAAAGCAATTCTGGTGTTGGGAGACTCAAATGTCAACAGAATCCCTCCATTTCATAACCCAAACATACAAGTTGACAGTTACCCCGGAGCAACTTTCTACCATTTCACAAAGGTCCTGGAGAAAACAGAGGTTCACGAGACACCAGCATAGTGGTTCTCTCGGTGGGTATAAACAATGGATAATGACCCTATACAAAACTTCAATCAAACAGATTGCATCAATGCACAAGGAAGCAAGAGTCACTTTCCTAATGCAATTATTTACATCCCCATTATTAACCACTGCACCTCCTTTCAGCAGAACAAAAACGAAACCTTAAAGTCATTAATGGTTACATCACCACACACAGCCCATTTCTTCGAGATACCCCATGATGAATCTCCACACAACAACAGATCTGATACACTGGACAACAACCACAGCAGGCCTCATTTTTAAGAATTGGTGTGAGCAGCTAAATTTAGAATACAGGTTCTACCCACAATTTGGACCAACCTAGCTGCAACACACCTATCTGTCCCCCCCAACCCCCCCTTCACTCTCTCCTCCCTTTCCCCCAGTCCCTTCCGTGAGATCACCCAGCAGAAGGGGTAGTTCGCCCTCATTATCCAACATCATGAATTTGTCCAAGTCTTTTTCAACCCACAGCAGCACAGACCCAACTCTGGAGGGGGTTGTCCTTCATTCCCGTCCTGGTAAATTTGACTGGGAGGAACTTCACAGGGACACACATAAATACCACAGACGACTTAAACTTTTAGACTACTTTGACTATCAGACAAATGACAACCATTTACCATTCACCCTTCCTTCAATCTGGGAACCTAAACTGTCCCAGATAGATAGGAGGGTCAAGAATCTAATCAGAACCGACCAAGACACCCTTCACAACTATCACACCCAGGCAGACAGACAGGACAACATCACCCGCATAGAAAGAGAAGCTATAAAAGAACTTAAAAACAACCCTCACATAATATTGAAACCGCAGATAAGGATCTAAAACAGTGATCCTAGACAAACATCAATACATATATGAGGCAAATAGACAGTTGTCTAATACCAAGTACTATGTACCAATAGAAAACAGCCTACAAACCACAGACTCAGACTAAACTACGGAGAATCATACAAACACTTTATGATAAACGGCACATTACTTAAAAACAACGAGATTTTCTATTTGGACCAGACACGCCACGACCAAGACTATTCTACCTGCTTTGTAAAATTCACAAAGAACCAGACACTTGACAATTCCCCATGAAGTTCCTCCTGGTAGACCAATCGCATCAGACTGTAATAGTGAATCATACAAACATAGCTCAATATATTGATCATTATATCAACCTCTCTCTCCACTAGACACCCCAGCTACCTCAGAGACACGTATCACTTTCTGGAGAGGATCAAACCCATAGTTGTTCCTCTCCAAAACATATATATTCACTATAGATATTGATAGCTTATACACTAACATAAATACAGCAACAGGAGTACAGACGGTCAGAAACCTTTTTCATGCTCACCCAGACAGAAATAGACCAGATAATGAATTACTACAACTATTAGAAATCAGCCTCACACACAACGACTTTATATTTAATGATAGGCATTACTTACAGGTGGAGGGAAATGAGCTATGGGCAAGAAATTTGCCCCGGCATATGCAAACATCTACATGGCTGAATGGGAGAGAGAGGCATTGGCCAAGTGCCCACATCAACCCACATTCTACTACAGATTCCTAGACGACATTATAGGAGCTCTGGCCTCATGATATCAACTATTCACTGAATTCATTAGCATTCTCAACAGTCACCAATTGGCCCATTAAGGTTAAATACATAATAGATCCATGTGAAGTACACTTCTTGGATACTACAGTCTTCTTTAATCACATAAATCAGTCTCAAAAACAATACTCACTAAAGTTTACTTAAACCCACAGATACACATGCTTTACTCCACAAACACAGTTATCACCCCAAACATACATTTAGAGGCATCATAAATCTCAAATTATACGGTTTCATAGGATATCCTCCTGCAAACAGGATCTGGTAAAAGCAATTCAAACATTATTCCATGCACTCAGACAGAGAGGTTACTCCAAACGATACCTCAGAACCATAAAAACAGGCACCTTGGGGGCCCTTCTCCCATTCAGCCCACACACTCACATAATACAAGTCTGTCTCATCACTTTATCTGACCCCAACCTTCATCACAGAGGTTCCAGAGACATTTCCAAATCCCCCTTACCCTGACTCAACCCTGATCGAACCTCTAACCTTAACCCTTACTTTAATTCCGGCTCAGATCCTGTTCCTGCCTTAATCCTAACTCCCACCCCTAACCCCACCGCTAACCCTAACCCTAATCCCACCACTAACCTCTAACCCTAACCCCACTAACCCTAACCCCACCCCTAACCCTAACCTTAACTTTTCACTTTAACCCTAACCCCACCCTAGAATTAACCCTAATTTAATCTCACCCCAACCTCAACCTTAACCCCACCCCTAACCCTAACCTTAACCCCACCACTAACCCTAACCTTAATCCCACTTTTAACCCTAACCCTTTAACCCCACCACTAACCCTAACCTTAATCCCACTCCCTAACCCTAACCCGCTAACCCCACCACTAACCCTAACCTTAATCCCACCTCTAATCTCTAACCTTAACCCCACCACTAACCCTAACCTTAACCCCACCCTAACCCTAACCTTAACCCCACCCCTAATCCTAATTTCCCCACCCCTTTTAACCTCAAAGTAGAACCCTCAACTCTAACCTTAACCTCAATGACAACCTTACTCCCTCCTAGAGTAACAGATTTGGAAATGGACCCTCTCGGAACCACAATCTAATTCTCCTTTATTCTCCTTCCGAGCAAGAGACAATCCTCATCCCCTTAGTTACTACATTCTCACATAGGATTAGACCACATCAGGCATTCAAACACAATTTTTCCAACACCCAACAGGCACACTCACCCTCCAGCAGTATAGAATCATATCAGCATTTAGGAGGAATAAGAGTCTCAAAGACATCCCCATCCAAGCTAAATACAGCACTAAGCCCCCACAACCACCCAAACCCTACACGGCCCACTTCAGACCAAGAAAATTCATTTCTCAAACTCCTATAGCAAGACTCCGCCCAGTTTTAGATTCAATTTCTCTCCACTAAAATGTAATATATATAATCACTTGCACATTTTGGAAAGTACTACATTGGGGAAACCCAGTATACAGTAGAAATTAGACTCAAACAACATCTATACAATATCAAACGGCCCATCTACACACAGAACTAGTTACTCATTTCCAGGATCACCCCATCACTTACCTCAATATATCAGGATTGCAGTCGTGTTCTGGGTGGACCAGTGGGCATGCTGAAAGGCAGTGGAACGTAGGGTGGATACAAGAGACTCATACAAATAACAATTACACCTGAAGCGGTCTGAATGAGCGCTTAACCGGGCAGATAGGGATCCATGGAAAGGACAGCACTTGTTTACAGGGTTCTCATGAGTTGGAAGAAGGATGCACCATAAAACAAAACACAATAAATAAAGTTTGTGTGGTTTTTATTATATTTAACATCTGCATGATGATTTGTAATAGTTTTATTCCTTTGGGTTTTATGTATTTGAATTTGTTTTTAACAACGTAGCACTTGACCTTTTTTAGCACTTTTATAGATATATAGGTTTATAACTGTATATGTATTAATAAAGCATCCATCCCTTGACCCCTTTGTACATTTTAATATCTTAGTCCCTTCATGATCCTAGATAACCATTCAGACAATCATTTTAGAAGCACTATTAACCAACTTACTTTTGTAAGGTTCTTAGGAGGCAATCTAGTGGGTTTTAACAGTGAATTTATTTAGATTGGAGTGGGTACATAACAATAGGGCTCACATGACAACAAGATAAATTTGAATCTCTTTTTAACCCTACTAACTCAAACCTAACCCCTAACCCTAACCCTAACCCTAACCCTAACCCTAACCCCTAACCCTAACCTTAACCCTAACCCTAACCCGCACACACAAAGACATTTCCAAATCTCCCCTTCCCTGACCTCAACCCCTGATCGTGAACCCTAACCTTAACCCTACTTTACCTGAACTCGTGTTCGCAGATCCCTGTTCCTGCCCCTAATCCTAACCCTAACCCCACCCCTAACCCCCACCGCTAACCCTAACCCTAACCCCACCACTAACTTAACCCCCACCCCTAACCCTTAACCCCACCCCCCAACCTCTAACCTTAACTCAAACTTCCTAACCTCTAACCTTAACCCCCCACCCCTAACCCTAACTTTAACCTTCACCACTAACTTCCTAACCTTAATCCCACCCCTAACCCTTTTAACTCCTAACCCCACCGCTAACCCCTAACCCTAACCCCACCACTAACCCTAACCCCACTTTAACCTTAATTTTACCCCAACCCTAACCTTAACCCCACCCCAACCCCAACCTAACCCACCCTAACCCTCAACCCTAATTCCTAACCACTAACCCCAACCTTAATCCACCTCTCAACCCTAACCCCTAACCCCACCACTAACCCTAACCTTAATCCCACCCTAACTCTAACCTTAACCCCACCACTAACCCCTAACCTTAACCCACCCCCTAACCCCAACCTTAACCCCACCCCTAATCCCAACCCCACCCCTAACCCTAACCCCACCCCCAACTCTAACCTTAACCCTACCACCAACCTTACCCTCCCTAGAGTAATAGATTTGGAAATGGACCCTCTCGGAACCACAATCTAATTTCTCCTTTATTCTCCTTCCGAGCAAGAGACAATCCTCATCCCTAGTTACTACATTCTCACATAGGATTAGACCTTACATCAGGCATTCAAACACAATTTTTCCAACACCCAACAGGCACACTCACCCCCTCCAGCAGTATAGAATCATATCAGCATTTAGGAGGAATAAGAGTCTCAAAGACATCCTCATCCAAGCTAAATACAGCACTAAGCCCCCACAACCACCCAAACCCTACACGGCCCACTTCAGACCAAGAAAATTCATTTTCAAACTCCTATAGCAAGACCTCCGCCCAGTTTTAGATTCAATATCCCTCTCCACAAAATGTAATATATATAATCACTTGCACATTTTGTGGAAAGTACTACATTGGGGAAACCCAGTATACAGTAGAAATTAGACTCAAACAACATCTATACAATATCAAACGGGCTCATCTACACACAGAACTAGTTACTCATTTCCAGGACTCACCCCATCACTTACCCTCAATATATCAGGATTGCAGTCGGTTCTGGGTGGACCAGTGGGCAAGTAAAGGCAGTGGAACGTAGGTGGATAAGAGACCTACAAACAATTACACCCAGCTGTCTGAATGAGCGTTTTTAACCGGGCAGATAGGATCCATGGAAAGGGACAGCACTTGTTTACAGGGTTCTCAAGGAGTTGGAAGAAGGATGCACTATAAAACAAAAAACACAATAAATAAAGTTTGTGTGGTTTTTATTATATTTAACATCTGCATGATGATTTGTAATAGTTTTATTCCTTTGGGTTTTATGTATTTGAATTTGTTTTAACAACGTAGCACTTGACCTTTTAGCACTTTTATAGATATATAGGTTTATAACTGGGTGTATATGTATTAATAAAGCATCCATCCCTTGACCCTCCTTGTACATTTTAATATCTTAGTCCCTTCAATGATCCTAGATAACCATTCAGACAATCATTTTAGAAGCACTATTAACCAACTTACTTTTGGTAAGGTTCTTAGGAGGCAATCTAGTGGGTTTTGACAGTGGAATTTATTTAGATTGGAGGGTACACAACAATAGGCTCATGCACAACAAGATAAATTAATCTCTTTTTAACCCTACTGAACTCAAACCCAACCCTAACCCTAACCCTAACCCTAACCCTAACCCTAACCCCTAACCCTAACCCTCTAACCCTCAACCCTAACCCTAACCCAGCCTCACACACAAACTACTTTATATTTAATGATAGGCATTACTTACAGGTGGAGGGAACAGCTATGGGCAAGAAATTTGCCCCCGGCATATGCAAACATCTACATGGCTGAATGGGAGAGAGAGGCATTGCACAAGTGCCCACATCAACCCACATTCTACTACAGATTTCTAGACGACATTATAGGAGCCTGGCCTCATGATATCTAACTATTCACTTGAATTCATTAGCATTCTCAACAGTCACCACCCATTCATTAAGGTTAAATACATAATAGATCCATGTGAAGTAATAATTTTTGGATACTACAGTCTTCTTTAATCACATAAATCAGTCTCAAAAAACAATACTCACTAAAGTTTACTTTAAACCCACAGATACACATGCTTTACTCCACAAACACAGTTATCACCCCAAACATACATTTAGAGGCATCGTTAAATCTCAAATTATACGGTTTCATAGGATATCCTCCCTGCAAACAGGATCTGTAAAAGCAATTCAAACATTATTCCATGCACTCAGACAGAGAGGTTACTCCAAACGATACCTCAGAACCATAAAAACAGCACCTTGGGGGCCTTCTCCCCATTCAGCCCACACACTCACATAATACAAGCCTGTCCATCACTTTATCTGACTCCCAACCTTCATCACAGAGGTTCTGAGAGACATTTCCAAATCCCTTCTCTGACTCAACCTGATCAGAATTCCCTAACCTTAATCTTTATTTACCTGCTCAGATTCTGTTCCTGCCCTTAATTCCTAACCCTAACTCCCACCTTTAACCCCACCGCTAACCCTAACCCTAACCCCACCACTAACCCTAACCCCACCCTAACCTTAACCCACCCCTAACCCTAACCTTAACCCCACCCCTAACTCCTAACTCTTAACCCCACCTCTAACCCTAACCTAACCACCACTAACCCTAACCTTAATCCCACCCCTAACCCTAACTAACTCCCACTGCTAACCCTAACCTTAACCCCACACTAACCCTAACTCACCCTAACCTTAACCCCACTTAATTAACCTTAACTCCCACCTAACTCCTAACTCTTAACTCCTAACTTCAACCACTCTAACTAACTTTTAACCTTGATCTCACCTCTAACCCTAACCTAACCTTAATTTTAATTTTAATTTTTAATTTTAATTTTACTATTAATTTTAATTTACTTTTAATTTAACTTTTACTTTAATTTTAATTTAATTTACTTTTAATTTTAATTCTTAATTTTCTACTTTTAATTCTTTAATTCTAATTTAACTTACTAATTTTTAATTTTAATCCACTTCTAATTTTAATTTTAATTTTACTACTAATTTTAATTTTAATTTACTATATTAATTTTAATTTTACTTTTTAACCTTAATTCTTTAACTCCTAATTTTTAACCCCACCCCTTTAATTTTAATTTTAATTTCCCCACCTTTAACTTTTAATTTTAATTTTACTACTAATTCTAATTTTAATCCCACCTCTTTTAATTTAACCCTAACCCCACCATTTAACCCTAACCAATTCACCCTAATTCTAATTTAACTTAACCCCACCACTAACTAACCTTAACTTTACCCCTTTAACCTAACCTTAACCCCACTTTAATCCTAACCCCACTAACCCTAACCCCACTCCCCCAACTCTCTAACCTTAACCCTACTCACCAACCTTACTCCCTCCTAGAGTAACAGATTTGAAAATGGACTCTCTCGGAACCACACCCTTTAATTTCTCCTTTTATTCTCCTTCCGAGCAAGAGACAATCCTCATCCCTTAGTTACTACATTCTCACATAGGATTAGACCGTTACATCAGGCATTCAAACACAATTTTTCCAACACCCAACAGGCACACTCACCCCCTCCAGCAGTATAGAATCATATCAGCATTTAGGAGGAATAAGAGTCTCAAAGACATCCTCATCCAAGCTAAATACAGCACTAAGCCCCCACAACCACCCAAACCCTACACGGCCCACTTCAGACCAAGAAAATTCATTTCAAACTCCTATAGCAAGACCTCCGCTCCAGTTTTAGATTCAATATCCCTCTCCACTCAAAATGTAATATATATAATCACTTGCACATTTTGTGGAAAGCACTACATTGGGGAAACCCAGTATACAGTAGAAATTAGACTCAAACAACATCTATACAATATCAAACGGGCCCATCTACACACAGAACTAGTTACTCATTTCCAGGATCACCCCATCACTTACCTCAATATATCAGGATTGCAGTCGTGTTCTGGGTGGACCAGTGGGCGAAAGGCAGTGGAACGTGGGTGGATAAGAGACCTACAAACAATTACACCTAGCGGTCTGAATGAGCGTTTTTAACCGGGCAGATAGGATCCATGGAAAGGGACAGCACTTGTTTACAGGGTTCTCAAGGAGTTGGAAGAAGGATGCACCATAAAACAAAAACACAATAAATAAAGTTTGTGTGGTTTTTATTATATTTAACATCTGCATGATGATTTGTAATAGTTTTATTCCTTTGGGTTTTATGTATTTGAATTTGTTTTAACAACGTAGCACTTGACCTTTTAGCACTTTTATAGATATATAGGTTTATAACTGTGTGTATATGTATTAATAAAGCATCCATCCCTTGACCCCTTGTACATTTTAATATCTTAGTCCCTTCATGATCCTAGATAACCATTCAGACAATCATTTTAGAAGCACTATTAACCAACTTACTTTTGGTAAGGTTCTTAGGAGGCAATCTAGTGGGTTTTGACAGTGGAATTTATTTAGATTGGAGGGGTACACAACAATAGGCCTGCGCACAACAAGATAAATTAATCTCTTTTTAACCCTACTCGAACTCAAAACCTAACCCTAACCCTAACCCTAACCCCTAACCTAACCCTAACCTAACCCTAACCCTAACCCTAACCCTAACCTAACCCTAACCCTAACCCTAACCTAACCCTAACCCAGCCTCACACACAACGACTTTATATTTAATGATAGGCATTACTTACAGGTGGAGGGAACAGCTATGGGCAAGAAATTTGCCCCGGCATATGCAAACATCTACATGGCTGAATGGGAGAGAGAGGCATTGGCCAAGTGCCCACATCAACCCACATTCTACTACAGATTTCTAGACGACATTATAGGAGCCTGGCCTCATGATATCGAACTATTCACTGAATTCATTAGCATTCTCAACAGTCACCACCCGTCCATTAAGGTTAAATACATAATAGATCCATGTGAAGTACACTTCTTGGATACTACAGTCTTCTTTAATCACATAAATCAGTCTCAAAAAACAATACTCACTAAAGTTTACTTTAAACCCACAGATACACATGCTTTACTCCACAAACACAGTTATCACCCCAAACATACATTTAGAGGCATCAAGTTAAATCTCAAATTATACGGTTTCATAGGATATCCTCCTGCAAACAGGATCTGGTAAAGCAATTCAAACATTATTCCATGCACTCAGACAGAGAGGTTACTCCAAACGATACCTCAGAACCATAAAAAACAGCACCTTGGGGGCCCTCTCTCCCATTCAGCCCACACACTCACATAATACAAGTCTGTCCATCACTTTATCTGACCCCAACCTTCATCACAGAGGTTCCAGAGACATTTCCAAATCCCCCCCTTCCCCTGACCTCAACCTGATCGTAACCTAACCTTAACCCTTACCTTAGTCGGGTTGGTATCCTGTTCCTGCCCTACTCCTAACCCTAACCCCACCCCTAACCCCACACTTCAACCTAACCCTAACCCCACCACTAACCCTAACCCCTAACCTTAAACCCTAACCTAGCCTTAACCCCACCTAACCTTAACCCTAACCTAACCTTAACCCCACCACTAACCCTAACCTTAATCCCACCTAACCTAACCCTAACCACCGCTAACCCTAACCACCTAACCCACTAACCACTAACCTAACCTTAACCCCACCTAACCTTAACCTAACCTAACCTAACCTAACCACTAACCTAACCTTAATCCACCTAACCTAACCCTAACCCCACCACTAACCTAACCTTAATCCCACCCCTAACTCTAACCTTAACCCCACCACTAACCCTAACCTTAACCCCACTAACCCTAACCTTAACCCCACCCTAATCCTAACCTCCCACCCCTAACCCTAACCCCACCCCCAACTCTAACCTTAACCCTACCACCAACCTTACCCTCCTAGAGTAACAGATTTGGAAATGGACCCTCTCGAACCACAATCTAATTTCCTCCTTTTATTCTCCTTCCGAGCAAGAGACAATCCTCATCCCCTTAGTTACTACATTCTCACATAGGATTAGACCGTTACATCAGGCATTCAAACACAATTTTTCCAACACCCAACAGGCACACTCACCCCTCCAGCAGTATAGAATCATATCAGCATTTAGGAGGAATAAGAGTCTCAAAGACATCCTCATCCAAGCTAAATACAGCACTAAGCCCCACAACCACCCAAACCCTACACGGCCCACTTCAGACCAAGAAAATTCATTTCAAACTCCTATAGCAAGACCTCCGCTCCAGTTTTAGATTCAATTTCCCTCTCCACTCAAAATGTAATATATATAATCACTTGCACATTTTGTGGAAAGCACTACATTGGGGAAACCCAGTATACAGTAGAAATTAGACTCAAACAACATCTATACAATATCAAACGGGCCCATCTACACACAGAACTAGTTACTCATTTCCAGGATCACCCCATCACTTACCTCAATATATCAGGATTGCAGTCGTGTTCTGGGTGGACCAGTGGGCGTAAAGGCAGTGGAACGTAGGTGGATAAGAGACCTACAAACAATTACACCTAGCGGTCTGAATGGCGTTTTAACCGGGCAGATAGGATCCATGGAAAGGGACAGCACTTGTTTACAGGGTTCTCAAGGAGTTGGAAGAAGGATGCACCATAAAACAAAAACACAATAAATAAAGTTTGTGTGGTTTTTATTATATTTAACATCTGCATGATGATTTGTAATAGTTTTATTCCTTTGGGTTTTATGTATTTGAATTTGTTTTAACAACGTAGCACTTGACCTTTTAGCACTTTTATAGATATATAGGTTTATAACTGGGTGTATATGTATTAATAAAGCATCCATCCCTTGACCCCTT
Organism: Brachymystax lenok tsinlingensis; assembly: GCA_030435695.1. NCBI lineage: Eukaryota > Metazoa > Chordata > Actinopteri > Salmoniformes > Salmonidae > Brachymystax > Brachymystax lenok. The sequence continues at coordinate 46,072,134 of CM059786.1, read as the reverse complement.
GTACATTTTAATATCTTAGTCCCTTCATGGTCCTAGATAACCATTCAGACAATCATTTTAGAAGCACTATTAACCAACTTACTTTTGGTAAGGTTCTTAGGAGGCAATCTAGTGGGTTTTAACAGTGGAATTTACTTAGATTGGAGGGGTACACAACAATAGGCCTGCGCACAACAAGATAAATTAATCTCTTTTTAACCCTACTCGAACTCAAAACCTAACCCTAACCCTAACCCTAACCCTAACCCTAACCCTAACCCTAACCCTAACCCAGCCTCACACACAACGACTTTATATTTAATGATAGGCATTACTTACAGGTGGAGGAACAGCTATGGGCAAGAAATTTGCCCGGCATATGCAAACATCTACATGGCTGAATGGGAGAGAGAGGCATTGGCCAAGTGCCCACATCAACCCACATTCTACTACAGATTTCTAGACGACATTATAGGAGCCTGGCCTCATGATATCGAACTATTCACTGAATTCATTAGCATTCTCAACAGTCACCACCCCCGTCCATTAAGGTTAAATACATAATAGATCCATGTGAAGTACACTTCTTGGATACTACAGTCTTCTTTAATCACATAAATCAGTCTCAAAAAACAATACTCACTAAAGTTTACTTTAAACCCACAGATACACATGCTTTACTCCACAAACACAGTTATCACCCCAAACATACATTTAGAGGCATCGTTAAATCTCAAATTATACGGTTTCATAGGATATCCTCCTGCAAACAGGATCTGGTAAAAGCAATTCAAACATTATTCCATGCACTCAGACAGAGAGGTTACTCCAAACGATACCTCAGAACCATAAAAACAGCACCTTGGGGGCCCTCTCTCCCCATTCAGCCCACACACTCACATAATACAAGTCTGTCCATCACTTTATCTGACCCCAACCTTCATCACAGAGGTTCCAGAGACATTTCCAAATCCCCCTTCCCTGACCTCAACCCTGATCGTGAACCCTAACCTTAACCCTTACCTTAATTCGGGTTCAGATCCTGTTCCTGCCCCTAATCCTAACCCTAACCCCACCCTAACCCCACCGCTAACCCTAACCTAACCCCACCACTAACCCTAACCCTAACTCCCACCCTAACCCTAACCCCACCCCTAACTCCTAACCTTAACCTCCTTCACCCTAACCCTAACCTTAACCCCACCCTAACTCCTAACCTTAACTCCCACCACTAACCTCTAACCTTAATCCCAATCTCCTAACCCCAACCCTAACCTCCCACCACTAACCCTAACCTTAATCCCACTAACCCTAACCCTAACCCCACCACTAACCCTAACCTTAATCCCACCCCTAACTCTAACCTTAACCCACCACTAACCCTAACCTTAACCCCACCCCTAACCCTAACTTAACCCCACCCTAATCCTAATCCCACCCCTAACCCTAACCCCACCCCCAACTCTAACCTTAACCCTACCACCAACCTTACCCCTCCTAGAGTAACAGATTTGGAAATGGACCCTCTCGGAACCACAATCTAATTTCCTCCTTTTATTCTCCTTCCGAGCAAGAGACAATCCTCATCCCCTTAGTTACTACATTCTCACATAGGATTAGACCGTTACATCAGGCATTCAAACACAATTTTCCAACACCCAACAGGCACACTCACCCTCCAGCAGTATAGAATCATATCAGCATTTAGGAGGAATAAGAGTCTCAAAGACATCCTCATCCAAGCTAAATACAGCACTAAGCCCCACAACCACCCAAACCCTACACGGCCCACTTCAGACCAAGAAAATTCATTTCAAACTCCTATAGCAAGACCTCCGCTCCAGTTTTAGATTCAATTTCCCTCTCCACTCAAAATGTAATATATATAATCACTTGCACATTTTGTGGAAAGCACTACATTGGGGAAACCCAGTATACAGTAGAAATTAGACTCAAACAACATCTATACAATATCAAAGCGGGCCCATCTACACACAGAACTAGTTACTCATTTCCAGGATCACCCCATCACTTACCTCAATATATCAGGATTGCAGTCGTGTTCTGGGTGGACCAGTGGGCGGCGAAAGGCAGTGGAACGTAGGTGGATAAGAGACCTACAAACAATTACACCTAGCGGTCTGAATGAGCGTTTTTAACCGGGCAGATAGGATCCATGGAAAGGGACAGCACTTGTTTACAGGGTTCTCAAGGAGTTGGAAGAAGGATGCACCATAAAACAAAAACACAATAAATAAAGTTTGTGTGGTTTTTATTATATTTAACATCTGCATGATGATTTGTAATAGTTTTATTCCTTTGGGTTTTATGTATTTGAATTTGTTTTAACAACGTAGCACTTGACCTTTTAGCACTTTTATAGATATATAGGTTTATAACTGTGTGTATATGTATTAATAAAGCATCCATCCCTTTGACCCCTTGTACATTTTAATATCTTAGTCCCTTCATGATCCTAGATAACCATTCAGACAATCATTTTAGAAGCACTATTAACCAACTTACTTTTGGTAAGGTTCTTAGGAGAGCAATCTAGTGGGTTTTAACAGTGGAATTTATTTAGATTGGAGGGTACACAACAATAGGCCTCATGCACAACAAGATAAATTAATCTCTTTTTAACCCTACTCGAACTCAAAACCTAACCCTAGCCCGTGCCATTGTTGTGGTACCCCTCCACCATTGTCAATGGTTTTACATTGGATTTTCTGCCCACTGGGGGCCCAGGTTTGTGCCCACCGAGAGAATAACAATATTTTCACTGTGACTAACAACTCTTCCCACAACAGAACCACACCAAAGGAGTTGAACATCACAACAATAGGGACCCCAATCACAAGCCCCAGTTCCTTGGTCAGACATTTTTATTCGTTTTTTTCTTTGATTTGGTCTCATTGTGCCACAGGAACCTCACAGAGGTCAAGTAAATGAAATACACAGAGTAACAGACACATGAATTGAGAGCAATAGTAGAAAGCATAGAGAGTAGGGCCAGAATAAGGACAGAATAGCAAGAAAAACAGAACAGGGCCACAATAAGGAGAGATAGGCTTAACGCGTCTAGCATTGCAGTCTTCGGCTGGATACTGGTTAGGAGGAACTGGCACTTTTATGCAGGCACCCAGTGGGGATTGAACCCACAACCATAGGGCCAAGGGAGCTGTGGTCTGACAACTGAGCCACAGAGGACCATAAGGGTGAACAGACATGTTAATGGTTTCCCCCTTCCCCTCTTGGATAAAAAAGGTAAAGATCCTCACATCAGGAAAAAAACTAATATTTATTCATTATATACTATATACTATATATTATATCAAAATAATTTTAGAAGATCTTAACCAAAACCCCCAACCCCTTTTCTCTCTATTTAGGAACTCACAGAGTTTCCTTTCTCAGTTTTCACCAATTAGCAGTCTTATAGATTTACATTCAGATTCAAAATGGGCCAATAGAACAGACACAATTAGGAACTAGCCTATCTGAAAGAGACTCAGAACACAGTAGAATGAGTGACAATAGATTCGACCAATGAAAATCAAGATACAGATATGGGAATTCTTGGAGCAGTGGGAAGGCTTTCCCTCTCCAACTGACCCCTTTTTAAGCACTAGGGTGTGTTCCACTAGAAAAAATCCCCTCTGAAGAAGCAGGAATACTGCAAACGTCAGGGATTTCTAACAGGACAACACAGCGGGCATCACATTGGAAACGGGTTTTAGAATATTATTTGAGTTGTTTTTAATTATATAATAATAAAAGTTACGTTTTAATTGAAGATGTGGAGGGTTTTGGAAGTAACTGGGAGAGAAACACTCCAGCTGGAGAATCTCTAATCAAACTGCAACCCAGAACTTTTTAATCTGCACATCTGAGCCCACAGAACTGAACAACATCTACCCCAGGAGCTACAGAAAGACCCAGACTCAACCACCATCTCTAACTCCAGCCTCAACAACAAGGAGAATTGGACAACATCTACTCAGGGAGTTACAGAAAGGCGTCTAGGGTCTGGCTACAACATCGACAGCATTAACCTCCATCTTCCAACACCCAGACTCAACCTCTATTTCTAACCCCAGCCTCAAAAACAAGGCGGTAAGAACCCACACTGAGCAGCACACCGTCTCGTGCTGCTCGGAAATTCACATCTTGCAATTAAAACACACACCCATCTGGTGGTTGCACGCTGTCCTGCCTCTACTAGAGCGACACCCACCCCAACAAGTGTAGGCAACCATGCAGTCCCTTATGAGTATAGTAACACAGCAACGCAGATAGTAGAGCCCAACAACCCCTTACCAATAGAGCCTTACAACAACCCCCACTAATAGAGTCCCACACCCTCCCAGCAGACAGCCACGCCTAAACCAACCCCCTGATGAGGCAACCAGGCAAGCCTCAAAACTGTACTTCAAGTTGATACAGGCCATCCATCATAAGGAAATCATTGATAAAGCCATCTCAGGCCGGAGGTTCCCTAGTGGCATGATGAGACAGGTGAAGAGACTCACCAATTTTATCAAGCCATCCTCACCCACAGATCACACTGCAGCCCAAGTACTACAGAACACACAGCAATGGATGAACAATAACATGAACATATTACAGATACACTACCAGACAATTATCCAATCACTCACACAACCACCCAATACATTCCAACACTCTTGCACTCCACATAGCTGTGGGCTGGGCTCATAAGAGATACACACACAAACTGACAGACACTACCATCACTACAGTTGAAACAATTTTGAATAATTCCTCAGAAACTCACTACAGACAACTCTCTAGGGTTACCCTTTCTATCCCCACCACAGAGCTCCACTTCCATTCAGCCTCTGCTTCCCCCCCAGCCAATAACTACAGTGGCTCCCGGTCCACTGGAACAACATCTGAACCCCTGGCATACAGCCTCAGCTCAAATCAAGGCCCCACCACAGTTGACTTCTCTGCCCACCACCTCAGCACCAGCTCCTTTCTCATCCTCGTTGGAGGATTTCCCTCCTCTACCCAAGTTCTTTCCTCTAGCCAAGCCTCAGGCCTCTCACAAACAATCATCCCCATTGGGGCCACGCCCTGCCCCAGCACAGTGCTCTTCAAACCAGAAGCTAACTCATCAGCATCATCCTCTTCCTCAGACACAATCTTCCACTGAGATAGGGATCCGTACTTCAACACCCTCTTCCCCCTATTGCCCCTTCGCAGACACAGATAGATGTTAGCAATATTGCTCCAAACAATTCCCCACCTCCTTCTAAGAACATGGCACCCACTCCTCCCTTTCTCCCAAGTCAAAAGGAAAGGAGATTATGAGAACCCCTACCTCCACTTCCCCGCATGACCCACAGAGATTAAACAACCCATCGACCCTCCAGGAGCACAGTATTCCAAGTATCATTGGTCCCCCATCGCCCACAATAGATTCCAATCCTGAATTGATAACCATGAACTCCCCTAATTTAATCCAGGCCCCAGTTGAGTTCCACCATAGGGCCTGCAGCCAGCCAGAAACACTCAATGTTACAGCAACACTCCCCAATCCCTGGTTAACACTCCTACCACCAAGGGTATAAACACAGCAATGTTTCAGTTAAAACCTTGGATAGGATTTCACCTCTATTGCTCTCACCAACAGGAGGCGCCAGATCAGGGGTGACACTAGGACTGGGCAGCTCCAGGGCAAATGGCGATTGATGGGAAAAACAATGGGCAACACCCCAACAACAACCAATCTGAGCCCTCCCAAAGACACCATGTCACTGTCAGTCCGAAACCCTGTACAACTGGCGCCTCAACATACCCACCCCAGTCCGAATCCCAACCCGAGCCTCAGCCTCCGCCACAACCCCAACATCAACACCCAACCCCAGTAACCCTCCAGAAACCATCGTACCATAAAGCCAGACCAAAGGCAAGGTGGCAGATTGGAGCTTCCAGGAAATAAAGCAATTCTGGTGTTGGGAGACTCAAATGTCAACAGAATCCCTCCATTTCATAACCCAAACATACAAGTTGACAGTTACCCCGGAGCAACTTTCTACCATTTCACAAAGGTCCTGGAGAAAACAGAGGTTCACGTAGACACCAGCATAGTGGTTCTCTCGGTGGGTATAAACAATATGGATAATGACCCATACAAAACTTCAATCAAACAGATTGCATCAATGCACAAGGAAGCAAGAGTCACTTTCCCTAATGCAATTATTTACATCCCCATTATTAACCACTCGCACCTCCTTTCAGCAGAACAAAAACGAAACCTTAAAGTCATTAATGGTTACATCACCACACACAGCCCATTTCTCTTCGAGATACCCCATGATGAATTCCACACAACAACAGATCTGATACACTGGACAACAACCACAGCAGGCCTCATTTTTAAGAATTGGTGTGAGCAGCTAAATTTAGAATAGGTTCTACCCACAATTTGGACCAACCTAGCTGCACCACACCTATCTGTCCCCCCCAACCCCCTTCACTCTCCCCCTCCCTTTCTCCCCCAGTCCCTTCCGTAGATCACCCAGCAGAAGGGGTAGTTCGCCCCTCATTATCCAACATCATGAATTTGTCCAAGTCTTTTCAACCCACAGCAGCACAGACCCAACTCTTGGAGAGGGGGTTGTCCTTCATTCCCCGTCCTGGTAAATTTGACTGGGAGGAACTTCACAGGGACACACATAAATACCACAGACGACTTAAACTTTTAGACTACTTTGACTATCAGACAAATGACAACCATTTACCATTCACCCTTCCTTCAATCTGGGAACCTAAACTGTCCCAGATAGATAGGAGGGTCAAGAATCTAATTAGAACCGACCAAGACACCCTTCACAACTATCACACCCAGGCAGACAGACAGGACAACATCACCCGCATAGAAAGAGAAGCTATAAAAGAACTTAAAAACAACCCTCACATAATATTGAAACCGGCAGATAAGGGATCTAAAACAGTGATCCTAGACAAACATCAATACATATATGAGGCAAATAGACAGTTGTCTAATACCAAGTACTATGTACCAATAGAAAACAGCCTACAACCACAGACTCCAGACTAAACTACGGAGAATCATACAAACACTTTATGATAAGCGGCACATTCACGAAAAAAACAACGAGATTTTCTATTTGGACCAGACACGCCACGACCAAGACTATTCTACCTGCTTTGTAAAATTCACAAAGAACCAGACACTTGGACAATTCCCCATGAAGTTCCTCCTGGTAGACCAATCGTATCAGACTGTAATAGTGAATCATACAACATAGCTCAATATATTGATCATTATATCAACCCTCTCTCCACTAGACACCCCAGCTACCTCAGAGACACGTATCACTTTCTGGAGAGGATCAAACCCATAGTTGTTCCCTCCAAAACATATATATTCACTATAGATATTGATAAGCTTATACACTAACATAAATACAGCAACAGGAGTACAGACGGTCAGAAACCTTTTCATGCTCACCCAGATAGAAATAGACCAGATAATGAATTACTACAACTATTAGAAATTAGCCTCACACACAACGACTTTATATTTAATGATAGGCAGTACTTACAGGTGGAGGGAACAGCTATGGGCAAGAAATTTGCCCCGGCATATGCAAACATCTACATGGCTGAATGGGAGAGAGAGGCATTGGCCAAGTGCCCACATCAACCCACATTCTACTACAGATTTCTAGACGACATTATAGGAGCCTGGCCTCATGATATCGAACTATTCACTGAATTCATTAGCATTCTCAACAGTCACCACCCGTCCATTAAGGTTAAATACATAATAGATCCATGTGAAGTACACTTCTTGGATACTACAGTCTTCTTTAATCACATAAATCAGTCTCAAAAACAATACTCACTAAAGTTTACTTTAAACCCACAGATACACATGCTTTACTCCACAAACACAGTTATCACCCCAAACATACATTTAGAGGCATCGTTAAATCTCAAATTATACGGTTTCATAGGATATCCTCCTGCAAACAGGATCTGGTAAAAGCAATTCAAACATTATTCCATGCACTCAGACAGAGAGGTTACTCCAAACGATACCTCAGAACCATAAAAAACAGCACCTTGGGGGCCCTCTCTCCCATTCAGCCCACACACTCACATAATACAAGTCTGTCCATCACTTTATCTGACCCCAACCTTCATCACAGAGGTTCCAGAGACATTTCCAAATCCCCCTTCCCTGACCTCAACCCTGATCAGAACCCTAACCTTAACCCTTACCTTAATTCGGGTTCAGTATCCTGTTCCTGCCCTACTCCTAACCCTAACCCCACCCCTAACCCCACCGTAACCCTAACCCCACCACTAACCCTAACCCTAACCCCACCCTAACCCTAACCCCACCCCTAACCCTAACCTTAACCCCACTAACCCTAACCCCACTAACCCTAACCTTAACCCCACCTAACCCTAACCTTAACCCCACCACTAACCCTAACCTTAATCCCACCCCTAACCCTAACCCTAACCCCACGACTAACCCTAACCTTAATCCCACCTAACCCTAACCCTAACCCCACCACTAACCCTAACCTTAATCCACTAACTCTAACCTTAACCCCACCACTAACCTAACCTTAACCCCACCCCTAACCCTAACCTTAACCCCACCCCTAACCCTAACCCCACCCCCAACTCTAACCTTAACCCTACCACCAACCTTACCCCTCCTAGAGTAACAGATTTGGAAATGGACCCCTCTCGGAACCACAATCTAATTTCCTCCTTTTATTCTCCTTCCGAGCAAGAGACAATCCTCATCCCCTTAGTTACTACATTCTCACATAGGATTAGACCGTTACATCAGGCATTCAAACACAATTTTTCCAACACCCAACAGGCACACTCACCCTCCAGCAGTATAGAATCATATCAGCATTTAGGAGGAATAAGAGTCTCAAAGACATCCTCATCCAAGCTAAATACAGCACTAAGCCCCACAACCACCCAAACCCTACACGGCCCACTTCAGACCAAGAAAATTCATTTCAAACCCCTATAGCAAGACCTCCGCTCCAGTTTTAGATTCAATATCCCTCTCCACTCAAAATGTAATATATATAATCACTTGCACATTTTGTGGAAAGCACTACATTAGAAACCCAGTATACAGTAGAAATTAGACTCAAACAACATCTATACAATATCAAACGGGCCCATCTACACACAGAACTAGTTACTCATTTCCAGGATCACCCCATCACTTACCTCAATATATCAGGATTGCAGTCGTGTTCTGGGTGGACCAGTGGGCGAAGGCAGTGGAACGTAGGTGGATAAGAGACCTACAAACAATTACACCTAGCGGTCTGAATGAGCGTTTTTAACAGGGCAGATAGGATCCATGGAAAGGGACAGCACTTGTTTACAGGGTTCTCAAGGAGTTGGAAGAAGGATGCACCATAAAACAAAAACACAATAAATAAAGTTTGTGTGGTTTTTATTATATTTAACATCTGCATGATGATTTGTAATAGTTTTATTCCTTTGGGTTTTATGTATTTGAATTTGTTTTAACAACGTAGCACTTGACCTTTTAGCACTTTTATAGATATATAGGTTTATAACTGTGTGTATATGTATTAATAAAGCATCCATCCCTTGACCCCTTGTACATTTTAATATCTTAGTCCCTTCATGATCCTAGATAACCATTCAGACAATCATTTTAGAAGCACTATTAACCAACTTACTTTTGGTAAGGTTCTTAGGAGAGCAATCTAGTGGGTTTTAACAGTGGAATTTATTTAGATTGGAGGTACACAACAATGAGGCCTCACGCACAACAAGACAAATTAATCTCTTTTAACCCTACTCGAACTCAAAAGCCTAACCCTAACCCTAACCCTAACCCTAACCCTAACCCTAACCTAACCTAACCCTAAACCCTAACCCTAACCTAACCTAACCCCTAACCTAACCCTAACCCTAACCCTAACCCTAACCCTAACCCAGCCTCACACACAACGACTTTATATTTAATGATAGGCATTACTTACAGGTGGAGGGAACAGCTATGGGCAAGAAATTTGCCCCGGCATATGCAAACATCTACATGGCTGAATGGGAGAGAGAGGCATTGGCCAAGTGCCCACATCAACCCACATTCTACTTCAGATTTCTAGATGACATTATAGGAGCCTGGCCTCATGATATCGAACTATTCACTGAATTCATTAGCATTCTCAACAGTCACCACCCGTCCATTAAGGTTAAATACATAATAGATCCATGTGAAGTACACTTCTTGGATACTACAGTCTTCTTTAATCACATAAATCAGTCTCAAAAACAATACTCACTAAAGTTTACTTTAAACCCACAGATACACATGCTTTACTCCACAAACACAGTTATCACCCCAAACATACATTTAGAGGCATCGTTAAATCTCAAATTATACGGTTTCATAGGATATCCTCCTGCAAACAGGATCTGGTAAAAGCAATTCAAACATTATTCCATGCACTCAGACAGAGAGGTTACTCCAAACGATACCTCAGAACCATAAAAACAGCACCTTGGGGGCCCTCTCTCCCATTCAGCCCACACACTCACATAATACAAGTCTGTCCATCACTTTATCTGACCCCAACCTTCATCACAGAGGTTCCAGAGACATTTCCAAATCCCCCTTCCCTGACCTCAACCCTGATCGTAACCCTAACCTTAACCCTTACCTTAATTGGTTCAGTATCCTGTTCCTGCCCTAATCCTAACCCTAACCCCACCCTAACCCCACCGCTAACCCTAACCCTAACCCCACCACTAACCCTAACCCACCCCTAACCTTAACCCCACCCTAACCCTAACCTTAACCCCACCTAACCTAACCTTAACCACCCTAACCTAACCTTAACCCCACCACTAACCTAACCTTAATCCACCTAACCTAACCTAACCCACACTTCTAACCTAAGCCTAACCCCACCACTAGCCTAACCACTAACCTTAACCACTAACCTAACCTTAACCACCTAACCTAACCTTGCCCCACTAACCTAACCTAACCCCACCACTAACCTAACCTTAATCCACCTAACCCTAACCTAACCCCACCACTAACCTAACCTTAATCCCACCTAACTCTAACCTTAACACCACTAACCTAACCTTAACCCACCTAACCTAACCTTAACCCCACCCTAATCCTAACCCCACCCCTAACCCTAACCCCACCCCCAACTCTAACCTTAACCCTACCACCAACCTTACCCCTCCTAGAGTAACAGATTTGGAAATGGACCCCTCTCGGAACCACAATCTAATTTCCTCCTTTTATTCTCCTTCCGAGCAAGAGACAATCCTCATCCCCTTAGTTACTACATTCTCACATAGGATTAGACCGTTACATCAGGCATTCAAACACAATTTTTTCCAACACCCAACAGGCACACTCACCCCTCCAGCAGTATAGAATCATATCAGCATTTAGGAGGAATAAGAGTCTCAAAGACATCCTCATCCAAGCTAAATACAGCACTAAGCCCCCACAACCACCCAAACCCTACACGGCCCACTTCAGACCAAGAAAATTCATTTCAAACTCCTATAGCAAGACCTCCGCTCCAGTTTTAGATTCAATATCCCTCTCCACTCAAAATGTAATATATATAATCACTTGCACATTTTGTGGAAAGCACTACATTGGGGAAACCCAGTATACAGTAGAAATTAGACTCAAACAACATCTATACAATATCAAACGGGCCCATCTACACACAGAACTAGTTACTCATTTCCAGGATCACCCCATCACTTACCTCAATATATCAGGATTGCAGTCGTGTTCTGGGTGGACCAGTGGGCGGCGAAAGGCAGTGGAACGTGAGGTGGATAAGAGACCTACAAACAATTACACCTAGCGGTCTGAATGGCGTTTAACCGGGCAGATAGGATCCATGGAAAGGGACAGCACTTGTTTACAGGGTTCTCAAGGAGTTGGAAGAAGGATGCACCATAAAACAAAAACACAATAAATAAAGTTTGTGTGGTTTTTATTATATTTAACATCTGCATGATGATTTGTAATAGTTTTATTCCTTTGGGTTTTATGTATTTGAATTTGTTTTAACAACGTAGCACTTGACCTTTTAGCACTTTTATAGATATATAGGTTTATAACTGGGTGTATATGTATTAATAAAGCATCCATCCCTTGACCCCTTGTACATTTTAATATCTTAGTCCCTTCATGATCCTAGATAACCATTCAGACAATCATTTTAGAAGCACTATTAACCAACTTACTTTTGGTAAGGTTCTTAGGAGAGCAATCTAGTGGGTTTTGACAGTGGAATTTATTTAGATTGGAGGTACACAACAATAGGCCTGCGCACAACAAGATAAATTAATCTCTTTTAACCCTACTCGAACTCAAAACCTAACCCTAACCTAACCCTAACCCCCTAACCCTAACCCCTAACCCTAACCCTAACCTAACCCTAACCCTAACCTCCTAACCCTAACCCAGCCTCACACACAACGACTTTATATTTAATGATAGGCATTACTTACAGGTGGAGGGAACAGCTATGGGCAAGAAATTTGCCCGGCATATGCAAACATCTACATGGCTGAATGGGAGAGAGAGGCATTGGCCAAGTGCCCACATCAACCCACATTCTACTACAGATTTCTAGACGACATTATAGGAGCCTGGCCTCATGATATCGAACTATTCACTGAATTCATTAGCATTCTCAACAGTCACCACCCGTCCATTAAGGTTAAATACATAATAGATCCATGTGAAGTACACTTCTTGGATACTACAGTCTTCTTTAATCACATAAATCAGTCTCAAAAACAATACTCACTAAAGTTTACTTTAAACCCACAGATACACATGCTTTACTCCACAAACACAGTTATCACCCCAAACATACATTTAGAGGCATCGTTAAATCTCAAATTATCACGGTTTCATAGGATATCCTCCTGCAAACAGGATCTGGTAAAAGCAATTCAAACATTATTCCATGCACTCAGACAGAGAGGTTACTCCAAACGATACCTCAGAACCATAAAAACAGCACCTTGGGGGCCCTCTCTCCCATTCAGCCCACACACTCACATAATACAAGTCTGTCCATCACTTTATCTGACCCCAACCTTCATCACAGAGGTTCCAGAGACATTTCCAAATCCCCCTTCCCTGACCTCAACCCTGATCGTAACCCTAACCTTAACCCTTACCTTAATTCGGGTTCGTATCCTGTTCCTGCCCTAATCCTAACCCTAACCCCACCCCTAACCCCACCGCTAACCTAACCCTAACCCCACCACTAACCCTAACCCCACCCCTAACCTTAACCCCACTAACCCTAACCTTAACCCCACCCCTAACCCTAACCTTAACCCCACCTAACCTAACCTTAACCCCACCACTAACCCTAACCTTAATCCACCTAACCCTAACCCTAACCCCCACCGCTAACCTAACCCTAACCCCACCACTAACCCTAACCCCACCCTAACCTTAACCCCACCCCTAACCCTAACCTTAACCCCACCTAACCCTAACCTTAACCCCACCCTAACCCTAACCCTAACCCCACCACTAACCCTAACCTTAATCCCACTAACCTAACCCTAACCCCACCACTAACCTAACCTTAATCCCACCTAACTCTAACCTTAACCCCACCACTAACCCTAACCTTAACCCCACCCTAACCCTAACCTTAACCCCACCTAATCCTAACCCCACCCCTAACCTAACCCCACCCCCAACTCTAACCTTAACCCTACCACCAACCTTACCCTCCTAGAGTAACAGATTTGGAAATGGACCCCTCTCGAACCACAATCTAATTTCCTCCTTTTATTCTCCTTCCGAGCAAGAGACAATCCTCATCCCCTTAGTTACTACATTCTCACATAGGATTAGACCGTTACATCAGGCATTCAAACACAATTTTTCCAACACCCAACAGGCACACTCACCCCTCCAGCAGTATAGAATCATATCAGCATTTAGGAGGAATAAGAGTCTCAAAGACATCCTCATCCAAGCTAAATACAGCACTAAGCCCCCACAACCACCCAAACCCTACACGGCCCACTTCAGACCAAGAAAATTCATTTCAAACTCCTATAGCAAGACCTCCGCTCCAGTTTTAGATTCAATTTCCTCTCCACTCAAAATGTAATATATATAATCACTTGCACATTTTGTGGAAAGCACTACATTGGGGAAACCCAGTATACAGTAGAAATTAGACTCAAACAACATCTATACAATATCAAACGGGCCCATCTACACACAGAACTAGTTACTCATTTCCAGGATCACCCCATCACTTACCTCAATATATCAGGATTGCAGTCGTGTTCTGGGTGGACCAGTGGGCGGAAAGGCAGTGGAGCGTGGGTGGATAAGAGACCTACAAACAATTACACCTAGCGGTCTGAATGGCGTTTTTAACCGGGCAGATAGGATCCATGGAAAGGGACAGCACTTGTTTACAGGGTTCTCAAGGAGTTGGAAGAAGGATGCACCATAAAACAAAAACACAATAAATAAAGTTTGTGTGGTTTTTATTATATTTAACATCTGCATGATGATTTGTAATAGTTTTATTCCTTTGGGTTTTATGTATTTGAATTTGTTTTAACAACGTAGCACTTGACCTTTTAGCACTTTTATAGATATATAGGTTTATAACTGGGTGTATATGTATTAATAAAGCATCCATCCCTTGACCCCTTGTACATTTTAATATCTTAGTCCCTTCATGGTCCTAGATAACCATTCAGACAATCATTTTAGAAGCACTATTAACCAACTTACTTTTGGTAAGGTTCTTAGGAGGCAATCTAGTGGGTTTTAACAGTGGAATTTACTTAGATTGGAGGGGTACACAACAATAGGCCTGCACACAACAAGATAAATTAATCTCTTTTTAACCCTACTCGAACTCAAAACCTAACCCTAACCCTAACCCTAACCCTAACCCTAACCCTAACCCTAACCCAGCCTCACACACAACGACTTTATATTTAATGATAGGCATTACTTACAGGTGGAGGGAACAGCTATGGGCAAGAAATTTGCCCCGGCATATGCAAACATCTACATGGCTGAATGGGAGAGAGAGGCATTGGCCAAGTGCCCACATCAACCCACATTCTACTACAGATTTCTAGACGACATTATAGGAGCCTGGCCTCATGATATCGAACTATTCACTGAATTCATTAGCATTCTCAACAGTCACCACCCGTCCATTAAGGTTAAATACATAATAGATCCATGTGAAGTACACTTCTTGGATACTACAGTCTTCTTTAATCACATAAATCAGTCTCAAAAAACAATACTCACTAAAGTTTACTTTAAACCCACAGATACACATGCTTTACTCCACAAACACAGTTATCACCCCAAACATACATTTAGAGGCATCGTTAAATCTCAAATTATACGGTTTCATAGGATATCCTCCTGCAAACAGGATCTGGTAAAAGCAATTCAAACATTATTCCATGCACTCAGACAGAGAGGTTACTCCAAACGATACCTCAGAACCATAAAAAACAGCACCTTGGGGGCCCTCTCTCCCATTCAGCCCACACACTCACATAATACAAGTCTGTCCATCACTTTATCTGACCCCAACCTTCATCACAGAGGTTCCAGAGACATTTCCAAATCCCCCCCTTCCCCTGACCTCAACCCTGATCGTAACCCTAACCTTAACCCTTACCTTAATTCGGGTTCGTATCCTGTTCCTGCCCCTAATCCTAACCCTAACCCCACCCCTAACCCCACCGCTAACCCTAACCCTAACCCCACCACTAACCCTAACCCTAACCCCACCCTAACCCTAACCCCACCTAACCCTAACCTTAACCCCACCCCTAACCCTAACCTTAACCCCACCCCTAACCCTAACCTTAACCCCACCACTAACCCTAACCTTAATCCACCTAACCTAACCCTAACCCCACCACTAACCCTAACCTTAATCCCACTAACCCTAACCCTAACCCCACCACTAACCCTAACCTTAATCCCACCCTAACTCTAACCTTAACCCCACCACTAACCTAACCTTAACCCCACCCCTAACCCTAACCTTAACCCCACCCCTAATCCTAATCCCACCCCTAACCCTAACCCCACCCCCAACTCTAACCTTAACCCTACCACCAACCTTACCCCTCCTAGAGTAACAGATTTGAAATGGACCCTCTCGGAACCACAATCTAATTTCCTCCTTTTATTCTCCTTCCGAGCAAGAGACAATCCTCATCCCCTTAGTTACTACATTCTCACATAGGATTAGACCGTTACATCAGGCATTCAAACACAATTTTCCAACACCCAACAGGCACACTCACCCCTCCAGCAGTATAGAATCATATCAGCATTTAGGAGGAATAAGAGTCTCAAAGACATCCTCATCCAAGCTAAATACAGCACTAAGCCCCCACAACCACCCAAACCCTACACGGCCCACTTCAGACCAAGAAAATTCATTTCAAACTCCTATAGCAAGACCTCCGCTCCAGTTTTAGATTCAATTTCCCTCTCCACTCAAAATGTAATATATATAATCACTTGCACATTTTGTGGAAAGCACTACATTGAAACCCAGTATACAGTAGAAATTAGACTCAAACAACATCTATACAATATCAAGCGGGCCCATCTACACACAGAACTAGTTACTCATTTCCAGGATCACCCCATCACTTACCTCAATATATCAGGATTGCAGTCGTGTTCTGGGTGGACCAGTGGGCGTAAAGGCAGTGGAACGTAGGTGGATAAAGAGACCTACAAACAATTACACCTAGCGGTCTGAATGGCGTTTTTAACCGGGCAGATAGGATCCATGGAAAGGGACAGCACTTGTTTACAGGGTTCTCAAGGAGTTGGAAGAAGGATGCACCATAAAACAAAAACACAATAAATAAAGTTTGTGTGGTTTTATTATATTTAACATCTGCATGATGATTTGTAATAGTTTTATTCCTTTGGGTTTTATGTATTTGAATTTGTTTTAACAACGTAGCACTTGACCTTTTAGCACTTTTATAGATATATAGGTTTATAACTGTGTGTATATGTATTAATAAAGCATCCATCCCTTGACCCCTTGTACATTTTAATATCTTAGTCCCTTCATGATCCTAGATAACCATTCAGACAATCATTTTAGAAGCACTATTAACCAACTTACTTTTGGTAAGGTTCTTAGGAGAGCAATCTAGTGGGTTTTAACAGTGGAATTTATTTAGATTGGAGGGGTACACAACAATAGGCCTCAGCACAACAAGATAAATTAATCTCTTTTTAACCCTACTCGAACTCAAAACCTAACCCTAGCCCGTGCCATTGTTGTGGTACCCCTCCACCATTGTCAATGGTTTTTACATTGGATTTTAAGCTGCCCACTGGGGGCCCAGGTTTGTGCCCACCGAGAGAATAACAATATTTTCACTGTGACTAACAACTCTTCCCACAACAGAACCACACCAAAGGAGTTGAACATCACAACAATAGGGGACCCCAATCACAAGCCCCAGTTCCTTGGTCAGACATTTTTATTCGTTTTTTCTTTGATTTGGTCTCATTGTGCCACAGGAACCTCACAGAGGTCAAGTAAATGAAATACACAGAGTAACAGACACATGAATTGAGAGCAATAGTAGAAAGCATAGAGAGTAGGGCCAGAATAAGGACAGAATAGCAAGAAAAACAGAACAGGGCCACAATAAGGAGAGATAGGCTTAACGTCTAGCATTGCAGTCTTTGACTGGATACTGGTTAGGAGGAACTGGCACTTTTATGCAGGCACCCAGTGGGGATTGAACCCACAACCATAGGGCCAAGGGAGCTGTGGTCTGACAACTGAGCCACAGAGGACCATAAGGGTGAACAGACATGTTAATGGTTTCCCCTTCCCCTCTTGGATAAAAAGGTAAAGATCCTCACATCAGGAAAAAACTAATATTTATTCATTATATACTATATACTATATATTATATCAAAATAATTTTAGAAGATCTTAACCAAAACCCCCAACCCCTTTTCTCTCCTATTTAGGAACTCCGCCAGAGTTTCCTTTCTCAGTTTTCACCAATTAGCAGTCTTATAGATTTACATTCAGATTCAAAATGGGCCAATAGAACAGACACAATTAGGAACTAGCCTATACGAAAGAGACTCAGAACACAGTAGAATGAGTGACAATAGATTCGACCAATGAAAATCAAGATACAGATATGGGAATTCTTGGAGCAGTGGGAAGGCTTTCCTCTCCAACTGACCCCCTTTTTAAGCACTAGGGTGTGTTCCACTAGAAAAAATCCCCTCTGAAGAAGCAGGAATACTGCGAAACGTCAGGGATTTCTAGCAGGACAACACAGCGGGCATCACATTGGAAACGGGTTTTAGAATATTATTTGAGTTGTTTTTAATTATATAATAATAAAAGTTACGTTTTAATTGAAGATGTGGAGGGTTTTGAAGTAACTGGGAGAGAAACACTCCAGCTGGAGAATCTCTAATCAAACTGCAACCCAGAACTTTTTAATCTGCACATCTGAGCCCACAGAACTGAACAACATCTACCCCAGGAGCTACAGAAAGACCCAGACTCAACCACCATCTCTAACTCCAGCCTCAACAACAAGGAGAATTGGACAACATCTACTCAGGGAGTTACAGAAAGACGTCTAGGGTCTGGCTACAACATCGACAGCATTAACCTCCATCTTCAACACCCAGACTCAACCTCTATTTCTAACCCCAGCCTCAAAAACAAGGCGGTAAGAACCCACACTGAGCAGCACACCGTCTCGTGCTGCTCGGAAATTCACATCTTGCAATTAAAACACACACCCATCTGGTGGTTGCACGCTGTCCTGCCTCTACTGAGGGAGCGACACCCACCCCAACAAGTGTAGGCAACCATGCAGTCCCTTATGAGTATAGTAACACAGCAACGCATGATAGTAGAGCCCAACAACCCCTTACCAATAGAGCCTTACAACAACCCCCCACTAATAGAGTCCCACACCCCCCTCCCAGCAGACAGCCACGCCTAAACCAACCCCCTGATGAGGCAACCAGGCAAGCCTCAAAACTGTACTTCAAGTTGATACAGGCCATCCATCATAAGGAAATCATTGATAAAGCCATCTCAGGCCGGAGGTTCCCTAGTGGCATGATGAGACAGGTGAAGAGACTCACCAATTTTATCAAGCCATCCTCACCCACAGATCACACTGCAGCCCAAGTACTACAGAACACACAGCAATGGATGAACAATAACATGAACATATTACAGATACACTACCAGACAATTATCCAATCACTCACACAACCACCCAATACATTCAACACTCTTGCACTCCACATAGCTGTGGGCTGGGCTCATAAGAGATACACACACAAACTGACAGACACTACCATCACTACAGTTGAAACAATTTTGAATAATTCCTCAGAAACTCACTACAGACAACTCTCTAGGGTTACCCTTTCTATCCCCACCACAGAGCTCCACTTCCATTCAGCCTCTGCTTCCCCCCAGCCAATAACTACAGTGGCTCCCGGTCCACTGGAACAACATCTGAACCCTGGCATACAGCCTCAGCTCAAATCAAGGCCCCACCACAGTTGACTTCTCTGCCCACCACCTCAGCACCAGCTCCTTTCTCATCCTCGTTGGAGGATTTCCCTCCTCTACCCAAGTTCTTTCCTCTAGCCAAGCCTCAGGCCTCTCACAAACAATCATCCCCATTGGGGCCACGCCCTGCCCAGCACAGTGCTCTTCAAACCAGAAGCTAACTCATCAGCATCATCCTCTTCCTCAGACACAATCTTCCACTGAGATAGGGATCCGCTTCAACACCCTCTTCCCCTATTGCCCCTTCGCAGACACAGATAGATGTTAGCAATATTGCTCCAAACAATTCCCCACCTCCTTCTAAGAACATGGCACCCACTCCCTCCCTTTCTCCCAAGTCAAAAGGAAAGGAGATTATGAGAACCCCTACCTCCACTTCCCGCATGACCCACAGAGATTAAACAACCCATCGACCCTCCAGGAGCACAGTATTCCAAGTATCATTGGTCCCCATCGCCCACAATAGATTCCAATCCTGAATTGATAACCATGAACTCCCTAATTTAATCCAGGCCCCAGTTGAGTTCCACCATAGGGCCTGCAGCCAGCCAGAAACACTCAATGTTACAGCAACACTCCCCAATCCCTGGTTAACACTCCTACCACCAAGGGTATAAACACAGCAATGTTTCAGTTAAAACCTTGGATAGGATTTCACCTCTATTGCTCTCACCAACAGGAGGCGCCAGATCAGGGGGTGACACTAGGACTGGGCAGCTCCAGGGGCAAATGACGATTGATGGGAAAAACAATGGGCAACACCCCAACAACAACCAATCTGAGCCCTCCCAAAAAGACACCATGTCACTGCTAGTCCGAAACCCCTGTACAACTGGCGCCTCAACATACCCACCCCAGTCCGAATCCCAACCCGAGCCTCAGCCTCCGCCACAACCCCAACATCAACACCCAACCCCAGTAACCCTCCAGAAACCATCGTACCATAAAGCCAGACCAAAGGCAAGGTGGCAGATTGGAGCTTCCAGGAAATAAAGCAATTCTGGTGTTGGGAGACTCAAATGTCAACAGAATCCCTCCATTTCATAACCCAAACATACAAGTTGACAGTTACCCCGGAGCAACTTTCTACCATTTCACAAAGGTCCTGGAGAAAACAGAGGTTCACGTAGACACCAGCATAGTGGTTCTCTCGGTGGGTATAAACAATATGGATAATGACCCATACAAAACTTCAATCAAACAGATTGCATCAATGCACAAGGAAGCAAGAGTCACTTTCCCTAATGCAATTATTTACATCCCCATTATTAACCACTCGCACCTCCTTTCAGCAGAACAAAACGAAACCTTAAAGTCATTAATGGTTACATCACCACACACAGCCCATTTCTCTTGGAGATACCCCATGATGAATTCCATACAACAACAGATCTGATACACTGGACAACAACCACAGCAGGCCTCATTTTTAAGAATTGGTGTGAGCAGCTAAATTTAGAATAGGTTCTACCCACAATTTGGACCAACCTAGCTGCAACACACCTATCTGTCCCCCAACCCCTTCACTCTCCCCTCCCTTTCTCCCCCAGTCCCTTCCGTAGATCACCCAGCAGAAGGGTAGTTCGCCCTCATTATCCAACATCATGAATTTGTCCAAGTCTTTTCAACCCACAGCAGCACAGACCCAACTCTTGGAGAGGGTTGTCCTTCATTCCCGTCCTGGTAAATTTGACTGGGAGGAACTTCACAGGGACACACATAAATACCACAGACGACTTAAACTTTTAGACTACTTTGACTATCAGACAAATGACAACCATTTACCATTCACCCTTCCTTCAATCTGGGAACCTAAACTGTCCCAGATAGATAGGAGGAGTCAAGAATCTAATCAGAACCGACCAAGACACCCTTCACAACTATCACACCCAGGCAGACAGACAGGACAACATCACCCGCATAGAAAGAGAAGCTATAAAAGAACTTAAAAACAACCCTCACATAATATTGAAACCGGCAGATAAGGGATCTAAAACAGTGATCCTAGACAAACATCAATACATATATGAGGCAAATAGACAGTTGTCTAATACCAAGTACTATGTACCAATAGAAAACAGCCTACAACCACAGACTCAGACTAAACTACGGAGAATCATACAAACACTTTATGATAAGCGGCACATTACTTAAAAACAACGAGATTTTCTATTTGGACCAGACACGCCACGACCAAGACTATTCTACCTGCTTTGTAAAATTCACAAAGAACCAGACACTTGGACAATTCCCCATGAAGTTCCTCCTGGTAGACCAATCGTATCAGACTGTAATAGTGAATCATACAACATAGCTCAATATATTGATCATTATATCAACCCTCTCTCCACTAGACACCCCAGCTACCTCAGAGACACGTATCACTTTCTGGAGAGGATCAAACCCATAGTTGTTCCCTCCAAAACATATATATTCACTATAGATATTGATAGCTTATACACTAACATAAATACAGCAACAGGAGTACAGACGGTCAGAAACCTTTTTCATGCTCACCCAGATAGAAATAGACCAGATAATGAATTACTACAACTATTAGAAATCAGCCTCACACACAACGACTTTATATTTAATGATAGGCATTACTTACAGGTGGAGGGAACAGCTATGGGCAAGAAATTTGCCCGGCATATGCAAACATCTACATGGCTGAATGGGAGAGAGAGGCATTGGCCAAGTGCCCACATCAACCCACATTCTACTACAGATTTCTAGACGACATTATAGGAGCCTGGCCTCATGATATCGAACTATTCACTGAATTCATTAGCATTCTCAACAGTCACCACCCGTCCATTAAGGTTAAATACATAATAGATCCATGTGAAGTACACTTCTTGGATACTACAGTCTTCTTTAATCACATAAATCAGTCTCAAAAAACAATACTCACTAAAGTTTACTTTAAACCCACAGATACACATGCTTTACTCCACAAACACAGTTATCACCCCAAACATACATTTAGAGGCATCGTTAAATCTCAAATTATACGGTTTCATAGGATATCCTCCTGCAAACAGGATCTGGTAAAAGCAATTCAAACATTATTCCATGCACTCAGACAGAGAGGTTACTCCAAACGATACCTCAGAACCATAAAAAACAGCACCTTGGGGGCCCTCTCTCCCATTCAGCCCACACACTCACATAATACAAGTCTGTCCATCACTTTATCTGACCCCAACCTTCATCACAGAGGTTCCAGAGACATTTCCAAATCCCCCTTCCTGACCTCAACACTGATCGTAACCCTAACCTTAACCCTTACCTTAATTCGGGTTCAGTATCCTGTTCCTGCCCCTAATCCTAACCCTAACCCCACCCTAACCCCACCGCTAACCCTAACCCTAACCCCACCACTAACCTAACCCTAACCCCACCCTAACCTAACCCCACCTAACCCTAACCTTAACCCCACCCCTAACCCTAACCCCACCCCTAACCCTAACCTTAACCCCACCTAACCCTAACCTTAACCCCACCTAACCTAACCTTAACCCCACCACTAACCCTAACCTTAATCCCACCCCTAACCCTAACCCTAACCCCACCACTAACCCTAACCTTAATCCCACTAACCCTAACCCTAACCCCACCACTAACCTAACCTTAATCCACCTAACTCTAACCTTAACCCCACCACTAACCCTAACCTTAACCCCACCCTAACCTAACCTTAACCCCACCCCTAATCCTAATCCCACCCCTAACCCTAACCCCACCCCAACTCTAACCTTAACCCTACCACCAACCTTACCCCTCCTAGAGTAACAGATTTGGAAATGGACCCTCTCGGAACCACAATCTAATTTCCTCCTTTTATTCTCCTTCCGAGCAAGAGACAATCCTCATCCCCTTAGTTACTACATTCTCACATAGGATTAGACGTTACATCAGGCATTCAAACACAATTTTTCCAACACCCAACAGGCACACTCACCCCTCCAGCAGTATAGAATCATATCAGCATTTAGGAGGAATAAGAGTCTCAAAGACATCCTCATCCAAGCTAAATACAGCACTAAGCCCCCACAACCACCCAAACCCTACACGGCCCACTTCAGACCAAGAAAATTCATTTCAAACTCCTATAGCAAGACCTCCGCTCCAGTTTTAGATTCAATTTCCCTCTCCACTCAAAATGTAATATATATAATCACTTGCACATTTTGTGGAAAGCACTACATTGGGGAAACCCAGTATACAGTAGAAATTAGACTCAAACAACATCTATACAATATCAAGCGGGCCCATCTACACACAGAACTAGTTACTCATTTCAGGATCACCCCATCACTTACCTCAATATATCAGGATTGCAGTCGTGTTCTGGGTGGACCAGTGGCGGCGAAAGGCAGTGGAACGTGGGTGGATAAGAGACCTACAAACAATTACACCTAGCGGTCTGAATGAGCGTTTTTAACCGGGCAGATAGGATCCATGGAAAGGGACAGCACTTGTTTACAGGGTTCTCAAGGAGTTGGAAGAAGGATGCACCATAAAACAAAAACACAATAAATAAAGTTTGTGTGGTTTTATTATATTTAACATCTGCATGATGATTTGTAATAGTTTTATTCCTTTGGGTTTTATGTATTTGAATTTGTTTTAACAACGTAGCACTTGACCTTTTAGCACTTTTATAGATATATAGGTTTATAACTGTGTGTATATGTATTAATAAAGCATCCATCCCTTGACCCCTTGTACATTTTAATATCTTAGTCCCTTCATGATCCTAGATAACCATTCAGACAATCATTTTAGAAGCACTATTAACCAACTTACTTTTGGTAAGGTTCTTAGGAGAGCAATCTAGTGGGTTTTAACAGTGGAATTTATTTAGATTGGAGGGTACACAACAATAGGCCTGCGCACAACAAGATAAATTAATCTCTTTTTAACCCTACTCGAACTCAAAACCTAACCCTAGCCCTAACCCTAACCCCTAACCCTAACCCTAAACCCTGACCCTAACCCTAACCCCTAACCCTAACCCTAACCCTAATACATCATTAAGAGGGGGGATAAACAGGAGATAGGCCTGTGCAACGAAAAACAAATGAGTTGATATAAAACACAATGATATTCAAAACCTAACCCTAACCCCTAACCCCTAACCCTAACCCCTAACCCCTAACCCCAACCCTAACCCCTAACCTAACCCCCTAACCCTAACCCTAACCCTAACACCCTAACCCCTAACCCTAACCTAACCCCAACCCTAACCCCAACCCTAACCCTAACTAACCCTAACCCTAACCCCTAACCCTAACCCTAACCCCAAACCCTACTCCTAACCTTAACCTCTCCGCAAACCCCACTCCTAACCTTAACCTCTCCCCAAACCCCACTCCTAACCTTAACCTCTCCCCAAACCCCACTCCTAACCTTAACCTCTCCCCAAACCTCACTCCTAACCTTAACCTCTCCCCAAACCCCACTCCTAACCTTAACCTCTCCCCAAACCCCACTCCTAACCTTAACCTCTCCCCAAACCCTACTCCTAACCTTAACCTCTCCCAAACCCTACTCCTAACCTTAACCTCTCCCCAAACCCTACTCCTAACCTTAACCTCTCCCCAAACCCTACTCCTAACCTTAACCTCTCCCCAAACCCTACTCCTAACCTTAACCTCTCCCCAAACCCCACTCCTAACCTTAACCTCTCCCCAAACCCCACTCCTAACCTTAACCTCTCCCCAAACTTCACTCCTAACCTTAACCTTCACCATTACCTAACCAGGGTTCTCATCCTAACCTAACCCCTATCTCCCTCCTTGACCCTAATCCTGACTCCCGATGGGTAGTGATCTGCACCAATCACCAAACCGTAACACTTCCTCAATACTCAATCAGCAGACAATCATCATCCCCCTAGTAACCACATTTTCACATAGAATCAGACCCCTACATCAATCAATCAAACACAACTTCGCTACAGTTCAGCACACTTACATACCACTCAAAGCATACAGAATAATTTCAGCCTTCAGAAAAAACAAAAACTTAAAGGACCTCCTCACCAAAGCAAGATTTAGTAGTAAGCCACCACAAGACCCCAAATCTCACAATTCTCATTTTCGACAGATAAAGTTTATTACAAACACACACAGCCACACATCAGCACCAGTACAAGAATCATACTCATTGAACACACACAACGTCATTTATATCATTACATGCACACTCTGCAATAAACAATACATCGGAGAAACCAAACACACCATAGAAACCAGACTCAAACAACACCTGTATAATATCAAAAGGGCACACCTACAAACGGCACTGATAACCCATTTCCAGGAGCACCCCATCACTCATCTCACAATATCAGGGCTACAGGCACACTTGGGCTGGACCTGTGGGCAGCGGAGGAGGGTAGAACGGGAGTGGATCCAGCGCCTGAGGACTATAACACCAAGTGGCCTGAACGAGAAGTTTTAGAAAATGGGTTTTAACAGACAGGAAAATGGATGGAGCAGAACGTGGTTTTATTTAAACTCTATATATTGATGTTTTATTTGTTTTAGTCTGGAATTTCCTGTTTTTAGGCTTTTCCCTTCTTTTTACAGAATAAAACCAAACCAGCTGAATGCACAATGTTGCTTTTATGTTCATATTTAACAGCACTATGGTTGAATACATCGCTCACCACAATAGATCCTTCACTGTCACCCAGAAAAGCAATCATTTTAGAACTCACTTCAGTTTATTTTAGATCTTAG
The DNA here is from genome assembly GCA_030435695.1 of Brachymystax lenok tsinlingensis. Taxonomy (NCBI): domain Eukaryota; kingdom Metazoa; phylum Chordata; class Actinopteri; order Salmoniformes; family Salmonidae; genus Brachymystax; species Brachymystax lenok. Next base: position 46,045,697 of record CM059786.1, on the reverse strand, counting down.
GAGGACACCTACGGGCCTTTTTAAAGCACTACATGCAACACAATACATCATTAAGAGGGGGGATAAACAGGAGATAGGCCTGTGCAACGAAAAACAAATGAGTTGATATAAAACACAATGATATTCAAAACCTAACCCTAACCCTAACCCTAACCCCTAACCCTAACCCTAACCCCTAACCCCTAACCCTAACCCTAACCCCTAACCCTAACCCTAACCTAACCCCTAACCCTAACCTAACCCTAACCCTAACACCCTAACCCTAACCCTAACCCCTAACCCTAACCCTAACCCCAACCCAAACCCTAACCCTAACCCTAACCCTAACCCAACCCTGAATAAAGGGCAAGAAAATGGGCAAGAAAAAGGGCAAGAAAATGGGCAACACCCCAAAGCTCCCAAATCCGAACCCCCACAAAAACAAAATATCATGGTGCCTCTGCCTGTCCAGGACCCCTGTACAACTGGCGCCTCAAATTACCCACCATCATCCCCACCACAACCACAATTCCAGCCTCAACCCCAACCACAGCCCACACTCACACACACTTCACAAAAACCCTTCTATCACAGGGCCAGGCCGAACTATAAGGTGGCAGATTGGAACATTGAGGGACACACACCAACACTCATCATAGGAGATTCAAACCTCAACCGGATCCCACCATTCAATAACCCCAACATCCAAGTCGACAGTTACCCAGGGCAACATTCTATCACCTCACAAAGGTACTGGAGAAAACACCCATACATACAGACACGGCGACTGTTGTTCTCTCGGTGGGCTTGAACAACAAGGATCACGACCCATTCCAAACATCACTAAAACAGTTGTCAGTTATGCACAAGGAGGCAAAGAAAACATTCCCAAACGCAACAATATACATCCCGGTCATCAGCCATTCACCTCTTCTTACTCCACAGCAGAAGAGAAACCTTAAGATCATCAACGGTTACATCACCACTAACTTTCCAACCCTATTAGAGATTCCACAAGACACATTTCACACAACAACAGATCTCATACACTGGACATCCACCACAGCGGAGCTCATCTTTCAACACTGGTGCAGACAGCTAAATTTACACTAACCACAAGCCACAGTCTGGATAGAAATGGCCTTTCTCTCAATTTCCTTCCTTCCCTAGTAGCCGGTGCAGATCCTCCACCAAGGGGAGCAGCGGACCAGTCAACATCGAACATCATGAACCTTTCCAAATCCTTCATCCCCACAGCAGCACAAACACAGCTCCTGGAGAGAGGGTTGACATTCATCCCTCGCCCAAACAAATTTGACTGGGAGGAACTTCAAAGGGACACTCATAAATATCATAGACGACTCAAATTGTTGGACTACTTTGACTACAACGCAGATGACAACCACCAACCATTTACTTTACCATCTACCTGGGAACCTAAAACCTCCCAGATAGATGGTAGAATCAGGAGACTAATTAGAACAGACAAGAACACACTTCACAACCATCAGATTCACACGGATAGGGAGGATAACCTCACACAGGTAGAAAGACAGGCAATACAACAACTTAAAAATAACCCACACATAATCATCAAACCAGCAGACAAAGGGTCAAAAATAGTCATATTAGATACACATCAATACATGTATGAAGCCAATAGACAGTTATCAAACACCAAACATTACAAACCAATAGAAAACAGTATACAACCACAGACACAGACACAGTTAAGGACAATAATAAAAAGACTCTATGACCTACACTACATCACAGCAAAACAACGGGACTTTCTCTACGGTACAGACACCCCACGACCCAGACTATTTTACTTACTGTTAAAAGTACACAAGGAACCGGCGACATGGACAATTCCCTTTGAAGTTCCTCCTGGCAGACCGATTGTATCCGACTGCAATAGTGAATCCTATAACATCTCTCAATATATAGATCATCATATTAACCCTCTCTCCACCAGGCACCCCAGCTTTCTAAGGGACACGTACCACTTTATGGAGAGGATTGGACCCATAGTTGTTCCCTCCCACACCCACATATTCACAATAGATATTGATAGCCTATATACGAATATAAATACAGCAACAGGAATACAAGCAATTAGAAATATCTTTAAGAGATACCCAGACAACACTAGACCGGACAAAGAAATATTACAACTATTAGAAATCAGCCTGACTAGCAATGACTTTTTATTCAACGACCACTATTACCTTCAGGTGGAGGGAACAGCTATGGGTAAAAAATTCACACCTGCTTACGCCAATATATACATGGCTGAATGGGAGAGAGAGGCACTGGCCAAGTGTCCATATCAACCCACCTTTTATTACCGTTTCTTAGATGACATAATAGGAGCCTGGCCTCACGACATTCAATTATTCACAGACTTTATAAACATTCTCAACAGCCATCATTCATCCATCAAGATTAAATACACAATTCATCCGCAAGAAGTCAACTTCCTAGACACAACAGTTTTTTCAGTAATAACAACCAACCACAGAAAACACTACAAACCAGAGTCTACTTCAAACCAACAGACACACACGCTTTACTCCATAAACACAGCTACCACCCTAAACATACATTTAAGGGAATAATAAAATCACAACTCATACGGTTCTACAGGATATCATCTTGCAAACAAGACCTGGAATATGCAATAAATACACTATTCCACGCACTTAGGAAAAGAGGATATTCAAAACGATTTTTAAGAACCATCAAAAATAACACATTGGCCGCCCTCCCTCCCATTCCCCCAACATGCACAGACCACATCAAATCATCCACCTCTCCTAACCTTAACCTCTCCCCAAACCCTACTCCTAACCTTAACCTCTCCCCAAACCCTACTCCTAACCTTAACCTCTCCCCAAACCCTACCCCTAACCTTAACCTCTCCCCAAACCCTACTCCTAACCTTAACCTCTCCCCAAACCCTACTCCTAACCTTAACCTCTCCGCAAACCCCACTCCTAACCTTAACCTCTCCCCAAACCCCACTCCTAACCTTAACCTCTCCCCAAACCCCACTCCTAACCTTAACCTCTCCCCAAACCTCACTCCTAACCTTAACCTCTCCCCAAACCCCACTCCTAACCTTAACCTCTCCCCAAACCCCACTCCTAACCTTAACCTCTCCCCAAACCCTACTCCTAACCTTAACCTCTCCCCAAACCCTACTCCTAACCTTAACCTCTCCCCAAACCCTACTCCTAACCTTAACCTCTCCCCAAACCCCACTCCTAACCTTAACCTCTCCCCAAACCCCACTCCTAACCTTAACCTCTCCCCAAACTTCACTCCTAACCTTAACCTTCACCATTACCTAACCAGGGTTCTCATCCTAACCTAACCCCTATCTCCCTCCTTGACCCTAATCCTGACTCCCGATGGGTAGTGATCTGCACCAATCACCAAACCGTAACACTTCCTCAATATTCAATCAGCAGACAATCATCATCCCCTAGTAACCACATTTTCACATAGAATCAGACCCCTACATCAATCAATCAAACACAACTTCGCTACAGTTCAGCACACTTACATACCACTCAAACCATACAGAATAATTTCAGCCTTCAGAAAAACAAAAACTTAAAGGACCTCCTCACCAAAGCAAGATTTAGTAGTAAGCCACCACAAGACCCCAAATCTCACAATTCTCATTTTCGACAGATAAAGTTTATTACAAACACACACAGCCACACATCAGCACCAGTACAAGAATCATACTCATTGAACACACACAACGTCATTTATATCATTACATGCACACTCTGCAATAAACAATACATCGGAGAAACCAAACACACCATAGAAACCAGACTCAAACAACACCTGTATAATATCAAAAGGGCACACCTACAAACGGCACTGATAACCCATTTCCAGGAGCACCCCATCACTCATCTCACAATATCAGGGCTACAGGCACACTTGGGCTGGACCTGTGGGCAGCGGAGGAGGGTAGAACGGGAGTGGATCCAGCGCCTGAGGACTATAACACCAAGTGGCCTGAACGAGAAGTTTTAGAAAATGGGTTTTAACAGACAGGAAAATGGATGGAGCAGAACATGGTTTTATTTAAACTCTATATATTGATGTTTTATTTGTTTTAGTCTGGAATTTCCTGTTTTAGGCTTTTCCTTCTTTTACAGAATAAAACCAAACCAGCTGAATGCACAATGTTGCTTTTATGTTCATATTTAACAGCACTATGGTTGAATACATCGCTCACCACAATAGATCCTGCACTGTCACCCAGAAAAGCAATCATTTTAGAACTCACTTCAGTTTATTTAAGATCTTAGGAGGACACCTACGGGCCTTTTTAAAGCACTACATGCAACACAATACATCATTAAGAGGGGGGATAAACAGGAGATAGGCCTGTGCAACGAAAAACAAATGAGTTGATATAAAACACAATGATATTCAAAACCTAACCCTAACCCTAAACCCTAACCCCTAACCCTAACCCTAACCCTAACCCCCTAACCCTAACCCTAAACCCTAACCCTAAACCTACCCTAACCCCTAACCCCTAACCCTAACCCTAAACCCTAACCCTAACCTAACCCTAACCTAACCCTTACCCCAACCCCAACCCTAACCCTAACCGTAACCCCCTAACCCTAACCCTAACCCCTAACCCTAACCCTAACCCCAACCCTAAACCTAACCAAGGTCTGAATCCCAATCCAATCTCCCTCCACTACCCTCAGACTTTCCCTAGAACCCCTACTCCCATCTTGGTCAAAGGGCCTGAACCTCAGAGGTTACCCATAATCAGCACCTATTCACACACAAACCAACGCATACATTTAAGACTAAAAAGCGTATTTTTAAATTCACAACATGCCTTCCCCCCACTACAACCATTCCGACCCATCTCAGCATATAGGAGGAATTCCAACCTGAAGGACCTCCTAGTCCATGCAAAATTTTCAAACAGGCCCTCCCCCTCATTGCCCATGGAAAATCACTACTAGACAACTGACATACATACACAACCCACACGCACACACTTCCAGTCCAATTAAACAACTGATGAACATAAACAGCACCAACATCATCTATGCAATCACCTGTGGATTATGTAAGAAAATATATGTTGGGGAAACTGGGCTTACAGTATTAATACGCCTTAAACAACACTTATATACAATCACAAACAATAAATTGTCCACACATCTAGTCACACATTTCCAAACACACCCCATTATACACCTGAACATCACTGGGCTAGAAAGTATCCCCACCTGGACCATAGCCCAGAGAAAGGCTGCAGAATCCAAGTGGATAGCCACCCTTAGATCGTTGGCTCCACTTGGACAGAATGGGAAAATGTAAGGGTGGGTCAACTACTCATACATGTTACATTTTCACACACACAAACTTCTCCATAAACCCAGGGTTGGAAAAAATAACAGAGATCACAATAGGTCAGTGCAACTCAAGGTGCAAAACCTCAATAAACAGAATTTACCATAACCCTAAACCCTAACCCTAACCCCTAACCCTAACCTAACCTAACCTAACCCAACCCTAACCCCTAACCCCTAACACCTAACCCTAACCCCCTAACCTAACCTAACCCTAAACCCAAACCCCTAACCCCCTAACCTAACCCTGAACCCTAACCTAACCCCTAAACCAAACCCTAACTCCTAACCCTAACCAGGCAAAGAACTATTGGATATCAGAGCGACGTCAATTTACCAACATTACGACCAGGAAAACGACTTTCTCGAAGCGGATCCTTTGGTTGCACCACCATTTGATCTCTCTGGGAAGAAGACGGACAGGGGTGTATGTTATGATTATGACTCGTGGTGTAATCGTAACAACATATAGGAACTCAAGTCCTTTTGTTCACCTGACCTAGAATTCCACAATCAAATGCAGACCATATTATTAAGAGAATTCTCGTCGGTTATTGTCTCAGCCATGTATATTTCCCGTCAAGCCGATACCACGACGGCTCTCAAGGACCTGACCCAGATGGGTTTTTGGGGTCAAGTTTCAGGAGCACCTCAGACTCAGTGACCGCCTGCAGGGAGAAACTTTTTAGCGGGGCAGGGGAAAAAGAGGGAGAAGCATCGGGGAAAGTCGCATTAGAAGGGGTGGGAGATGAGGAAATGTTGGACGGGCAAGGAGGCATGGCTGAGTCAAATAGGAATCCTGACTTAATGAAGTGGTGACTAAAGAGCTCAGCCATGTGCTTCTTGTCAGTAACAACCACACCATCAACATTAAGGGACATGGACAGCTGTGAGGAGGAGGGTTTATTCTCCAGGTCTTTAACTGTTTTCCAGAACTTCTTGGGGTTAGACCCAAAGAGAGAGAACTGCTACTTAAAGTAACTAACTCTGGCCTTCCCGGATAGCCAGTGTGTCATGCCCTGATCTGTTTCACTTGTCCTTGTCTCCACCCCCCTACAGGTGTCGCCCATCTTCCCCATTATCTCCTGGGCACTTATACCTGTGTTTTCTGTCTGTCTGTGCCAGTTATTTTTGTTCGTTCAAACCTACCAGCGTTTTTTCTTGCTCCTGTCTTTGCTATAATCCCTGGTTTCTAGTTTCCCGGTTTTAACCTTTCCTGCCTGCCCTGACCCTGAGCCTGCCTGCCCTGAGCCTGCCTGCCGTCCTGTACCTTTGCCTCTACTCTGGATTACCAACCTCTGCCTGCCTTCACCTGTCAAGTGGAGCCAATGAGTACTCTGGTGGGTCTTAAGGACAATTTTGCTTCTCTCCTTACTCGCCCCCCTCTCCATGCCACCATGCTGTGGGGGGACAAGTCCAAGTCTCTCCAGATACTCATCGACTCAGGGGCCGATATGAGTCTTATGGTCTGGTCAACTCTATGCGAAGGAGGTGTCATGCTGCTTGAGGTAAATGGTGGTCACACCAGATACTGACTGGTTTTCTGATCCAAGCCAGATTTGCTTTTTTTTTTTGTGACCAACAGATATTCCCAGTTATGCGAAATACAAAGAGTAGGGCCTATTGAACATATTTCAATTGACAGATTTCATTTAACTTGTTGATATTTTAGTTCAGTGTAGTATCAGAGCCCTTTTGAAGTTCACCTACTGTATAAGTTTTCTGCAAAGTAGAGATGGGTCTTTGACTAGGTATGGTAACATTCTACATTTCTGTCATACACAGACAATGATTTAACATAACTCAGACATGAATTATGAACCAAATCAGTTTATTATGCATGAAGGAATCCCTTGCCTCGGTCTCTCTCTGCAGACACATACCCAACATTAAATACATGACTTGGCAGGAATTCAGCATAGTTCACCATTGTTGCACATGCTTTAATAAAATGATAGATATATTTACAAGCGACTTCTTTCCCAAATTTGAACATTCCCCGATCCCACCCCACAGCACTTTCAACGTTCCTTTTGAAATTCACCCACATTTAAAAAGAAATAAAAATAAAACAAGGCTTTTGGCCAATACAACACAGAAATATGGAGTTCATCACTAACTACATAAATATGGCAGTAACACGGAGGTGTGTGTGTGTGTGTGTGTGTGTGTGTGTGTATATATATATATATATAAATAATATACACACACAAGGTTGTGATGTGGGGAGTCTCTCTGACCAGAGCATGCCTTCATCTGATACCTCTAAAGCAGACTGCTCTTTAGAACCCCTCCAGGATAAAGAACTAATAAACAGTAAGGGTACAATCGTTTTACAAATCTCCCACTTATTTTGTATTTTTTTTAGATGGTCAAGATTTTAGTAGTATAAAACAAAATAAGGCACAATTAATACTTTGACCACTTCATGTCCAGGGGGTTGTACAGACATCCAGTAGTGTGGCTTGGAAACAGTCGATTGATTAGAACTGTCTGTCAGCTGACCTTCCCTTTGTATTCCCAATCAATCAGAGTGATTCTAAATATGTTGTTGCAAGGACATCTACCTAACTACCCCCCACAAATAGAACCACATGGAACCCCACAAACAGAATGACATGTTGACAGAGAGAACCTAGTAGTGTACACACTACCAACACAGCAACATACAACCCCCCTCCCATTGCCTTTGGTTAGGCACACCACTGACTTTTCAATTGGGGAAAGTTAAACAAATGTTTTTTTCTTCAACAAAAGTCCCACAGGCAATCGATTAATTGATTGATAAGCTTCAAATCGAATGCTAAAGCAGTTGAGGGGAGGGATAAGAACAAAACTAAAAGCTCTCCCTTTCCACCCAGTCTTCTCTGATCATCACAACCTCTCAGCTTGACAACCACTCTGCTTCTGTTTACATGAAGAGAACCGTGACATCACAAGGACAATTCTAGCATTCTAGCAATGTTTTGTTTCTTTTCCTTTTTCAGATATTCTAACAGCACAAAACCCAGACAAGTTAATGTAATTCAAATCCCCCTGAAACAGTTTGTCAACATTGGTTTCTGTTGGTGGTGATCTGTATGGTGGAGGGGAGGAGTCAGTCCAGAGCCCGCCCACTGGGCCATCCAATCAGAGGAGGAAGAATGGCTAGGGAGGGAGGGAGGGAGGGCCGGGGAGAAAGGAGGGCGATGAAGGGGGAGGGGCAGGCGGGCGCTGGCAGCTGTTCATGTCCTGGCTTTGGTTGGTGGTGTGAACAGAACAGAGCAGGGCAAGAGTTCAGTCATGTTTCAGGTGGTCCTTGATGTCCTCTTCATCCGTGTATTCTGAAGGCTCATCCCCGGGCTTTAATAGCCGACCAACATAGTCATATTTTTCTGTAATGCAAGATCGCAGGGGTCAAATCAAACTGCATTCTGAATCCTGAATCTTCAACGGGCTTCAATATAGCCCTACATATATATCTTTATAGCCCTACACATATATCTTTATAGCCCTACACATACAGTGGGGCAAAAAAGTATTTAGTCAGCCACCAATTGTGCAAGTTCTCCAACTTAAAAAGATGAGAGAGGCCTGTAATTTTCATCATAGGTACACTTCAACTATGACAGACAAAATGAGAAAAAGAAATCCAGAAAATCACATTGTAGGATTTTTTATTTATTTATTTGCAAATTATGGTGGAAAATAAGTATTTCGTCAATAACAAAAGTTTATCTCAATACTTTGTTATATACCCTTTGTTGGCAATGACAGAGGTCAAACGTTTTCTGTAAGTCTTCACAAGGTTTTCACACACTGTTGCTGGTATTTTGGCCCATTCCTCCATGCAGATCTCCTCTAGAGCAGTGATGTTTTGGGGCTGTCGCTGGGCAACATGGACTTTCAACTCCCTCCAAAGATTTTCTATGGGGTTGAGATCTGGAGACTGGCTAGGCCACTCCAGGACCTTGAAATGCTTCTTACGAAGCCACTCCTTCGTTGTGTGTTTGGGATTATTGTCATGCTGAAAGACCCAGCCACGTTTCATCTTCAATGCCCTTGCTGATGGAAGGAGGTTTTCACTCAAAATCTCACGATACATGGCCCCATTCATTCTTTCCTTTACACGGATCAGTCGTCCTGGTCCCTTTGCAGAAAAAACAGCCCCAAAGCATGATGTTTCCACCCCATGCTTCACAGTAGGTATGGTGTTCTTTGGATGCAACTCAGCATTCTTTGTCCTCCAAACACGACGAGTTGAGTTTTTACCAAAAGTTCTATTTTGGTTTCATCTGACCATATGACATTCTCCCAATCCTCATCTGGATCATCCAAATGCTCTCTAGCAAACTTCAGACGGGCCTGAACATGTACTGGCTTAAGCAGGGGGACACGTCTGGCACTGCAGGATTTGAGTCCCTGGCGGCGTAGTGTGTTACTGATGGTAGGCTTTGTTACTTTGGTCCCAGCTCTCTGCAGGTCATTCACTAGGTCCCCCCGTGTGGTTCTGGGATTTTTGCTCACCGTTCTTGTGATCATTTTGACCCCACGGGGTGAGATCTTGCGTGGAGCCCCAGATCGAGGAAGATTATCAGTGGTCTTGTATGTCTTCCATTTCCTAATAATTGCTCCCACAGTTGATTTCTTCAAACCAAGCTGCTTACCTATTGCAGATTCAGTCTTCCCAACCTGGTGCAGGTCTACAATTTTGTTTCTGGTGTCCTTTGACAGCTCTTTGGTCTTGGCCATAGTATCTTTATAGCCCTACACATTCATCTTTATATCCCTACATATATATCTTTATATCCCTACACATATCTTTATATCCCTACATATATATATATATATATATATATATCTTTATATCCTACATATATATTTTTATATCCTACATAGAGTACTAGTCAGAAGTTTGGATGCACCTACTCATTCAAGGGTTTTTCTTTATTTTTTACTATTTTCAACATTGTAGAATAATAGTGAAGACATCAAACTATTAAATAACACATATGGAATCATGTAACCACAAAAATGGCATTCTTGGCATTCTCTCAACCAGCTTTACCTGGATTGCTTTCCAACAGTCTTGAAGGAGTTCCCACATATGCTGAGCACTTGTTGGTTACTTTTCCTTGACTCTGCGGTCCAACTCATCCCAAACCATCTCAATTGGGTTGAGGTTTGGCCGATTGTGGAGGCCAGGTCATCTGATGCAGCCCTCCATCACTCTCCTTCTTGGTCAAATAGCCCTTACAAAGCCAACAGTTATTGTCCTGTTGAAAAACAAATGATAGTCCCACTAAGCGCAAACCAGATGGGATGGCGTATCGCTGCAGAATGCTATGGTAGCCATACTGGTTAAGTGTGCCTTGAATTCTAAATAAATCACAGACAGTGTCACCAGCAAAGCACCCCCATACCACCACCTCCTCCTCCATGCTTCACGGTGGGAACCACACATGCGGAGATCATCTGTTCACCTACTATGCGTCTCACAAAGACACGGCGGTTGGAACCAATAATCTCAAATTTGGACCAAAGGACATTTCAAACGGTCTAATGTCCATTGCTTGTGTTTCTTGGCCCAAGCAAGTCTCTTCTTCTTATTGGTGTCCTTTAGTAGTGGTTTCTTTGCAGCAATTTGACCATAAAGGGCTGATTCACTCAGTCTCCTCTGAACAGTTGATGTTGAGATGTGTCTGTTACTTGAACTCTGAAGCATTTATTTGGGCTGGTAACTCTAATGAACTTCTCCTCTGCAGCAGAGGTAACTCTGGGTCTTCCTTTCCTGTGGCGGTCCTTACTAGAGCCAGTTTTATCATAGCGCTTCATGGTTTTTGCAACCGGACTTAAAGAAACTTTTAAAGTTCTTGACATTTTCTGGATTGACTGATCTTCATGTCTTAAAGTAATGATGGACTGTCGTTTCTCTTTGCTTATTTGAGCTGTTCTTGCCATAATATGGAATTGGTCTTTTACCAAATAAGGCTATCTTCTGTATACGAACCCTACCTTGTCACAACACAACTGAATGTTCTGATGTCTTCACTACTATTCTACAACATAGAAAATAGTAAAAATAAAGAAAAACCCTTGAATGAGTAGGTGTCCAAGCGTTTGACTGGTACAGTATATTTCATATCCTTTATAACATACCCATGAACTGCATCTCCCACTCTCTGACTGACTCCATCTGAACAGCGTTGAGGTCTGACAGGTCATCATACTCCTCCCTCAGGGCATCTTTCTCCAAACAGAAGGTGGCCAGACCCCTCGATGCATCCCGGCCCGCAAAGATACCATATGGACCGTCTGTAGGGAGAGAGAGTTCAGTAAACAGAATCTACACCTATCTGTATGGTCCAGTTCTAGAAAGAAAGTCTGTAGGGAGAGACAGTTCAGTAAACAGAATCTATTCCTACTGCATCTAACTGTATGGTTCAGTTCTAGAAAGACCGTCTGTAGGGAGAGAGGCAGTTCAGTAAACAGAATCTACTCCTACTGCATCTAACTGTATGGTTCAGTTCTAGAAAGACCGTCTGTAGGGAGAGAGACAGTTCAGTAAACAGAATATGGACCTAATGCATCTAACTGTATGGTTCAGTTCTAGAAAGACCGTCTGTAGGGAGACAGTTCAGTAAACAGAATATGGTCCTACTGCATCTAACTGTATGGTTCAGTTCTAGAAAGACCGTCTGTAGGGAGAGAGAGTTCAGTAAACAGAATCTACACCTACCTGTATGGTTCAGTTCTAGAAAGAAAGTCTGTAGGGAGAGACAGTTCAGTAAACAGAATATGGACCTAATGCATCTAACTGTATGGTTCAGTTCTAGAAAGACCGTCTGTAGGGAGACAGTTCAGTAAACAGAATATGCACAACGCATCACCGGGGTTAAACTACCTGCCCTCCAGGACACCTACACCACCCGATGTCACAGAAAGGCCAAAAAGATCATCAAGGACAATAACCACCCGAGCCACTGCCTGTTCACCCCGCTATCATCCAGAAGGCGAGGTCAGTACAGGTGCATCAAAGCTGGGACCGAGAGACTGAAAAACAGCTTCTACCTCAAGGCCATCAGACTGTTAAACAGCCATCACTAACATTGAGTGGCTGCTGCCAACATACTGACTTAAATCTCTAGCCACTTTATACATAGGAATTGGATGTAACAAATGTATCACTAGCCACTTTATACAATTTTGTATATAATGTTTACGTATCCGACATACTCATATCAAATGTATACACTGTACTCTAAACCATCTACTGTATCTTGCCTATGCCGTTCGGTCATCGACCCAAATCTCTAGCCACTTTAATAATTATAATTGGATGAAATAATGTATCACTAGCCACTTTAAACAATGCCATTTATATAATGTTTACATATCCTACATTACTCATCTCATATGTGTGTGTGTGTGTGTGTGTATATATATATATATATATATAATGTATATGTGTGTGTGTATATACTGTACTCCATACCATCTACTGCATCTTGCCTATGCCGGTCAGCCATCGCTCATCCATATATTTATATGTACATACTCGTATTCATTCCTTTACTCTTGTGTGTATAAGGTAGTTGTTGTGAATTTGTTAGATTACTTGTTAGATACTACTGCATGGTCGGAACTAGAAGCACAAGCATTTCGCTACACTCGCATTAACATCTGCTAACCATGTGTATGTGACAAATAAAATTTGATACGGTCCTACTGCATCTAACTGTATGGTTCAGTTCTAGAAAGACCGTCTGTAGGGAGAGAGAGTTCAGTAAACAGAATCTACACCTACTGCATCTAACTGTATGGTTCAGTTCTAGAAAGACCGTCTGTAGGGAGAGACAGTTCAGTAAACAGAATCTATTCCTACTGCATCTAACTGTATGGTTCAGTTCTAGAAAGACCGTCTGTAGGGAGAGACAGTTCAGTAAACAGAATCTACTCCTACTGCATCTAACTGTATGGTTCAGTTCTAGAAAGACCGTCTGTAGGGAGAGAGACAGTTCAGTAAACAGAATATGGTCCTACTAAAGAAATGACAGGCGGCAACCCACGTGACTCCACATACGCGGCGACCCACGTGACTAGATTAGCAAAGGTTAGCAAAAAAAAAAATGCAACTTCATTAGTTCTCATTAGCACGATATTTGCATGCGCAACGTCCCACATGCTTCCTTGTCAATTTGCTACACCCCCACTAGAGAGCTAAAGTTAGCTAGACTAGCTAGCCTAACTAAAACGGCCGGGGAAAAACTCAGTGATGGAGCCTTCTGGAAAGGAGATCGAGACGACTCTGCCACATAGTAACAACCAATTTAGGGATTGAATTCAAATAGTAGCAACTTGAAGCATTTCAAGCCTTTGTGCGAGGGGAGGATGTATTGGCGGACTTGCCAAAAGCCTCGTTTACCAGTTTTAATCTTCAAGAGGCTAGCAAAAAAGCCTAAAATTCTGCCCTTTGTGTCCCTGTTAAAGTCTATGGTCGACCGATCACCAAATCCGTGATGCTACAACCCTGGGTCTCAGAGCGGTGGTTGTGGAGAAAGACAAGAACGCTATATGGGAGGGTGCATGAGACCTCGTCTTCGGAAGCCCGGGAGAGATGTGTTGTCCTCAGTCCTATACAAGCTCCAAAATCATCTGAATGGTTGTGGATGAAGTTCATATGACCTACACGCGTCTGCATGTGTGGAGTCATGTGGGTCGCCGCATGAATAATGACCTATAACTGTACTTCAACATTATAGAACGCCACTTTGATGGATACATGTAATGTCAGAATGGAAATTATAGTGATGACACACCAGTGAATGATTGAACGTTTTGTATTTGTACAAATGTAAATGAGTAAGAAGTGTTTGTGTGCATGATAGGCCTATAAGACATTAAGTAGACTAAATACAGTGATGGACCATTAACTTCTTTGGGAGCAGCGCACGAGGTGACCGTTTTGGAGAGCCTGGTGTGCCCAAAGTAAAATGGCCCAGAAAATAGGATATGCACATATTTAGTACCATTGGATAGGAAACACTCTGAAAAGTGTTCTAAAAGTGTTAACATTTTGTCTGTGAGTATAACAGAACGGATATGGCAGGCGAAAACCCGAGGAATTTCTGTCCTGGAAAAAGTGGTTTTGACAGATTTAGAACCCCTCCCTTATGAAAATGCCCATATAAGGTACTGCATTCATATGCCCTATCGCTTCCTCTGGATGTCAAGAGTCTCGAGAAAGTGTTCTGATTCTTTTTAGATGCTTTTAGAGCAGAGAAGAAGACGAATAAGGAACTGTCCACACAGATGTCAATACAAGTAAATGCGTGCTCCCGGCTGGCACGTTCTTAGGTTTTTTCCTTTCTTATCGCCCAGTTTATATTCCGGTTTAAATATTATACTATTTATACATAAGTGTTCCTAAGGATACATTTAAAATTATGTTTGATTGTTCTTGGACAAGTTTATAGGTATAAGTTGAACGAGTTCTCTTCACGTTTCAATGGAGGAGTCGACGCTCTATTTTCTCATTATAACGCGCCAACCAAATGGAGATTTATGGATAAAATACATTACTTTTTCTAACAAAAGAACCATGGATTGTCTTCGTTGGACACTTGAAGCCCTCAGCAGAAGTTCTTCAAAAGGTAATTGATTTGTTTTCGCTGTGAAATGTGTTGTGTGTGAACCGTGATGGCTTATGAATTCATGGTAATGGGAAAAATATGTTAGGTGCTACCCTCAAACAATCAAATGTGGTGCTTTCGCCGGTAAAGCCTTTTGAAATCTGACAACGCTGTGATATTGCCAAGACGCAGAGCTTTTGATGACTATGAAACACTTGTATATTGATGCATGTTTAAT
Source organism: Brachymystax lenok tsinlingensis (assembly GCA_030435695.1). NCBI lineage: Eukaryota > Metazoa > Chordata > Actinopteri > Salmoniformes > Salmonidae > Brachymystax > Brachymystax lenok. The sequence continues at coordinate 46,030,458 of CM059786.1, read as the reverse complement.
AATTCAACTTTTGGATTTTGAATTTGGCGCCTTGCATTTCACCTGGTAGCGCCCCACCGCTCCCTAAGAAGTTAAGCAGACCAAATACGGCGATGGACCATTAAGTAGACTAAATACGGCGATGGACCATTAAGTAGACTAAATACAGCGATGGACCATTAAGTAGACTAAATACGGTGATGGACCATTAAGTAGACTAAATATGGTGATGGGCCATTAAGAAGACTAAATAGTGATAGAACTGCATCATAAATGACTGGGGGACAGGCAGCATGAGGGCTGAAAGAGGCACTACAGATTGTATGGAAAACCTACACAACATTTTCTTATGCAAGAACTACTAGTATAGTAATTAAATGTGCTTCAATATCTTTTGTTACCAATTATACATTTATTCTGAATGAGGATTGGAATTAAGAATGTATAGCCTACTTTTTATCACATCTTTCCATAGGGGTCAGGGCTCAAAATGAAAACCTGCCTTTCGGGAGTGTCTTCAACCTTGGAGAACTGCGTTCTTTGGTGAAAGATGAGATTCTATATATGAGCACAAGATGTTCAAAAGTGGTATCATTCAACATGGTTCCTCATGTTTAACTCAAATAATGTTGCGAAGGCATCACTTACTACAGATTATAGCCCATGTTGACCGTCTACTTTACTAGGGGCCATCACCACTCATAGTGTCTTCAAATTGAAACAATGTTAAACAAAAAGCTCTAAGTCTTGTAATGAGGTGTTCATTTAGTATAATTTCCCAATGCCAACAAATTATACTGTCATGACAGACAGACTAAATACTCAAACTGCATACTATTGAGTCATTGTGGCATACTATTGAGTCATTGTGGCATACTATTGAGTCATTGTGGCATACTATTGAGTCATTGTGGCATACTATTGAGTACATACCTTTTAGTAAAAAGTATGCAGTATGCCATGGCCGCAACGCAGTAGCGGCTCCTGATTGGCTGAGTAGATGGGGTGGGGCCGAGAGCTGGTGGATTTTTCCAAATTCAACAGACAGACATCCTATTAACCAGCCTGATAATAGCCAATCTCCAATTTGATTAATTTCTCAAAAGACTGAATATAATAGTAATGGAGTTATAGGCCTCACATTTCACTCTCACATCCCTGGCCGTGTCCTCAGAGCATGCGCAGACCAGCTGGCTGGTGTGTTTACAGACATATTCAATCAGTCCCTATCCCAGTCTGCTGTTCCCACATGCTTCAAGAGGGCCACCATTGTTTCTGTTCCCAAGAAAGCTAAGGTAACTAAGCTAAATGACTATCGCTCCGTAGCACTCACTTCCGTCATCATGAAGTGCTTTTAGAGACTAGTCAAGGATCATATCACCTCCATCCTGCCAGACACCCTGGACCCACTCCAATTTGCTTACCGTCCCAATAGGTTCACAGACGACGCAATCGCAATCACACTGCATACTGCCCTAACCCATCTGGACAAGAGGAATACCTATGTAAGAATGCTGTTCATCGACTACAGCTCCATATTACCCTCCAAACTCGTCATTAAGCTCGAGACCCTAGGTCTCGACCCAGCCCTGTGCAACTGGGTCCTGGACTTCCTGACGGGCCGCCCCCAGGTGGTGAGGGTAGGAAACAACATCTCCACCCCGCTAATCCTCAACACTGGGGCCCCACAAGGGTGCGTTCTCAGCCCTCTCCTGTACTCCCTGTTCACCCATGACTGCGTGGCCACGCCTCCAACTCAATCATCAAGTTTGCAGACGACACTACAGTGGTAGGCTTGAGTACCATCAAAATAAAGAAAGTGGCACACTACATATATACTCTCCCAACAGTTTAATGGGTATTTACCAACGTTTCAGCATCACTGTGCCTTCCTCAGGGTAATGTCATAAATATTTGAACCAGGTTATATAGACAAACAGTGTAATTAGTGTAATCAATGACAGTAGTGAGGGGTGTGTGTCGTATTGATAAAGTTAATTACAATTAATTAGTGACACTTAAAAAAGATTATACAGTATATGGCATATTAAATATATTATTCTATTGTTATCATATAGAAACATAATGGAATATTGTACATCATATTGGTATTAACATACATGGTTTCATTCAATTTCACATTTTGTATTCCATTTATGTTACATATAATAATGGTTCAACCTTGATATATAACGAACATCGTCAACAGGGGGAACATATTGGGTATATACTTAATAATCTGTAAAGATAATTTTTTTAAATGTATAGGACTTGTTCATGTTCTTGTTCATAAGAAGGGCCTGAGATCAAAATCAATATTCAGACCATTAGGGGTCAGTGTTTTTAGATAGAATATCCAGTAGGCCTCTCTTTGTAGTAGTAGGATCTCAATGTTACCTCCTCTTCTCGGTAGAGCAACATGCTCAATGCCTGTGTATCTCAGGGAGGAGACAGGATGGTTAGCCTCAACAAAGTGAGCTGCTACTGGATAGTCAATGTTCTGACACCTGATTGAGCTGCGGTGTTCAGCTATGCGTTGCTTTAAATTGTCTCTTCGTTTGTCCTACATAGGCTTTCCCACATGAACAGGTGATGAGATAGATTACTCCCTTGGTCTTGCATGAGATGATACCCCTCACAGGGATCTTTCCACCTGTGTGTGGGTGTGTAAAGGAGGATGTTTTTTTGGTGCTATTACAGTGTGCGCATGAGCCACATTTGTAGTTTCCATTTGGAATGGGTGTCAGAGTGTCTGAGTAGGCTCAGGGGGCATGTCAGATCTTACCAAACTATCTCCAATATTGCGACCACGCTTATAGACCACCATTGGGGGTTCCTTGAAGAGGTGTGCAATTTGTTTGTCTGATTGCAGAATATGCCAGTGTTTTTTCAGGATTGCTTTCCTTTTCTCCGAACCTTTGGTGTACTTAGTACAAAAGACTGTTGCATTGTTTTTCTTCTTTGGTTGATTTTTTTTTGTAATTCCTCTCTTGGTTTTTGAGATATTTTCATTGCCGCATCAAGAGTTTTATCCTTGTAGCCTCTCATTTTGAATTTCTCTGTCATTTTTTTAGCATTGCTGTCAAAATCTGACTGTTGGCTACAGATTGGTTCAACTCTGCATAACTGGCTATATGGTAGACCATTCCTGAGGGGAAGGGGATGCATACTATCCGCACATAGCAAGGTGTTGCGATCTGTGGGCTTTGTGTATAAGTCTGTGTGTAATGAATCACTCTTTGATAATCCATAAATCCAGGTAGTTTATTTTTCTCTCGTCAGTCTGCATGGTGAATGAGGTATTCAGAGCTCTCATTTAGTAGAATTTGGAATTCATTAAGTTCCTGCTGACTTCCTTCCCAGAGCCGCAAAGACGACATCTATATATCTTTTCCATAGGAGTATTTTAGAAAGTAGGGGGTGTGTGTCTGTTTTTAAAAGGAATGCTTCTTCAAATTGTCCCACATACAGATTGGCATAGTTTTGGAAAAAGGGGAGCCCATGGCTACACCCCGATTTGAATGAAGAAGTTTGACTCAAAGACAAAGTAGTTATGGGATAATACCAGTTCAGTAAGTGGTAAGATACAATCATTGGATGGAACAAGGGTAGAGTCAGGAAAATAACCTCTCACTCAACGTCAACAAAACAAAGGAGATGATCGTGGACTTCAGGAAACAGGAGAGGGAGCACCCCCCTATCCACATCGACGGGACAGTAGTGGAGAAGGTGGAAAGTTTTAAGTTCCTCGGCGTACACATCACGGACAAACTGAATTGGACCACCCACACAGACAGCGTGGTGAAGAAGGCGCAACAGCGCCTCTTCAACCTCAGGAGGCTGAAGAAATTCGGTTGTCACCAAAAACACACAAACTTCTACAGATGCACAATCGAGAGCATCCTGTTCGACTGTATCACCGCCTGGTACGGCAACTGCTCCGCCCACAACCGTAAGGCTCTCCAGTAGTGAGGACTGCACAACGCATCACCGAGGGTAAACTACCTGCCCTTCAGGACACCTACACCACCCGATGTCACAGGAAGGCCAAAAAGATCATCAAGGACAACAACCACCCGAGCCACTGCCTGTTCACCCCGCTATCATCCAGAAGGCGAGGTCAGTACAGGTGCATCAAAGCTGGGACCGAGAGACTGAAAAACAGCTTCTACCTCAAGGCCATCAGACTGTTAAACAGCCATCACTAACATTGAGTGGCTGCTGCCAACATACTGACTTAAATCTCTAGCAACTTTAAACAATGCCACTTTATATAATGTTTCCATATCCTACATTACTCATCTCATATGTATATACTGTACTATATACCATCTACTGCATCTTGCCTATGCCGTTCGGCCATCGCTCATCCATATATTTATATGTACATACTCGTATTCATTCCTTTACTCTTGTGTGTATAAGGTAGTTGTTGTGAATTTGTTAGATTACTGGTTAGATATTACTGCATGGTCGGAACTAGAAGCACAAGCATTTCGCTACACTCGCATTAACATCTGCTAACCATGTGTATGTGACAAATACAATTTGATTTGACCTAATGCCTATAACCAGCTTGAATAGGCTGACTGTCACATTGGACCTAATGGAGTTACAGGCCTACTCAGGCTGGTTATACAACCTCTCCCTCAACGTAACCAAGACTAAGGAGATGATTGTGGACTACAGGAAAAGGAGGACCGAGCACGCCCCCATTCTCATCGATGGGGCCGTAGTGGAGCAGGTTGAGAGCTTCAAGTTCCTTGGTGTCCACATCAACAACAAGCTAGAATGGTCCAAACACACCAAGACAGTCGTGAAGAGGGCACGACAAAGCCTATTACCCCTCAGGAGACTAAAAAGATTTGGCATGGGTCCTGAGATCCTCAAAAGGTTCTACAGCTGCAACATCGAGAGCATCCTGACTGGTTGCATCACTGCCTGGTACGGCAATTTCTCGGCCTCCGACCGCAAGGCACTACAGAGGGTAGTGCATACGGCCCAGTACATCACTGGGGCTAAGCTGCCTGCCATCCAGGACCTCTGCACCAGGCGGTGTCAGAGGAGGGTCCTAAAAATTGTCAAAGACCCCAGCCACCGCAGTCATAGACTGTTCGCTCTACTACCATATGGCGAGCGGTACCGGAATGCCAAGTCTAGGACAAAAAGGCTTCTCAACAGTTTTTACCCCCAAGCCATGAGACTCCTGAACAGGTAATCAAATGGCTACCCGGACTATTTGCATTGTGTACCCCCCGCCAACCACTCTTTTACACTGCTGCTACTCTCGGTTTATCATATATGCATAATCACTTTAACTATACATGCATCTACATACTACCTCAACTGGCCCGACCAACCAGTGCTCCCACACATTGGCTAACCGGGCTATCTGCATTGTGTCCCACCACCCCCCAACCCCTCTTTTACGCTACTGCTACTCTCTGTTCATCATATAGCATAGTCACTTTAACCATATCTACATGTACATGACTAAGCGGTGCCTGTATGTAGCCTCTCTACTGCTACTCTCTGTTCATCATATAGCATAGTCACTTTAACCATATCTACATGTACATGACTAACCGGTGCCTGTATGTAGCCTCTCTACTGCTACTCTCTGTTCATCATATAGCATAGTCACTTTAACCATATCTACATGTACATGACTAACCGGTGCCTGTATGTAGCCTCTCTACTGCTACTCTCTGTTCATCATATAGCATAGTCACTTTAACCATATCTACATGTACATGACTAACCGGTGCCTGTATGTAGCCTCTCTACTGCTACTCTCTGTTCATCATATAGCATAGTCACTTTAACCATATCTACATGTACATGACTAACCGGTGCCTGTATGTAGCCTCTCTACTGCTACTCTCTGTTCATCATATAGCATAGTCACTTTAACCATATCTACATGTACATGACTAACCGGTGCCTGTATGTAGCCTCTCTACTGCTACTCTCTGTTCATCATATAGCATAGTCACTTTAACCATATCTACATGTACATGACTAACCGGTGCCTGTATGTAGCCTCTCTACTGCTACTCTCTGTTCATCATATAGCATAGTCACTTTAACCATATCTACATGTACATGACTAACCGGTGCCTGTATGTAGCCTCTCTACTGCTACTCTCTGTTCATCATATAGCATAGTCACTTTAACCATATCTACATACTACCTCAATCAGCTCGACTCACCGGTGTCTGTATGCAGCCTCACTACTGTATATAGCCTCTACTGTTATTTTTCACTGTCTTTTTACTGGTATTTTCTTTACTTACCTACATTTCTTTACTTACCTATTGTTCACATAATACCTTTTTCGCACTATTGGATGGAGCCTGTAAGTAAGCATTTCACTGTAAGGTCTACACCGGTTGTATTCGGCGCACATGACAAATAAACTTTGATTTGATTTATAGGCAGACTGTCACATTGGACCTAATGGAGTTATAGGCCTACTCAGGCTGGTTATAGGCAGACTGTCACATTGGACCTAATGGAGTTATAGGCCTACTCAGGCTGGTTATAGGCAGACTGTCACATTGGACCTAATGGAGTTACAGGCCTACTCAGGCTGGTTATAGGCAGACTGTCACATTGGACCTAATGGAGTTATAGGCCTACTCAGGCTGGTTATAGGCAGACTGTCACATTGGACCTAATGGAGTTACAGGCCTACTCAGGCTGGTTATAGGCAGACTGTCACATTGGACCTAATGGAGTTACAGGCCTACTCAGGCTGGTTATAGGCAGACTGTCACATTGGACCTACAGTATACCATAACCCATACATCCTATTTAAAAAAGGACTTAACACAAACAGAGCATTTGGTTCCATTACAACACATTTATTAGTGAAACCAAAGTGCGGTAACATACTGTATCAGTCAAAACTACTCATTCAAGGGTTTTTCTTTATTTTTACTCTTTTGTACATTGTAGAATAATAGTGAAGACATCAAAACTATGAAATAACACATGGAATCATGTAGTAACCAAAAAAGTGTTAAACAAATCAAAAAATATTTTATATTTGAGATTCTTCAAAGTAGCCACCCTTTGCCTTGACAGCTTTGCACACTCTTGGCATTCTCTCAACCAGCTTCATGTGGTAGTCACCTGGAATGCATTTCAATTAACAGGTATAGCTTGTTAAGAATTTCTTCCCTTCTTAATGCATTTGACAAGGTTGTGGCAAGGTAGGGTTGGTATACAGAAGATAGCCTTATTTGGTCAAGTCCATATTACGGCAAGAACAGCTCAAATAAGCAAAGAGAAACGACAGTACATCATTGCTTTAAGACATGAAGGTCTGTCAATACGGAAAATGTCAAGAACTTTGAACGTTTCTTCAAGTCCGGTTGCAAAAACCATCAAGCGCTATGATGAAACTGGCTGAAGTTCATTAGAGTTACCAGCCCAAATAAATGCTTCAGAGTTCAAGTAACAGACACATTTCAACATGAACTGTTCAGAGGAGACTGAATCAGCCCTTTATGGTCAAATTGCTGCAAAGAAACCATTACTAAAGGACACCAATAATAAGAGCCTTGCTTGGGCCAAGAAACATGAGCAATGGACATTAGACCGGTGCAAATCTGTCCTTTGGTCTGATGAGTCCAAATTTGAGATTTTGGCTTCCAACCGCTGTCTCTTTGTGAGACGCAGAGTATGTGAACGGGTGATCTCCGCATGTGTGGTTCCCAACGTGAAGCATGGAGGAGGAGATGTGATGGTACTTTGCTGGTGACACAGTGATTTATTTAGAATTTAAGGCACACTTAACCAGCATGGCTACCACAGCATTCTGCAGCGATACACCATCCCATCTGGTTTGCGCAACACACCGCCAGGCTGTGTAAGGGCTATTTGACCAAGAAGGAGAGTGATGGAGTGCTGCATCAGATGACCTGGCCTCCACAATGACCCGATCTCAACCCAATTGAGATGGTTTGGGATGAGTTGGACCGCAGAGTGAAGGAAAAGCAGCCAACAAGTGCTCAGCATATGCGGGAACTCAAGACTGTTGGAAAAGCATTCCAGGTGAAGCTGGTTGAGAGAATGCCAAGAGTCTGCAAAACTGTCATGAAGACAAAGGGTGGCTACTTTGAAGAATCAAAAATATTTGGTTTAACACTTTTTTTGGTTACTACATGATTTCATGTGTTATTTCATAGTTTGTGTCTTCACTATTATTCTACAATGTAGAAAATAGTAAAAAGAAAAGAAAAACCCTTGAATGAGTAGAAGTCCAAACTTTTGACTGGTACTGTATATAAATTAAATCAAATAGCCTAGTACACAAACCAAAACATTTCAAAATGTTCAAATCGAAAGACTGCACAGAAAAACATGGACCCTAACACAAATTCAGAACCACTGGACAGCAACATAAAAAACTAAAGCATTGATCATTGGGAACGAGATCAGAATGACTGCTAAGGCTTGATACATAACTGTAATAATTCAAAAAGGTAGCATAGCCTATGAAACTAAATCAGTTCAAATCAAAAGACCTGACTAATATGACATCAATAACGCAGCCACATCCCCAGTGCCGACACATTCAGAAATCAAAATATGGTTTTCAAAGATGCAATACTCATGATCATTTTGAGAACAAAACTACTTAGCCTACATTTTAACACCACAGAAGCTTTGGGTATCTTCCCAATGAAGTAGCCTAGTGGTGTTGTTGGCTACTTGAAGAGAACTAGGGCCCATCACTCGCAGCCTACCTCTTCCAATGCATTGTGGGAAAGTGCACATCTAATCCTACTAGATGAAGAGCGGAGGCGAGTACAACATCCTGGCATTTAAACCATACTAGATGAAGTGTTGCATACTATAAAACATTTATTTTGGCATACTGAGAATGCGTAATGCGCAATTGCATTTCCCGCTATTGGTTGATTTCGGGTTGCTACTCCCCATATCTGACCATTAGCTGTTGTCAAAGCCTAAATGTGTATGACATCAGGCATTTAACGTATACTTGATTTTTAAAATGTCACATTTAAACAAAATTATTTTGCATACTCAAACGGCCTACTATTTAGGACACAAGTATGGGTATTCGGACCCGGCCAGAGAGTGTGAGAAGAATATATAGTCTGGTTCAGGAAGGGAATGTCTATAGGTGTTCCTCAAGTACTGCAAGAAGTAGTGCCAAAGGTGGTTTAACTTAACATCAGAAGCTCCTGTAGGTGTCTGTGGCGATGTCTGCCCACTTGCCCTTCAGCACAGGCATCATGACCCCCAGCACGGCCTGTACATTGAAACACCCTTCTCTCGCTCTTCACTCCACTTGTCCTGCTGTAGGACACAGAGAAGATGAAGGTAGTACCTGCAAGAGGATGTTGTGGATGACAACGGAAAAGCTCCGAGACCCAGGCCAGTCGCCACTGAAATAACAGGTGTGCCACAAATGACTTGGCTTGCTAGGCTACCTAGACCTTTTCATTCCAAATTATTGACTGAAATGAACTTAACATTTTTATATTTCTCAACTGGTAGCCTAATTGAAGCATGCCTCACATTCACGTGAATGCAATAGGCTATGAGCACATCCCCATCACTTTACAATGTGAGCTGGAGGCAGTATGCATTTTGAAAACATAGGCCTACTTAACTGTTTGAAACCTGAATGTTTTACTTCATATTACAAGGCATGTCTTGCCTTGCTTCAAAGTAGCCTACAGGCAAATTCCACCATGGAAACGTGGAGGTAATTCTATTATAAACACTTAAAGTTTGGGGAAGCTTACAATTTATACTACCATTTCTATCGATCTGTCATTACGATTTTCAAATGAGCATTTTCGTGGAAGTTTCTTTCAATGATAACATTATCGTTTCTCAAAATCACTGTCACGTCGTTAATCATAAAAATCTGAATTAAAATAAAATCCAAAAGTTAAAATTCAACTAATGAGAGATCAGCCTCTGCCATATAGACACATTGATACACCGTGATTCACTGGAGGAGACACATTGATACACCGTGATTCACTGGAGGAGACACATTGATACACCGTGATTCACTGGAGGAGACACATTGATACACCGTGATTCACTGGAGGAGACACATTGATACACCGTGATTCACTGGAGGAGACACATTGATACACCGTGATTCACTGGAGGAGACACATTGATACACCGTGATTCACTGGAGGAGACACATTGATACACCGTGATTCACTGGAGGAGACACATTGATACACCGTGATTCACTGGAGGAGACACATTGATACACCGTGATTCACTGGAGGAGACACATTGATACACCGTGATTCACTGGAGGCTAAAGAAATGAGCGCATGGAAATACAGCTGAGCCATCCTTCTGGAGAGAGACACCATATCTTCACCACACACCCCTCCCCATTCTGGAGAGACACCATATCTTCACCACACACCCCTCCCCATTCTGGAGAGACACCATATCTTCACCACACACCCCTCCCCATTCTGGAGAGACACCATATCTTCACCACACACCCCTCCCCATTCTGGAGAGACACCATATCTTCACCACACACCCCTCCCCATTCTGGAGAGACACCATATCTTCACCACACACCCTCCCCATTCTGGAGAGAGACCATATCTTCACCACACACCCTCCCCATTCTGGAGAGACACCATATCTTCACCACACACCCCTCCCCATTCTGGAGAGACACCATATCTTCACCACACACCCCTCCCCATTCTGGAGAGACACCATATCTTCACCACACACCCTCCCCATTCTGGAGAGACACCATATCTTCACCACACACCCCTCCCCATTCTGGAGAGAGACCATATCTTCACCACACACCCCTCCCCATTCTGGAGAGACACCATATCTTCACCACACCCCTCCCCATTCTGGAGAGACACCATATCTTCACCACACACCCTCCCCATTCTGGAGAGACACCATATCTTCACCACACACCCCTCCCCATTCTGGAGAGACACCATATCTTCACCACACACCTCCCCATTCTGGAGAGACACCATATCTTCACCACACACCCCTCCCCATTCTGGAGAGACACCATATCTTCACCACACACCCCTCCCCATCCTGGAGAGACACCATATCTTCACCCACACCCCTCCCCATTCTGGAGAGACACCATATCTTCACCACACACCCCTCCCCATTCTGGAGAGACACCATATCTTCACCACACACCTCCCCATTCTGGAGAGACACCATATCTTCACCACACACCCCTCCCCATTCTGGAGAGACACCATATCTTCACCACACACCTCCCCATTCTGGAGAGACACCATATCTTCACCACACACCCCTCCCCATTCTGGAGAGACACCATATCTTCACCACACACCCTCCCCATCCTGGAGAGACACCATATCTTCACCACACACCCCTCCCCATCCTGGAGAGACACCATATCTTCACCACACACCCTCCCCATTCTGGAGAGACACCATATCTTCACCACACACCCCTCCCCATTCTGGAGAGACACCATATCTTCACCACACCCCTCCCCATTCTGGAGAGACACCATATCTTCACCACACACCCCTCCCCATTCTGGAGAGACACCATATCTTCACCACACACCCTCCCCATTCTGGAGAGACACCATATCTTCACCACACACCCCTCCCCATTCTGGAGAGACACCATATCTTCACCACACACCCCTCCCCATTCTGGAGAGACACCATATCTTCACCACACACCCCTCCCCATTCTGGAGAGACACCATATCTTCACCACACACCCTCCCCATTCTGGAGAGACACCATATCTTCACCACACACCCCTCCCCATCCTGGAGAGACACCATATCTTCACCACACACCCCTCCCCATTCTGGAGAGACACCATATCTTCACCACACACCCTCCCCATTCTGGAGAGACACCATATCTTCACCACACACCCCTCCCCATTCTGGAGAGACACCATATCTTCACCACACACCCTCCCCATCCTGGAGAGACACCATATCTTCACCACACACCTCCCCATTCTGGAGAGACACCATATCTTCACCACACACCTCCCCATTCTGGAGAGACACCATATCTTCACCACACACCCTCCCCATTCTGGAGAGACACCATATCTTCACCACACACCCTCCCCATTCTGGAGAGACACCATATCTTCACCACACACCCTCCCCATTCTGGAGAGACACCATATCTTCACCACACACCTCCCCATTCTGGAGAGACACCATATCTTCACCACACACCCTCCCCATTCTGGAGAGACACCATATCTTCACCACACACCCCTCCCCATCCTGGAGAGACACCATATCTTCACCACACACCTCCCCATTCTGGAGAGACACCATATCTTCACCACACACCCCTCCCCATTCTGGAGAGACACCATATCTTCACCACACACCCCTCCCCATCCTGGAGAGACACCATATCTTCACCACACACCCCTCCCCATCCTGGAGAGACACCATATCTTCACCACACACCCCTCCCCATTCTGGAGAGACACCATATCTTCACCACACACCCTCCCCATTCTGGAGAGACACCATATCTTCACCACACACCCCTCCCCATTCTGGAGAGACACCATATCTTCACCACACACCCCTCCCCATTCTGGAGAGACACCATATCTTCACCACACACCTCCCCATTCTGGAGAGACACCATATCTTCACCACACACCCTCCCCATTCTGGAGAGACACCATATCTTCACCACACACCTCCCCATTCTGGAGAGACACCATATCTTCACCACACACCCCTCCCCATTCTGGAGAGACACCATATCTTCACCACACACCCCTCCCCATTCTGGAGAGACACCATATCTTCACCACACACCCCTCCCCATTCTGGAGAGACACCATATCTTCACCACACACCCCTCCCCATCCTGGAGAGACACCATATCTTCACCACACACCCCTCCCCATCCTGGAGAGACACCATATCTTCACCACACACCCCTCCCCATTCTGGAGAGACACCATATCTTCACCACACACCCCTCCCCATTCTGGAGAGACACCATATCTTCACCACACACCTCCCCATCCTGGAGAGACACCATATCTTCACCACACACCTCCCCATCCTGGAGAGACACCATATCTTCACCACACACCCCTCCCCATTCTGGAGAGACACCATATCTTCACCACACACCCTCCCCATTCTGGAGAGACACCATATCTTCACCACACCCTCCCCATCCTGGAGAGACACCATATCTTCACCACACACCCTCCCCATCCTGGAGAGACACCATATCTTCACCACACACCCCTCCCCATTCTGGAGAGACACCATATCTTCACCACACACCCCTCCCCATTCTGGAGAGACACCATATCTTCACCACACACCCCTCCCCATTCTGGAGAGACACCATATCTTCACCACACACCCCTCCCCTTCTTCTTATCTCAACATTTTAAATTATATTCAAGACACATTATCTTCATATTTTCTTTTCACTGACCGCTGCGACTCAATCAGCTAGACATATTGCCACGTACGCTGGCCAAATTGCAGGACTCCCAAATAGGCTTTTTTTTTTTTTACCTTTATTTAACTAGGCAAGTCAGTTAAGAACAAACTCTTATTTTCAATAACGGCCTAGGAACAGTGGGTTAACTGCCTTGTTCAGGGGCAGAAGGACAGATCTTTGGGTTACTAGTCCAACACTCTAACCACTAGGCTACCTGCCGCCCCATAGGCCTACAAGCTTGTGATTTGAAACAATCCACAGCTATTTCAACTGTATGCATTGTATTTTTGTATGCTCATGATCCTCGCTTCCTCTGTGGCTAATTCATGTATTTTAAATGATTTTATTTATTTCAGTATAGACAGGAGTAATTATATCATTTTGGCAAATGTATTTCAATTTACCTAGCATATTGGACGTACAGCCTATGAAAGACTTCCTCATATGCCATCTCTCTCCTATTCTATTGGTTTTCATATCAACTTTCTTCCATTGTCCAGAATCCAAAAGCACAATCCTAGTCATATTAGCAACACATCCTAGTTGTAGCATCTTTAGAAAGAGGGGGAATCTACAATTCTAACAGAGATTTGTCACATACAGAACCACTGCCATCAGGTGCACTGTTTGGAATGGACTTTAGACTCAAACTGCATTCATTACCAATTACAGGAGTTGCATGTTCTGTTAAGATAAATGACCATAGTCTACATGAGATTTCTGTCATTCTGAGCACCATGGGTGGATGCCCTAATGGGTTACGCAACCAATGCATAGGGGTCCGGTAAATTTCTCGAATGTCCGGTAAATTAAAATCTTCCCGGTCACATTGTCCGGCACCACATTTTCCTAAAGGAAACCCTGATAGGGTCTCAAGTTGGAAAAACTCATAGCCCACTGTGAGTGTTTTACAATGTTATGGTTGGAAAACTGTCCCATAGACATCTAAAATGTATTTTCACTATTTACAGGAGTTGAACTATCCAGAATCATTCTACTATGAGGCTGAACCAGAATTGTCCCACTGCACCAGGCTAGAGGGATGAAAGGCCGCTACACTCTACAGCACATCATGGAGGACCAGGTCTGTGTAACCATAACCCCCACTGTGAGTAAAACATTTTAGTTGCCCCCCTCTTGATACCGGAGATAGCTAGTTCAGCTATAACTAAAATATACATTTGGCTAGCTAGCCGATTTCAAGTTGATAGCAAACAAGATAAAGTTCATTAGCTGGCTGGCTTTCTATAGGCTGATCAATGCTTGCTAACGTTAGTTGCTACTTGCTAGCCACACAATCGTAATGTTTAACAGGTTGCAGTTGTCTAATATGTCCCTCATTTTAGTGTAGAAAATGTGAGTGATGATTTATGCGCCCTATTCGTGATGTTAGCTGCAAACAATAGAACATGATTCATTCAATTCAAAACGGGGATATCCAACCACCGTATGGTCTTGAAGTCTGAGGGCATATTATCGTTGCTTCGTGCCGACATGGACGTAGAGAAGCTGGTGTTAGCAAGACTAGCACAGTACAGATAGAGCACCAAACACTTGTCATGTCCTCAGAAAGAATCATAACAGCCTGGCCTCTGACCACAAGGCTCTACAGAGGGTAGTGCATACGGCACAGTACATCACTGGAGCCAAGCTTCCTGCCATCCAGGACCTCTATACCAGGCAGTGTCAGAGGAAGGCTCTAAAAATTGTCAAAGACTCCAGTCACCCTAGTCATAGAATTTTCTCTCTGCTACCGCACGGCAAGCGGTACCGGAGCGCCAAGTCTAGGTCCAAAAGGCTTCTTAACAGCGTCTACCCCCAAGCCATAAGACTCCTGAACATCTAATCAAATGGCTACCCAGAGTATTTGCACTGTATCCCCCCACCCCCTCTTTTACACTGCTGCTACTCTCTGTTATTATCTATGCATAGTCACTTTACTAACTCTACCTACATGTACATATAACCTCAATTACCTCAACTAACCGGTACTCCCTGTATATAGCCTCCACATTGACTCTGTACCGGTACCCCCTGTATATAGCCTCCACATTGACTCTGTACCGGTACCATCTGTATATAGCCTCCACATTGACTCTGTACCAGTACCCCCTGTATATAGCCTCCACATTGACTCTGTACCAGTACCCCCTGTATATAGTCTCCACATTGACTCTGTACCGGTACTCCCTGTATATAGCCTCCACATTGACTCTGTACCGTACCCCCTGTATATAGTCTCCACATTGACTCTGTACCGGTACCCTGTATATAGCCTCCACATTGACTCTGTACCGGTACCCCCTGTATATAGCCTCCACATTGACTCTGTACCAGTACCATCTGTATATAGCCTCCACATTGACTCTGTACCGGTACCCCCTGTATATAGCCTCCACATTGACTCTGTACCGGTACCCCCTGTATATAGCCTCCACATTGACTCTGTACCGGTACCCCCTGTATATAGCCTCCACATTGACTCTGTACCGGTACCATCTGTATATAGCCTCCACATTGACTCTGTACCGGTACCCCCTGTATATAGCCTCCACATTGACTCTGTACCGGTACCCCCTGTATATAGCCTCCACATTGACTCTGTACCGGTACCCCTGTATATAGCCTCCACATTGACTCTGTGCAGTACCATCTGTATATAGCCTCCACATTGACTCTGTACCGGTACCATCTGTATATAGCCTCCACATTGACTCTGTACCGTACCCTGTATATAGCCTCCACATTGACTCTGTACCGGTACCATCTGTATATAGCCTCCACATTGACTCTGTACAGTACCATCTGTATATAGCCTCCACATTGACTCTGTACCGGTACCCCTGTATATAGCCTCCACATTGACTCTGTGCAGTACCCCCTGTATATAGCCTCCACATTGACTCTGTACCGGTACCATCTGTATATAGCCTCCACATTGACTCTGTACCGGTACCCCTGTATATAGCCTCCACATTGACTCTGTACCGGTACCCCCTGTATATAGCCTCCACATTGACTCTGTACCGGTACCATCTGTATATAGCCTCCACATTGACTCTGTACCGGTACCATCTGTATATAGCCTCCACATTGACTCTGTACCGGTACCCCCTGTATATAGTCTCCACATTGACTCTGTACCAGTACCCCCTGTATATAGTCTCCACATTGACTCTGTACACCCCTGTATATAGCCTCCACATTGACTCTGTACCGGTACCCCTGTATATAGCCTCCACATTGACTCTGTACCGGTACCCCCTGTATATAGCCTCCACATTGACTCTGTACCGGTACCATCTGTATATAGCCTCCACATTGACTCTGTACCGGTACCCCCTGTATATAGCCTCCACATTGACTCTGTACCGGTACCCCCTGTATATAGCCTCCACATTGACTCTGTACCGGTACCCCTGTATATAGCCTCCACATTGACTCTGTACCGGTACCCCCTGTATATAACCTCCACATTGACTCTGTACCGGTACCCCCTGTATATAGTCTCCACATTGACTCTGTACCGGTACCCCCTGTATATAGTCTCCACATTGACTCTGTACACCCCTGTATATAGCCTCCAAATTGACTCTGTACACCCCTGTATATAGTCTCCACATTGACTCTGTACCGGTGCCCCCTGTATATAGCCTCCACATTGACTCTGTACCGGTACTCCCTGTATATAGCCTCCACATTGACTCTGTACCGGTACACCCTGTATATAGCCTCCACATTGACTCTGTACCAGTACTCCCTGTATATAGCCTCCACATTGACTCTGTACCGGTACCCCCTGTATATAGCCTCCACATTGACTCTGTACCGGTACCCCCTGTATATAGCCTCCACATTGACTCTGTACCAGTACCCCCTGTATATAGCCTCGCTACTGTTATTTTACGGCTGCTCTTTAATTATTTGTTAATTTTTACTTATGTATTTTTAACTTAACCCTTATTTTTCTTAACTGCATTGTTGGTTAAGGGCTTGTCAGTAAGCACTTCACTGTAAGGTCTACAGCTGTTGGATTCAGCGCATGTGTCAAATAAAATGTGATTTTGATTAGACTTTCTGATCACCGTGTGAGGACCCAGAGCTACTGGCATGAAGGTTCCATATTTGGGTTGTTGTTCAATAGAAGAGAAACATTACTTCAAAAGTTGTATTTTTACATTTTAGTCATTTAGCAGATATACAGTAGTGGGTAGATCCATTTTTGTACTTTTTCCAGTACTGGTCCCGTGGGAATATGAACCCACAACCCTGGCATTGCAAGCACCATGATCTACCAAGTGAGCCACACGGGATCCCATGAAGTGATATGCCTTAAAGTTTAAACAACTAGTAATCTATTAAAATCAGGTTTCTGCATAGAAGAGACACTGCATGCCAGCTGACATTGTTCTTCAGATCTAGTGAGAGCCGCAAGGCTAGATAGCCAACTCAAAATAACCAGATAATATTGGTAGATCCATTTTTGGTTAACTTTCCACTCCTACAAGACTAGCTGGCTAGATGAACGCTGTAAGTGTATTTGTGATCCTGATTACATAAGTGAGGTTGATGGGTGGTCCACCAGCCAAGTTAAAGGGACCTTCCTTGCCCAATGTCAGCTATCTTCTACAGCTGATCAGCTAGGCCTAGCCCATAGCATTACTCCTCACAATATGGCTCGTTGGACAACCTACAACCTTAGTTAACTAGCTAGGGACTTGATATGATCTCAAAACTGTTCTGGTATATATCAGGGAGATCATTTAGCCAAGTTGTTGCTACCTAGTAACCATGCCTGGCTTTAAACGGGCCATGTTTAGCGCTAGTTAGCACAGGGCTTGGTTATCCACCGCCTTGGGGATAACTAGTTAGCTAGTTAACGGTCGTTGTCATGGTCCCCGCTTCATCTAACGCTGATCACTCGGTCTAGTTAACAATCTGGTATAGATGTAGCTACAGAACTAGTTAGCTAACCACCTTGTAAACAAGCGTGTCTAACGTCGTGCTCCCAACTAGAAGACACTGCTAGCTAGCTGGATAACAAGCCATGTAAATGCAAAGTGCCAGTTTAACTAACGTGTTCAATGAAATCACTAAAAGTCCTTTCTGTAACTGAGTTAGTTAGCTAGGCGAAGCTAGATATTGCGCCCAAATAGCCGATGCCATCATCATGTGTGTTGGTCTAGACTGGTACCAGACACAGTAGCCAGCTAACTGGTGTGCTTTAGTCCATTCACGGATTCCTACCTCGACCATAAAACTTTCTGCCGGTGGTAACATCGAATACTTTCATATTGACTGCCATCATGATCCGGGGGTTTTGAAGTCCATCGTATTCCCCAAGTTGCTCCAAAGTGAAATCACGTCTTCTCATCTTTGGAAGAGACGAGGCCTCACTTGCCTGGGCCGCGTCAGCACCAATCCGTTTACCCCATCGCCGATAAATAACATAGCAGATCGTAACCACTAAAACTAAAAGAGTTAAATGTAACAACATCCCGCCAAGACTGAACCCGTCAGCCTCCTCTGAAGTTCTCTGTCCGCCACTAGTGTCAACCGCTCCCGTCGTACTGTCGCCATCGTCCGCCATCCTGTCCATAGAGCCTACCCACCAAGAGCCGCCCACTTGGGGCTTCTCATCCAATGTGATTGGCCTGCGTCAATCATCACGGCGGAGCAGGACGATGCCCTAACCCGAACCCGAACCCGAACAGCAGCAAGACAACAATGGGCTGTTTGTTGAAATGATCGTGAAAAGTTGTGTGTTTCTAGGCCACAGATTAGTTGCACGGAGAACGCAATGCCAGTTTCTTACCGGCATAGCCATTTAGAGTAAGGATTAAGTTATTGTGAAATAATATAACAATAGCCCAGTTTGTGCCCATGGCCTTTGATAATGTGCATATGCTGAGAATCTTTCTCTCTCGCGAACAAGAATTCCTGGTCAATTAGCCTAATAATATGGGCCAATCTATGTAGCACAACCCCATTACTTTACTACTATACATCCACTAAAACATGGGATTGTTTCAAATCTGGTACCATTGGATACACGGTCTCTCCTATCATTGTTATGCGGATGACAACCATTTTTCTCCTTCCCGCATCTGGCACCCAGGTGGTGACACACATCTCTGGGGGCCTGGCAAATATCTCCGCTTGGATGTTGGCCCACCACCCCAAGATCAACCTTGACAAGATGCTCTTCCTCCAGGGTAAGGCCTGTCCATCATGGTTGACAACTCCACATTGTCCCCCTCCCAGAGTGAAAAGAACCTTGGGTGACCCTGGACAACACCATAACATTTTCTGCAAACTTCAAAGCAGTGACTTGCTCCTGCAGGTTTTTTTCTTTTATTTTTATTTCCCCTTTATTTAACCAGGTAGGCCAGTTGAGAACAAGTTCTCATTTACAACTGCAACCTGGCAAAGCAGTGCCACACAAACAATGGAATAAACAAGCGTACAGTCAATAACACAATAGAAAAAGTCTATATACAGTGTGTGCAAATGGCGTAAGGAGGTAAGGCAATAAATAGGCCATAGTAGCTAAGTAATTACAATTTAGCAAATGAACACTGGAGTGATAGAGGTGCAGATGATGACGTGCAAGTAGAAATACTGGTATGAAAAAAAAGTAAATAAAAACAATATGGGGATGAGGTAGTCGGATGGTCTATTTACAGATGGGCTGTGTACAGCTGCAGCGATCAGTAAGCTGCTCAGATAGCTGATGCTATCAGTTAGTGAGGGAGATATAAGTATTAAACTTCAGTGATTTTTGCAATTCGTTCCAGTCACTGGCAGCAGAGAACTGGAAGGAAAGGCGGCCAAATGAGGTGTTGGCTTTGGGGGTGACCAGTGAGATATACCTGCTGGAGCGCGTGCTACGGGTGGGTGTTGTTATGGTAACCAGTGAGCTGAGATAAGGCGGAGCTTTACCTAGCAAAGACTTATAGATGACCTGGAGCCAGTGGGTCTGGCGACGAATATGTAGCGAGGGCCAGCCGACGAGAGCATACAGGTCGCAGTGGTGGGTAGTATATGGGGTTTTGGTGACAAAACGGATGGCACTGTGATAGACTGCATCCAGTTTGCTGAGTAGAGTGTTGGAGGCTATTTTGTAAATGACATTGCCGACTTCGAGGATCGGTAGGATAGTCAGTATGTTTGGCAGCGTGAGTGAAGGAGGCTTTGTTGCGAAATAGGAAGCCGATTCTAGATTTAATTTTGGATTGGAGATTTTTTATATGAGTCTGGAAGGAGAGTTTACAGTCTAGCCAGACACCTAGGTATTTGTAGTTGTCCACATATTCTAAGTCAGAACCGTCCAGAGTAGTGATGCTAGTCGGGCAGGCGGGTGCGGGCAGCGATCGATTGAAGAGCATGCATTTAGTTTTACTAGCGTTTAAGAGCAGTAGGAGGCCACAGCAGGAGAGTTGTATGGCATTGAAGCTCGTTTGGAGGTTTGTTAACACAGTGTCCAAAGAAGGGCCAGATGTATACAGAATTGTGTCGTCTGCGTAGAGGTGGATCAAGGAATCACCCGCAGCAAGAGCGACATCGTTGCAGCTTTCCAATCTTTAGGAATCCCGGACGATACGGAAGAGAGGTTGAACAGACTGGTAATAGACGTTGCAACAATGGCGGTGGATAATTTTAGAAAGAGAGGGTCCAGATTGTCTAGCCCAGCTGATTTGTACGGGTCCAGGTTCAGCAGATGTTCTGAAAGAGCTGCAATCTGGATTTGGGTGAAGGAGAAGCTGGGGAGGCTTGGGCAAGTAGCTGGAGGGGGTGCGGAGCTGTTGGCCGGGGTTGGGGTAGCCAGGAGGAAAGCATGGCCAGCCATAGAGAAATGCTTATTGAAATTCTCGATTATTGTGGATTTATCGGTGGTGACAGTGTTTCCTAGCCTCAGTGCAGTGGGCAGCTGGGAGGAGGTGCTCTTGTTCTCCATGGACTTTACAGTGTCCCAAAACTTTTTGGAGTTAGAGCTACAGGATGCACATTTCTGTTTGAGAAAAATAGCCTTTGCTTTCCTAACTGACTGCGTGTATTGGTTCCTGACTTCCCTGAAAAGTTGCATATCGCGGGGACTATTCGACGCTAGTGCAGTCCGCCACAGGATGTTTTTGTGCTGGTCGATGGCAGTCAGGTCTGGAGTGAACCAAGGGCTATATCTGTTCTTAGTTCAATTTTTTTTTAAAGATCGTGAGGAAATTAATTTTAAAGAACGACCAGGCATCCTCTACTGACGGGATGAGGTCAATATCTTTCCCGGGCCAGGTCGATTAGAAAGGCCTGCTCGCAGAAGTGTTTTAAGGAGCATTTGATGAGGCGTGGTTGTTTGACCGTGGACCCATAGCGGATGCAGGCGATGAGGCAGTGATCGCTGAGATCCTGATTGAAAACAGCAGAGGTGAATTTGGAGGGCAAGTTGGTCAGGATAATATCTATGAGGGTGCCCATGTTTATGGATTTAGGGTTGTACCTGGTGGGTTCCTTGATAATTTGTGTGAGATTGAGGGCATCTAGCTTAGATTGTTGGACTGCTGGGGTGTTAAGCATATCCCAGTTTAGGTCACCTAACAGAACAAACTCTGAAGATAGGAGCGGCCTACTGGTCAGACTCAGAAGGCGAGCACACCATCCACCGTTTCTGAGAATATTACTCGCCAATGTCCAATCTCTAGATAACAAGGTGGATGAAATTAGGGCACGAGTTGCCTTCCATAGAGACTTCAGAGATTGTAACATTCTCTGTTTCACAGATGTTGTGTGTGTATAGTGGGATGTTGTGTGGATGTTGTGTATATGTTGTGTGTGTATAGTGTGGATGTTGTGTATGTATAGTGTGGCTGTTGTGTGTGTGTGTATAGCGGGGATGTTGTTTGTGTATAGTGGGGATGTTGTGTGTGTATGTCACTTGTTAAATAAGAAGGATTATTTAGACATTATTGAGACAATTAAAACATGGATTAAGGCGTGGATTGAGACATGGATGCCATTCAGAGGGTGAATGGGCAAGACAAAAGTGCCTTTGAACGGGGTGTGGTAGTTGTTGCCAAGCACACCAGTTTGTGTGAAGAACTGCAACGCTGCTGGGTTTTTCACACTCATCAGTTTCCCAAGTGTGTCAAGAATATTCCACCACCCAAAGGACAGCCAACGTGACACAACTGTGGGAAGCATCGGAGTCATCATGGGCCAGCATCCCTGTGCAACGCTTTTGACACCTTGTAGAATCCACATCCCGACAAAATGAAGCTGTTTTGAGGGCGAAGGTGGGGTGGGCAATTGGGGCTAGTGCAATTGCAACTCAATATTAGGAAGGTGTTCTTAATGTTTTGTAAACTCAGTGTCCATGCAACATAGTGTCAAATTGCAATGAGAACATAGCATTTAAGAAACAACATCATATGATTCTCTATAAGGGAATACCCCAATAAAGAGCCATCCAAGGGATGGATGCAGATTAACACAAATATACTTGACTTAATTTATAACCAATGATGCTACACTAAGCAGCGCATGAGGGAAGTCTTTTTATGAAAGAAAAGCATGTTTTTAAGATAGCAAGTTCCTTGACGCTCAACCTCAAACTGAAAATGAGTCCAAAAATGAAAGGTGGTTTGCACACTATAATATACCAAACTTCCTCTTTCATTTTTTTGCTTTTCAGCAGGCAGATGGGAAAACTAACACATACGTTTTGGTGTCCACCTTCTTCAGTGTATGTCTGTTTCTCTGGTTTCAGGCATCAGTTATCTGGGGCGGCAGGTAGCCTAGTGATCGAATCCCCAAGCTGACAAGGTAAAAATATGTCGTTCTGCCCCTGAACAAGGCAGTTAATCCACTGTTCCTAGGCCGTCATTGAAAATAAGAATTTGTTCTTAACTGACTTGCCTAGTTAAAGAAAGGTAAAAGAAAAAAAATCTAGAGTGAGACACAGGTGTGAATTATAGTAATCAACAGGACCAGTGGTACTGTCATGTATACGGCCTCTAGGTCATCAGGCTGCTGTTCTGCACACCTGTCACCATCGTCAAGTGCATCAGTGTCTCATGACTCTCACCTGGACATCACCTCCTTGATTATCTTCCCTATATCTGTCACTCCCCTTGGTTCTTTCCTCAGGTGTCTTCATGTTGTTTCGTGTTTATTTATTGAAACACTCACTTCCCGACTTCCAGCGCACTTGTTACAAATACCATATGGTATGTGCCGGAATCTCCAGGAATCTACTGTGTTTGTCATTATAGGCTCATTCTTCCCAGAATCCCACAGTGGCATCACCAGTAATTTCAATGATGTATGTATATTGTCTATGATGCAGGCATACTGTATAGCCAGTCACATTTGCAACCAGATTATTTACAACTAACTGGTTGTACACATACCTTTGTGGTCATATGTGGTTATTTAAAATTAGTAGCCTAACAAGTCTCTATGTGTCCTCAGTCACATTTGCAACCAAATTATTTGAACCATTGCAAATACTGTTGTATGTCATTTGTAATATTGTACTTTTTTGTAAATTAAATATGACATTTGTTTCCACCACAAAGTGTATTACTTAATAGTATGCATTGTTTTCAGTATCGGCTTGTAAGCCAGCCAACCAAGTGAACATGGTCACCATGGAGGAGGCAGTTGAGGAGGGACCCGTGATCACTGTGGAGGAGGGAACTGATCCCAATCAGGGCAGGTAAGCCAGAAAGCTGAGTCTTAAGCAGAAATAACACTGGGACTCCGTCAACCACGTGCAACAGCAGTAAGCATTAATTCACATTGACAGCATAGCGTAATTGTCAGGAAAATACATTATAAAGAGTTTTATTCTATTTTGAAATCGGAATTACCTAATTCCTCAAGTTTTACAGACATGTCCAGGATCTAAATAAACAGGAGTAGCTGGTGCATTTTTTTTCAAATAGGTTGTCAGATAAACTATAGCCTACAACTCAAAATATATTTTTTTACCATACAACTTTAGCAAAGTAGGGAAAATCGTAACAATTCCTTGGTAACATTCCCTTTCCACCAACAGCCCACTTAGTCTCTACAGCAGATTTGATTAATTTGAACCACTTCGTTTGAACTCAAATCGTCTGTAAGCAACAATGGTGATAAGGTCAAGAAAATTACATTGACAATGTGATATCATTCAAAAACACAGTCCAGTTTCTAAATGTAGAATAGCTTCGCATTAATACATTGCTACATTGTTTTAGTGCAAGTCTATACATAATGTTGTTTTGCAGTTCAACTTATTTACACTAAATAGCCACTTTTTAACTGAACTTCACAAGCATTTTGACATTTATTGTCATCAGTCCTGGTGGCAGAACTGAGCGATTTCCCCTTAGATAGGCCAGCTGTCTATATTGTAAAAATGAATTGGCCTTCATTTCAAATCAAATCAAATGTTATTTGTCACATGAGCCGAATACAACAGTGAAATGCTTACTTACAAGCCCTTAACCAACAATGCAGTTAAAAAAAATACCCCCCAAAAAAGTAAGATAAGAATAACTAATAATTAAAGAGCAGCAGTAATTAACAATAGCGGGGCTATATACAGAGGGTACAGGTACAGAGTCAATGTGCGGGGGCACCGGTTAGTTGAGGTGATTGAGGTAATATGTACATGTAGGTAGAGTTATTAAAGTGACTATGCATACATAATAACCAAGAGTAGCAACAGTGTAGAAGATGGGTGGGAGGGGGCAATGCAAATAGTCTGGGTAGCCATTTGATTAGATGTTCAGGAGTCTTATGGCTTGGGGGTAGAAGCTGTTTAGAAGCCTTTTGGACCTAGACTTGGCACTTCGGTACCGCTTGCCGTGCGGTAGCAGAGAGAACAGTCTATGACTAGGGTGGATGGTCTTTGACAATTTTTAGGGCCTTCTTCTGACACCGCCTGGTATAGAGGTCCTGGATGGCAGGAAGCTTGACCCCGGTGATGTACTGGGCCGTACGCACTACCCTCGGTAATACCTTACGGTCGGAAGCAGAGCAGTTGCCATACCAGGCAGTGATGCAACCCGTCAGGATGCTCTTGATGGTGCAGCTGTAAAACCTTTTGAGTATCTGAGGACCCATGCCAAATCTTTTCAGTCTCCTGAGGGGGAATAGGTTTTTTTTCGTGCCCTCTTCACGACTGTCTTGGTGTGCTTGGACCATGTAAGTTTGTTGGTGATGTGGACACCAAGGAACTTGAAGGTCTCAACCTGCTCCACTACAGCCCTGTTGATGAGAATGGGGGCGTGCTCGGTCCTCCTTTTCCTGTAGTCCACAATCATACCCTTTGACTTGCTCACAGGGAGAGGTTGAAATCATTTTTTTTCCTCTGGTTGCACATTTAACATGTTGATGGAGATTTGGTAGAACTGATTTAAGTTTCCCTGCATTAAAGTCTCCAGCCACTAGGAGCGCCGCCTCTGGGTGAGTGGTTTCCTGTTTGCTTATTTCCTTATACAGCTGACTGAGTGCGGTCTTAGTGCCAGCATCTGTCTGTGATGGTAAATAAACAGACACGAAAAGTATAGCTGAAAACTCTCTAGGCAAGTAGTGTGGCCTGCAATTTATCACAATATAGTCTACTTCAGGCGAGCAAAATCTAGAGACTTCCTTAGATTTCGTGCTCCAGCTGTTGTTTACAAATATGCACAGACCGTCCCCCCTCGTCTTACCGGAGTGTGCTGTTCTATCTTGCTGGTGCAGCGTGTATCCCGCTAGCTGAATATCCATGTCGTCATTCAGCCACGATTCCGTGAATCGATTCCGCGGGTCCTGACCAGGCATCCGGCTCTTTTCCCCTTGTACCTGCGTCGCTTCCTCTTGTAAATAGTGTGGATGTCGGACCTGTGGGATGTTTGGAGAATGTCTTCTGCTTCCTCCTGGTTGAAGAAAAAATCTTCATCTAATCCGAGGTGAGTGATCGCTGTTCTGATATCCAGAAGCTCTTTTTTGCCGTAAGATACGGCTGCAGAAACATTATGTACAAAATAAGTTACAAATAACGCGATAAAAACCACATAATAGCACAATTGGTTAAGCACCCGTAAAACGGCTGCCATTTCTTCTGGCGCCATTTTGGCACTTTTGGCAGCCAACGTGTGGAAGTCTACAGAGTAGTCTGCCACACTACGGGAGTCTTGACGATATTTCAAGTAGTTTTTGGGCCGCCTCTTTCCCAGATACCGGAGAATCGAAAATCTTCTTCACCTCTGCCATGAAGTCTTCCAGATCACGACAAATAGCGGATTGTTGCTCCCAAACTGCCAAAGCCCAGGAGAGCACCCTTCCCGACATTAGAGTAATAATATACGCAATCTTCGACCGGTCCGAAGGGATCGAAGATGGCTGCAGCTCAAAAATGAGGAAGCACTGAGAAAGAAAACCCCAGCAGGTTCCAGGATCCCCAGAATATCGCTCTGGAGGTGGTAAGCGGGGTTCTTGGGGAGCTGGGGTAGGCTGTACAAACCCACCACTAATAGTAAAAAGGTTACTGGGTGGTTGGGGGGTCTCAGAGGTGGCAGGCTGCCTATGAGCTAACTCCCTGATATGCTCCATAATAGCCTTGTTTCCTTGGTCGTGGCGTTCCGTCAGGGAACGAAGGCCTTCCAAAAGGTCCAGCAGTAGCTCCTTATGCCTCCCAATGGTGGCTCCCTGCAGGGAGACAGCGTGGCGGAGCTGGTCAGAGTCTGCTGGGTCTGTCACGGCAAGTTTGTACTATAAGGGCACAGGGCGAGACCCAGATGCAGACACGGGAGGCAGATGGTTCGAGTCTCTCATATTTATTATAATCCAAGGGCCAGGCAAGAGAGTGGTCGTAGACATGCAAAATATCATAAACAAGGTCAGAGTCCAGGAGGTACAGAGTGGCAGGCAGGCTCGAGGTCAGGGCAGGCAGTATGGTCAGGCAGGCGGGTTCAGAGTCAAGGCAGGAAAGGGTCAAAACCGTGAGGACTAGTAAAACAGAGATAAGAAAAGCAGGAGCATGGAAAAACACGCTGGTTGACTTGACAAGACGAACCGGCAACAGACAAACAGGGAACACAGGAATAAATACCCAGGGACTAATGGGGAAAACAGGTGACACCTGGAGGTGGGTGGAGACAATCACAAAGACAGGTGAAACAGATCAGGGCGTGACACTAACTTTAATACCAAGATATGTGATCACATATTTTACAGGGATATTACATACTGAGTTTAAGTCACATCTTTTCAATGCAAATAATTCACATTTCCTAATATTCAGAGATAAACCAGATACATGTGAGAAGGCATTAATACACTAAATAGCTTTCCTGACTTCATTATGATCTTGAAAAAAAATGGTGGTGTCGTCAGCCAATTGTGAACATTTTATCTCTTTATCTTGTATTTGAATACCCCCTAAAACTATCCTTATTTATATGAAGTGCCATAACTTGTGTGACCAATAAAATATGAAAGGAGAAATTGGGCATCTTTGTTTAATTCAGCGTCTAATGTCGAATCTCTGTGAAGTTCCATGGGATAATTTAACAGAGCTGTTACTATTATTGTAAATATTGACCAAAACCAAAAAATCGAAGTCTCAAAAAGAAAATAATGTATAACTAGTAAATATATAGTTATTTTCTAGAAACATAGCTACAGTCCACTTTATCAAATCAGATGGATAGATAGCAAGAACATTTGTTTTACACTCGCATCTAAAGCTGCCTGATACAGTTTGCTAGTAAAGTAGGATGGTTAAGTCAGAAGCCAGCCAGCTAGCAATGCCAAGTTCATGCTTTTTACCCCCTTAAAAACATGCACACACAGTGGAGTAAAGTACTTAAGTAGTACTTTAAAGTATTTTTACCTAAGAGAAAATCCCTGGTCATCCCTACTGCATCTGATCTGGCGGACTCACTAAAGACAAGTGTTTTGTTTGTAAATTGTGTTGAAGTGTATCCCTGGCAATCTGTAAATTTAAAAAACAAGACAATCGTGCCATCTGGTTTGCTTAATATAAGGAATTTGAAATGATTTATAGTTTTACTTTTGATACTTAGGTATATTTAAAACCAAATACTTTTACTCAAGTAGTATTTTACTGGGTGAATTTCACTTGAGTCATTTTCTATTAAGTTATCTTTACTTTTACTCAAGTATGAAAATTGGGTACTTTTTCCACCACTGTGGACACATAAAAGAGAGAATTACCTTCAAGCTGACAATTTAGGTTTTATTCTAGTACTTCAGGCCGAGAAGAAATACCTACCTGTTTGTAGAAATGGGATGTTGTCCCTGGTCAGCTCCAGAGTCTTCACCTGAACGAACGTCACAGGCTGCTCCTAGACCTTAGTGCTGCTTTTGATACCATCGGTCACCACATTCTTTTGGAGAATGGCCTGGTTTAGATCTTATCTGTCGGAAAGATATCAGTTTGTCTCTGTGGATGGTTTGTCCTGTAAACTTCGGTGTTCCTCAAGGCTCTGTTTTGGGACCACTATTGTTTTCACTATATATTTTATCACTTGGTGATGTCATTCG
Source organism: Brachymystax lenok tsinlingensis (assembly GCA_030435695.1). NCBI lineage: Eukaryota > Metazoa > Chordata > Actinopteri > Salmoniformes > Salmonidae > Brachymystax > Brachymystax lenok. The sequence goes on along the minus strand of CM059786.1, from coordinate 46,001,436 downwards.
GAAACATAATGTTAACTTTCACTGCTATGCGGATGACACACAGCTGTACATTTCGATTAAACATGGTGAAGCCCCAAAATTGCCCTCCCTGGAAGCCTGTGTTTCAGACATAAGGAAGTGGATGGAGGAAAATGTTCTACTTTTAAACTCTGACAAAACAGAGATGCTTGTTCTAGGTCCCAAGAAACAAAGAGATCTTCTATTGAATCTGACAATTAATGTTGATGGTTGTACAGTCGTCTCAAATAAAACTGTGAAGGACCTCGGCGTTACTCTGGACCCTGATCTCTCTTTTGACGAACATATCAAGGCTGTTTCAAGGAGAGCTTTTTTCCATCTACGTAACATTGTAAAAATCAGAAACTTTCTATCCAAAAATGATGCAGAAACATTTATCCATGCTTTTGTCACTTCTAGGTTAGACTACTGCAATGCTTTACTTTCCGGCTACCCGGATAAAGCACTAAATAAACTTCAGTTAGTGCTAAACACAGCTGGTTTTTTATCATATTACTCCAGTGCTAGCCTCTCTACACTGGCTTCCTGTTAAGGCAAGGGCAGATTTCAAGGTTTTACTGCTAACCTACAAAGCATTACATGGGCTTGCTCCTACCTATCTTTCCGATTTGGTCCTGCCGTACATACCTACACGTACGCTACGGTCACAAGACACTGGCCTCTTTACATGGATAGGCAGGGCTTTCTCCTATAGAGCTCCATTTTTATGGAATGGTCTGCCTGTCCATGTGAGAGACGCAGACTCGGTCTCGACCTATAAGTCTTTATTGAAGACTCGTCTCTTCAGTAGGTCCTATGATTGAGTGTAGTCTGGCCCAGGAGTGTGAAGGTGAACGGAAAGGCACTGGAGCAACGAACCACCCTTGCTGTCTCTGCCTGGCCGGTTCCCCTCTCCACTGGGATTCTCTGCCTCTAACCCTATTACAGGGGCTGAGTCACTGGCTTACTGGTGCTCTTCCATGCCGTCCCTGGGGGGGGTGCATCGCTTGAGTGGGTTGAGTCACTGACATGATCTTCCTGTCTGGGTTGGCCCCCCCTTGGGTTGTGCCGTGACGGAGATCTTGTGGGCTATACTCGGCCTTGTCTCAGGATGGTAAGTTGGTGGTTGAAGATATCCCTATAGTGGTGTGGGGGCTGTGCTTCGGCAGAGTGGGTGGGGTTATATCCTGCCTGTTTGGCCCTGTCCGGGGGTATCGTTGGACGGGGCCACAGTGTCTCCCGACTAGTGTTAATTTTGTCACCTATTTTTAATTTAGTCTTAGTCTTAGTCTTGTGCCAAATGTCCTTGTTAGTTTTAGTCATATTTCATTCACATATCTTTTTTTGTTAGTCAAGTTTTAGTCGACTAAAAGTCTCGTAATTTTTGTCTAGTTTTAGTCAAAAGAGAACTCAAGGTATCTTAGTCAAGTTTTAGTCGACTAAAAGTCTTTTCATTTTAGTCTAGTTTTAGTCAAAAAAGGTTAAAAAAAAGGTTTTTTAAATAACACATTATTACTGAGATTATTTCTGATAAACATTTCAGTAAAAAAGTGTTTCACATATCTCAAATATTGGTTAAATGTCATAATTACCTGACAAAATACACTTGTTGAATGATTTTTGTTGAATGCAACTGTTAAATGTGTCTGGTTTTCAATTTCTGATTTAGGCGACACATTTACAAATGATGAACCTGAAGAGTATTTTATTTTAACCAACACAATTCAAAAGCTGGGGCCCAACAGACTCCGACTGACAAGTTACAAAGGTTTTTAAAACTCTTTTGGTTGCCTTGTGTCTCATGTTTCTGTTCCAAGCAGAAATAAAATAAATATACCCAGAAAAACTGAAAAGAATAGGCCTACTTTACTGTGGGTCTAAAATACAACCTATTTACAGTCTAGGTTGATCTTGAGAAATAACAAATAAGATTTAACAAGGCTTTAACAAGGCTCAACAATTAACAGTTCTGCTGTTACTACAGCTGCTGATACTAAAGCTTACTACAGCTGCTGAAACTTCAACTTTAGGAATGAATTAAACAATCAAGTTCAAAGGTAATATTTGCAACAGTAAGCAAAATCCATTACAAGGTAGAGTGCTAGAAAAAAAAATTGTGTGCTTTTTAATTAAGGGTTATTTAAAGTAAAAAAAAAAAAACTATAACCAAACTTTAACCAGAGCAGTATGCAGTTATCACTCTAGACTTTGTTAAGTTTTAGAAAAGCACTTCTTTCTAATGTAACTCTTGCTCTGTTGCGGCGGCCACTTGAAAGGTCTCCAGTTAAAATAAAGACCCGCTCTACAAACGCTTCGGAAGCTGGCATTGCCAGAAGGTCTAATGCCAGAGGTTTCAGCAGTGGATACATGATGGAGCTTTGAGAAGACCAGAAATCCATTCCGGATTCTTCTGGGTTTGCATGGGACAGGGCTTCTTTGAATTTTTTGACCTCTTGTCTGATGGAGGCCTTGGAGGTCTTTGGCTTTGATAATGGCCGATGGGCACTAAAAAACCTGAATCTAGGCCGCTTTTGCAGAGGCGCCTCTGAGACCTCTGCATTTCCAATGTCCTCATCATCTGTCACCTCTTCCTGGTATGGTACACTGCGAGTGATGTACTCTTCAGCTTTACTGAGGAGATTCTGTATGTCGTCATTATCATTGTCAATCAGGGTCTCTGCTGACACACTAGCGTCAACAAAACAAGCAGCTGCAGCAAGAGGAGAGAACTTGCTTGCCGACACATCCAGAAAACAGCTGAAGCGTAAATCCATGTTTGCAGACATCTTCTGTGCCAGTGTAGCTACATCCCTGTAGCTCCTGGCATGAGCAAGGGAGAAAAAGGTGGCTCCTCAAGTCCAGTAGTGCAGGGACAACCAGGGAGAAACAACACGTGTCACTTTCAAGCACCTTTGTGTGTTCTGCAAACGGAAGTAGCAAATCTTTGAGGATGGCCACCTTCTGCCATTCACTGGGCAGTAGGCAGTCCCAGCCCATGGTGTCAGCCACTGATGTCACATGGTTCTTTACTTCGAGTAAACGAGACAACATCAAAAAAGAACTGGACCATCTGGTTTCACAGTCTTTGATGAGAATGAGTCCACATTGTTCCAGCAACCGTTCTGTGGCAACAGATGATTTGCGTAAACTGTCTCACCAGATGCCGGACCTTGTCCAGTAGACGTTTGATTGCTTGTTCCTTCTTGACCATGTTGACGACAAGCTGAAGGGTATGGACCACACATGGGGTCCTCTCCAAGGTTCCATATCTGATAGAAAGTTTAACACAAAACAACAATTATTTTCATTAATCCTACAATAACTATTAATCTATACAATAGCACTTTATCACTACATGAAATTAATTAAACATATTTATTTCAGATTCTTTTTAGATTCAATATCAAATATCTATTACAGTGAATAAGCTCTCTATAATAACAAACATCATTCACAGACTGACCTTTCGTCTGCCTCTTCCTCTTCATCACTATCCTTGGAATCGTTCTCATCAGAACTGGTGTCCTCTTCTTCGACGCGAAATGCAGAAACCATGTTGCTTCCATTATCAGTTATTATCATGATAATTTTTTCGTTTGGGATCCCCCCATTCTTCTGTGCACTCCTCCACAAGAGTGACAATAGAATTAGCAGTGTGTGGGTGAACCATTTGCTTTAGGTTTAGTAGTATGTGTTCAGCTTTACTGTCCTGAACATTGAAATAGCAAGCACTGACAGCCAGGAAGGAGGCTGTGAGCCCCTTTTTAGTCCATATGTCAATGCCAATAGTTACTTTGCGGGCCATAGCCAGTCTGTTTTTGAATTTGACCTTTTCAGCTAGGTACATTTGGTCCACTAGATTTGTAATTTTGGTATTTTTTGGCACAGTCAGTCTTTTATCTATTTTCTCCATCATGTTGATGAATTCCTCATCTTCTACTGTCCGTGGAGGGTGGGCTGTCCGGGCTACCCATTTAGCTATAGCCTCTTTAATGCGTTGTTCCTGGGAGTCTGGCTTGTACTTGATGTGAGAAAAGAGTGCACCTGACATAGATGGCCTCTCCTCTTTCCTGGCTGGTTGCTTGACCTCATCTGGAATCTATGGTAAGAATAAATACAATGAGGCCTCATTAAATGCAATAATATCAGGAACACAAGTGTTATAGTGGAAATAAATAACTTCATGAAAAACCTAAGATCAAAACTGTAGGTGGATATATATTTTTATATATATTATGTAAATGACCAACTGAATGCAAGTTATACATGGTATTGCACACACCATTATTGATGATATTTGGAGCAATATTACATGTAATTGTTAAACTTGATTACCTTACATATAAATTTGCTTTTATGCCTAATTACGTTCATTTTGATGATGATGTGATTGTGACAGGGGCGCGGGAAGAGGTTTCAGGTTGGGAGTGCTGAGTTTTTCAGTCACCACTTTTGAATAAGAAACAATATCAAGACTATAAAACTTGTCAAAACTCCGCGAATCACAACAAGTGTATCAGTGAGAACAGTCGTTTAAACAGCGCATACACTCGAACTTGACTGCACATCACATTTTTAACTTTATTGATACTGCTTTTAATCGTAATGCAACGGACCGGTCAACGGGACATAAATGAAGCCTTTAAAGAAAAGGGTTATTAGGCAGTCATGTACAATAAAAGAGCCTGCGCAGCGACAGGAAATAGAATTTAACACCAAAAGCCTGCCTTGTGCTAGACAGTGGACTTGCGCTCGGGATTTCTTTTTTTTTTTTTTGCGGCGTGTGGACGAATTCTTTCTACGCACACACCATTTTATGTAACACTCTTATGTTTGTTTTTTTAATTACTACATGGCTTGGTTAAATTCTAATGTAGAATGCGGTGGTCTGTTATTTCTTGATATATATATATATATATATATATAAGAATTCCTAGCAACATATGCTGGTGAGTACAGTACAACTCCGACAGGTCTGATTTCTTACCAACTTAACGTCCTGATAGAAATGTAGTGGATATGTTACAATGCATATCAAGTTATTCATAGTCTGGTGGATTTGTATTTCTTGATAACAGACCGCTGCTAAGTATAACACACCGTTGCCATGAAAAACAGAGCGTTGCCATGGACACACAGGATTCTAACCGTAGAGACGGAGCGCACTATTTTCCTTTTTCAAATGATTGATTTATTTGGTAGGTAGCCATGTAATAAGCGGGATCCGCTTCGCGTCGGGGTCCTAATCAGCCTGTCGGGGTTCGCTATAACAACCGCCTCGCTCTACATTATCCCTTACATAATTTAACATAAAAATAAAACTTTTGAAATAGCCAACTCAAAGTGTTTATTACAAATAAATGAATAAATGTTAATGAACAAACATGCATTTACAGCACTTTCCGCGCCCGTGTGATGTGAAGACCCACACATGCATGTGGCAAAATAACATACATTATGCAGGTTATATATATTTTATGTGCCAAAACACCATAGCTAACTTGTTGATTTACAGCGTAGATGCCTAAAATCAGCATTAACTTATGAGACGTTAATTTGGGTTAACTTACCTGAATGTGTGCGTGGTTAGCCTTTAGATGTCGTTTAAGGTTGGTGGTGTTTTTCCCTGATATTTATTGTCCGCAGTGTTTCCCGTCAGTTATGATGACAAATTCTGACTTTTTGTCAGTATCATTGTACTTAAAATGCGACCAAATATCGAGCCTCTTCCTTCGACCTAGCATGTCGTCGTCGCTCGTCACTCGTGTTCGCTGTGGTTGCTGTGTTCTGCAGTTTCGTGTTCAGCCACAGGCTGGCAGCAACAGGAGTATGAAACCTGTACTTGAGCAACAGCGCTAACTCATTCGGAATATTTTAAAGGCGTAACAGCTGATGAAAAAGCAGAGACGATTGTAGACGAAAATGAAGAGAGATTTTATCTTAGTTTTTATTTTGTGCAAAACATTTCTGTCTCGTCTTTTTTTCGTCAACAATAATGCATGTTAATTTAGTCTTAGTCAGCGTTTTTGAACAGCGGTGCAGTCTCGTCATCGTCTCGTCTTAGTCATGGAAAAAAAGGTCATTGACGAACATATTTCGTCTCGTCTCGTCTGACGAAATTAACACTACTCCCGACCCCTCCTGTCTCAGCCCCCAGTATTTATGCTGTAGTAGTTTATGTGTCGGGGGGCTAGGGTCCGTCTGGTATATCTGGAGTATTTCTCCTCTCTTATCCGGTGTCCTGTGTCAATTTAAGTATGCTCTCTCTAATTATCTCTCTCTCTAATTCTCTCTCTCTCTCTCTCTCTCTCTCTCTCAGGACCTGAGCATTAGGACCATTCCTCAAGGCCTACCTGGCCTGATGACTCCTTGATGTCCCCAGTCCACCTGGCCGTGCTGCTTGTCCAGTTTCAACTGTTCTGCCTGTTTTATGAATATTTTAAAATCTTGTCCATGTTCTGTTATAATCTGCACCCGGCACAGCCAGAAGAGGACCGGCCACCCCTCACAGCCTGGTTCCTAGGTTTTGGCCTTTCTAGGGAGTTTTTCCTAACCATCATGCTTTTACACCTGCAATGCTTGCTGTTTGGGGGTTTAGGCTGGGTTTCTATACAGCACTATGTGACATCAGCTGATGTAAGAAGGGCTTTATAAATACATTTGAATTTGAATTTTGCTTCCCATGGATGTTGTCCCCCGTCAGCTCCAGAATCTTCACCTGAACGAACATCACAGACTGCATCCCAGGGATGCTGTACCCCGTCAGCTTCAGTCTTCACCTGAACGAACGTCACAGACTGCATCCCAGGGATGCTGTACCCCGTCAGCTCCAGAGTCTTCACCTGAACAAACGTCACAGGCTGAATCACATCCTGAATCACACACTTGAGGGGGTGTTGCTTACTAGCGCACATGATTCACACGTTTTTCTCAAGCAACCTGGGGGATATTTTTTCTTCGTTTTATTTATTGCCATCTGCAAGTGGTGTATATTCTATTTTTACTGGCAAATTTTACTTACAACAGGGCTTTTAAACCCCCCTAGGGTCTATTGATGCACTGGTGCATCAACCTAATTAACAGAATGAAAAAATGACCATCAAAATCTGTCAGTTTAAGCTAGAAATATGTTTTTTTGCTGCGTCTCAATCCACCACACCCGTCTATAGCAGCCTTCTACATCTGCTGTGGAAGCAGGCCGAGCTAGCTGTGTTGGTCAGACCATGAGACATCACAAAAATCGGTCTTCTCACGAATATGGCTGTAGCGTCCGAACGGTTTGGCCAACAAACTACTCTCATGAACACAAGACTCTCACTACGACCCCCACAAGTGTCCCCGGTTTAAAAAATCTATGGAAGTATGGAGGTAGTTTTGTGTCTACACAAAAAAAGGGGTTAGATATGGGTCCCAAAAAATATCTTTCTTAACTTCCAAAAATGGATTCTCTTCTCCCTGGAAATTGAACAGCAACCTACTTCAATAATTGTTCTTCAGGAATCATTGCACAGATGTGACACTCGATAGAGCAGGAGATCTGTTAAGAGAGTAACAGCAGAGACTGCCCACTTTGCACACACTGGTTGAATCAACGTGGAATAGACGTTGAACTGACATTTGTGTGCGTGGATCAGATCTCTGGTACCAGTGTACTCACTGTATCCTGTAGAACATAACTGTACGATGGGTTGTTGGTGAGGAAACGCCTTTAATAGGAAATTACTAACAGGTATAACATTACCAAGTTTAAAATGTAAGTTTACAGTTATGCCCACATTTTCCCTTGTCTTTGAAGTGAGAATAACAACACTATGCCATAACATCCCAGATAATATACAGACTATATGCACGGAAAAACATATTTGCATTTGAGGGAGAAGATATGACCCTGAAAAAAATAGTAAAAACAATAATACTGTGATGTCATCTTAGCTAGCCAATAACACTGTGATGTCATCTTAGCATGCCAATAACAGAGTCACCAGGAGACTATCGGGTCCGCTGCATCTGAAGGGTGAGGCTCATGCAGACAGACTGCTAACATGGAGGATCACACAAGATAGATACTTCCTAAGATATCCAGTCTGAACCATAGACATTCCATGGTCTGAACAGCCTGACAGGTTCATTTGATGGCCAGGATGGCATCGTAGGACTTCCCTGTCCGACAGACCTGGATGTTGTGGAAGCCAGCGAAGGAGAGCATGTTAGAGTACTGAGAGGGTGGATGCTCCTTCCCCTCAGTCTGGACCAACATGTTGAGGGAGAAGATCTGAGCCATGACCGGACCTCGATGGTTCTCAAACAGTAGAGCCTCCACTAACAGAACCCCACCACCTATAGAAAGAGAGAGCGAGAGAGGAGCGAGAGAGAGCCGGAGAGAGAGAGAGACGAGAGAGAGAGAGAGAGAGAGAGGAGAGAGAGAGACATGTCACCTTCAGCCCTGAATGGAGCCTGAGGAGGTTGCTGTGTTTCCATATAGACCTTTTTTTATTAACATTGCTACCTGTTGCGCATGTTTATTGTTTTGATTGTTGTGAGCTCTGTCAACAACTTGTGGTAACTTCCCCCTCTCTTGAAACAATTGGGAGCATGCTGATATCTGATGTGAATCTGATATCTGAGGTCTGATGTGAATCTCTGCATTGTCCCCTTTAGTAAATTAAGTCAATCTCGTAGGTGGATCCTTAATTCCAGTTTATTATTGGATGTTTATTTCAGGTTCTTTGAATGCTCAAATTGACTTGTATAAAGAGACTAATCTACCCTTCGCCCCATCACCTGGGAGGCTCTAAAGGTCTTCCTTAGGGGTCACATAATCCAAAAGCCTCACACAAAAAGAAGGAGAGCGCTGCCAAACAACTGGAATTTAAGAAGCAGATACAAATCAAATCAAACTTTATTTGTCACATGCGCCGAATACAACATGTGTAGACTTACTTACAAGCCCTTAACCAACAGTGCAGTTCAAGAAAGAGTTAAGAAAATATTTACCAAATAACCTAAAGTACATTTACATTTAAAATTAAAATGACATTAACGAGGGTATATACAGGGGTACCGGTACCGAGTCAATGTGTGAAGGACAGGTTAGTGGAGGTAATTTGTATATGTAGGTAGGGGTGAAGTGACTATGTATAGATAATAAACAGACAGTAGCAGCAGTGTACATGTAGGTAGGGGTGAAGTGACTATGTATAGATAATAAACAGACAGTAGCAGCAGTGTACATGTAGGTAGGGGTGAAGTGACTATGTATAGATAATAAACAGACAGTAGCAGCAGTGTACATGTAGGTAGGGGTGAAGTGACTATGTATAGATAATAAACAGAGAGTAGCAGCAGTGTACATGTAGGTAGGGGTGAAGTGACTATGTATAGATAATAAACAGACAGTAGCAGCAGTGTACATGTAGGTAGGGGTGAAGTGACTATGTATAGATAATAAACAGACAGTAGCAGCAGTGTACATGTAGGTAGGGGTGAAGTGACTATGTATAGATAATAAACAGACAGTAGCAGCAGTGTACATGTAGGTAGGGGTGAAGTGACTATGTATAGATAATAAACAGACAGTAGCAGCAGTGTACATGTAGGTAGGGGTGAAGTGACTATGTATAGATAATAAACAGACAGTAGCAGCAGTGTACATGTAGGTAGGGGTGAAGTGACTATGTATAGATAATAAACAGACAGTAGCAGCAGTGTACATGTAGGTAGGGCTAAAAAAGTGACTATGTATAGATAATAAACAGACAGTAGCAGCAGTGTACATGTAGGTAGGGGTAAAGTGACTATGTATAGATAATAAACAGACAGTAGCAGCAGTGTACATGTAGGTAGGGGTGAAGTGACTATGCATAGATAATAAACAGACAGTAGCAGCAGTGTATATGTAGGTAGGGGTAAAGTGACTATGCATAGATAATAAACAGACAGTAGCAGCAGTGTACATGTAGGTAGGGGTGAAGTGACTATGTATAGATAATAAACAGAGAGTAGCAGCAGTGTACATGTAGGTAGGGGTGAAGTGACTATGTATAGATAATAAACAGACAGTAGCAGCAGTGTACATGTAGGTAGGGGTGAAGTGACTATGTATAGATAATAAACAGAGAGTAGCAGCAGTGTACATGTAGGTAGGGGTGAAGTGACTATGTATAGATAATAAACAGACAGTAGCAGCAGTGTACATGTAGGTAGGGGTGAAGTGACTATGTATAGATAATAAACAGACAGTAGCAGCAGTGTACATGTAGGTAGGGGTGAAGTGACTATGTATAGATAATAAACAGAGAGTAGCAGCAGTGTACATGTAGGTAGGGGTGAAGTGACTATGTATAGATAATAAACAGACAGTAGCAGCAGTGTACATGTAGGTAGGGGTGAAGTGACTATGTATAGATAATAAACAGACAGTAGCAGCAGTGTACATGTAGGTAGGGGTGAAGTGACTATGTATAGATAATAAACATACAGTAGCAGCAGTGTACATGTAGGTAGGGGTGAAGTGACTATGTATAGATAATAAACAGACAGTAGCAGCAGTGTACATGTAGGTAGGGGTGAAGTGACTATGTATAGATAAAACAGACAGTAGCAGCAGTGTACATGTAGGTAGGGGTGAAGTGACTATGTATAGATAATAAACAGACAGTAGCAGCAGTGTACATGTAGGTAGGGGTAAAGTGACTATGTATAGATAATAAACAGACAGTAGCAGCAGTGTACATGTAGGTAGGGGTGAAGTGACTATGTATAGATAATAAACAGACAGTAGCAGCAGTGTACATGTAGGTAGGGTGAAGTGACTATGTATAGATAATAAACAGACAGTAGCAGCAGTGTACATGTAGGTAGGGGTGAAGTGACTATGTATAGATAATAAACAGACAGTAGCAGCAGTGTACATGTAGGTAGGGGTGAAGTGACTATGTATAGATAATAAACAGACAGTAGCAGCAGTGTACATGTAGGTAGGGTGAAGTGACTATGTATAGATAATAAACAGACAGTAGCAGTGTACATGTAGGTGAAGTGACTATGTATAGATAATAAACAGACAGTAGCAGTGTACATGTAGGTAGGGGTGAAGTGACTATGTATAGATAATAAACAGACAGTAGCAGCAGTGTACATGTAGGTAGGGGTGAAGTGACTATGTATAGATAATAAACAGACAGTAGCAGCAGTGTACATGTAGGTAGGGGTGAAGTGACTATGTATAGATAATAAACAGACAGTAGCAGCAGTGTACATGTAGGTAGGGGTGAAGTGACTATGTATAGATAATAAACAGACAGTAGCAGCAGTGTACATGTAGGTAGGGGTGAAGTGACTATGTATAGATAATAAACAGACAGTAGCAGCAGTGTACATGTAGGTAGGGGTGAAGTGACTATGTATAGATAATAAACAGACAGTAGCAGCAGTGTACATGTAGGTAGGGGTGAAGTGACTATGTATAGATAATAAACAGACAGTAGCAGCAGTGTACATGTAGGTAGGGGTAAAGTGACTATGTATAGATAATAAACAGACAGTAGCAGCAGTGTACATGTAGGTAGGGGTGAAGTGACTATGTATAGATAATAAACAGACAGTAGCAGCAGTGTACATGTAGGTAGGGTGAAGTGACTATGTATAGATAATAAACAGACAGTAGCAGCAGTGTACATGTAGGTAGGGGTAAAGTGACTATGTATAGATAATAAACAGACAGTAGCAGCAGTGTACATGTAGGTAGGGTGAAGTGACTATGTATAGATAATAAACAGACAGTAGCAGCAGTGTACATGTAGGTAGGGGTGAAGTGACTATGTATAGATAATAAACAGACAGTAGCAGCAGTGTACATGTAGGTAGGGTAAAGTGACTATGTATAGATAATAAACAGACAGTAGCAGCAGTGTACATGTAGGTAGGGGTAAAGTGACTATGTATAGATAATAAACAGACAGTAGCAGCAGTGTACATGTAGGTAGGGGTAAAGTGACTATGTATAGATAATAAACAGACAGTAGCAGCAGTGTACATGTAGGTAGGGTAAAGTGACTATGTATAGATAATAAACAGACAGTAGCAGCAGTGTACATGTAGGTAGGGTAAAGTGACTATGTATAGATAATAAACAGACAGTAGCAGCAGTGTACATGTAGGTAGGGGTAAAGTGACTATGTATAGATAATAAACAGAGAGTAGCAGCAGTGTACATGTAGTCAGGGGTGAAGTGACTATGCATAGATAATAAACAGACAGTAGCAGCAGTGTACATGTAGGTAGGGGTGAAGTGACTATGCATAGATAATAAACAGACAGTAGCAGCAGTGTACATGTAGGTAGGGGTAAAGTGACTATGTATAGATAATTAACAGACAGTAGCAGCAGTGTACATGTAGGTAGGGGTGAAGTGACTATGTATAGATAATAAACAGACAGTAGCAGCAGTGTACATGTAGGTAGGGGTGAAGTGACTATGTATAGATAATAAACAGACAGTAGCAGCAGTGTACATGTAGGTAGGGTGAAGTGACTATGTATAGATAATAAACAGACAGTAGCAGCAGTGTACATGTAGGTAGGGGTGAAGTGACTATGTATAGATAATAAACAGACAGTAGCAGCAGTGTACATGTAGGTAGGGGTGAAGTGACTATGTATAGATAATAAACAGACAGTAGCAGCAGTGTACATGTAGGTAGGGGTGAAGTGACTATGTATAGATAATAAACAGACAGTAGCAGCAGTGTACATGTAGGTAGGGGTGAAGTGACTATGTATAGATAATAAACAGACAGTAGCAGCAGTGTACATGTAGGTAGGGGTGAAGTGACTATGTATAGATAATAAACAGACAGTAGCAGCAGTGTACATGTAGGTAGGGGTGAAGTGACTATGTATAGATAATAAACAGACAGTAGCAGCAGTGTACATGTAGGTAGGGGTGAAGTGACTATGTATAGATAATAAACAGACAGTAGCAGCAGTGTACATGTAGGTAGGGGTGAAGTGACTATGTATAGATAATAAACAGACAGTAGCAGCAGTGTACATGTAGGTAGGGGTAAAGTGACTATGTATAGATAATAAACAGACAGTAGCAGCAGTGTACATGTAGGTAGGGGTGAAGTGACTATGTATAGATAATAAACAGACAGTAGCAGCAGTGTACATGTAGGTAGGGGTGAAGTGACTATGTATAGATAATAAACAGACAGTAGCAGCAGTGTACATGTAGGTAGGGGTAAAGTGACTATGCATAGATAATAAACAGAGAGTAGCAGCAGTGTACATGTAGGTAGGGGTGAAGTGACTATGCATAGATAATAAACAGACAGTAGCAGCAGTGTACATGTAGGTAGGGGTGAAGTGACTATGCATAGATAATAAACAGACAGTAGCAGCAGTGTACATGTAGGTAGGGGTGAAGTGACTATGCATAGATAATAAACAGACAGTAGCAGCAGTGTACATGTAGGTAGGGGTAAAGTGACTATGTATAGATAATAAACAGACAGTAGCAGCAGTGTACATGTAGGTAGGGGTGAAGTGACTATGTATAGATAATAAACAGACAGTAGCAGCAGTGTACATGTAGGTAGGGGTAAAGTGACTATGTATAGATAATAAACAGACAGTAGCAGCAGTGTACATGTAGGTAGGGGTGAAGTGACTATGTATAGATAATAAACAGACAGTAGCAGCAGTGTACATGTAGGTAGGGGTGAAGTGACTATGTATAGATAATAAACAGAGAGTAGCAGCAGTGTACATGTAGGTAGGGGTAAAGTGACTATGTATAGATAATAAACAGACAGTAGCAGCAGTGTACATGTAGGTAGGGGTGAAGTGACTATGTATAGATAATAAACAGACAGTAGCAGCAGTGTACATGTAGGTAGGGTAAAGTGACTATGTATAGATAATAAACAGACAGTAGCAGCAGTGTACATGTAGGTAGGGGTAAAGTGACTATGTATAGATAATAAACAGACAGTAGCAGCAGTGTACATGTAGGTAGGGGTAAAGTGACTATGTATAGATAATAAACAGACAGTAGCAGCAGTGTACATGTAGGTAGGGGTGAAGTGACTATGTATAGATAATAAACAGACAGTAGCAGCAGTGTACATGTAGGTAGGGGTGAAGTGACTATGTATAGATAATAAACAGACAGTAGCAGCAGTGTACATGTAGGTAGGGGTGAAGTGACTATGTATAGATAATAAACAGAGAGTAGCAGCAGTGTACATGTAGGTAGGGTAAAGTGACTATGTATAGATAATAAACAGAGAGTAGCAGCAGTGTACATGTAGGTAGGGGTGAAGTGACTATGTATAGATAATAAACAGACAGTAGCAGCAGTGTACATGTAGGTAGGGGTGAAGTGACTATGTATAGATAATAAACAGACAGTAGCAGCAGTGTACATGTAGGTAGGGGTAAAGTGACTATGTATAGATAATAAACAGACAGTAGCAGCAGTGTACATGTAGGTAGGGGTGAAGTGACTATGTATAGATAATAAACAGACAGTAGCAGCAGTGTACATGTAGGTAGGGGGTGAAGTGACTATGTATAGATAATAAACAGACAGTAGCAGCAGTGTACATGTAGGTAGGGTAAAGTGACTATGTATAGATAATAAACAGACAGTAGCAGCAGTGTACATGTAGGTAGGGGTAAAGTGACTATGTATAGATAATAAACAGACAGTAGCAGCAGTGTACATGTAGGTAGGGTAAAGTGACTATGTATAGATAATAAACAGACAGTAGCAGCAGTGTACATGTAGGTAGGGGTGAAGTGACTATGTATAGATAATAAACAGACAGTAGCAGCAGTGTACATGTAGGTAGGGGTGAAGTGACTATGTATAGATAATAAACAGACAGTAGCAGCAGTGTACATGTAGGTAGGGTAAAGTGACTATGTATAGATAATAAACAGACAGTAGCAGCAGTGTACATGTAGGTAGGGGTGAAGTGACTATGTATAGATAATAAACAGACAGTAGCAGCAGTGTACATGTAGGTAGGGGGTAAAGTGACTATGTATAGATAATAAACAGACAGTAGCAGCAGTGTACATGTAGGTAGGGGTAAAGTGACTATGTATAGATAATAAACAGACAGTAGCAGCAGTGTACATGTAGGTAGGGGTGAAGTGACTATGTATAGATAATAAACAGAGAGTAGCAGCAGTGTACATGTAGGTAGGGGTAAAGTGACTATGTATAGATAATAAACAGAGAGTAGCAGCAGTGTACATGTAGGTAGGGGTGAAGTGACTATGTATAGATAATAAACAGACAGTAGCAGCAGTGTACATGTAGGTAGGGGTGAAGTGACTATGTATAGATAATAAACAGACAGTAGCAGCAGTGTACATGTAGGTAGGGGTGAAGTGACTATGTATAGATAATAAACAGACAGTAGCAGCAGTGTACATGTAGGTAGGGGTGAAGTGACTATGTATAGATAATAAACAGAGAGTAGCAGCAGTGTACATGTAGGTAGGGGTGAAGTGACTATGTATAGATAATAAACAGAGAGTAGCAGCAGTGTACATGTAGGTAGGGTGAAGTGACTATGTATAGATAATAAACAGACAGTAGCAGCAGTGTACATGTAGGTAGGGGTAAAGTGACTATGTATAGATAATAAACAGACAGTAGCAGCAGTGTACATGTAGGTAGGGTAAAGTGACTATGTATAGATAATAAACAGACAGTAGCAGCAGTGTACATGTAGGTAGGGGTGAAGTGACTATGTATAGATAATAAACAGACAGTAGCAGCAGTGTACATGTAGGTAGGGGTGAAGTGACTATGTATAGATAATAAACAGACAGTAGCAGCAGTGTACATGTAGGTAGGGAGTAAAGTGACTATGTATAGATAATAAACAGACAGTAGCAGCAGTGTACATGTAGGTAGGGGTAAAGTGACTATGTATAGATAATAAACAGACAGTAGCAGCAGTGTACATGTAGGTAGGGTAAAGTGACTATGTATAGATAATAAACAGACAGTAGCAGCAGTGTACATGTAGGTAGGGTAAAGTGACTATGTATAGATAATAAACAGACAGTAGCAGCAGTGTACATGTAGGTAGGGGTGAAGTGACTATGTATAGATAATAAACAGACAGTAGCAGCAGTGTACATGTAGGTAGGGGTGAAGTGACTATGTATAGATAATAAACAGACAGTAGCAGCAGTGTACATGTAGGTAGGGGTAAAGTGACTGTATAGATAATAAACAGACAGTAGCAGCAGTGTACATGTAGGTAGGGGTAAAGTGACTATGTATAGATAATAAACAGACAGTAGCAGCAGTGTACATGTAGGTAGGGGTAAAGTGACTATGTATAGATAATAAACAGACAGTAGCAGCAGTGTACATGTAGGTAGGGGTGAAGTGACTATGTATAGATAATAAACAGACAGTAGCAGCAGTGTACATGTAGGTAGGGTAAAGTGACTATGTATAGATAATAAACAGACAGTAGCAGCAGTGTACATGTAGGTAGGGGTGAAGTGACTATGTATAGATAATAAACAGACAGTAGCAGCAGTGTACATGTAGGTAGGGGTAAAGTGACTATGTATAGATAATAAACAGACAGTAGCAGCAGTGTACATGTAGGTAGGGGTGAAGTGACTATGTATAGATAATAAACAGACAGTAGCAGCAGTGTACATGTAGGTAGGGGTAAAGTGACTATGTATAGATAATAAACAGACAGTAGCAGCAGTGTACATGTAGGTAGGGGTAAAGTGACTATGTATAGATAATAAACAGACAGTAGCAGCAGTGTACATGTAGGTAGGGGTAAAGTGACTATGTATAGATAATAAACAGACAGTAGCAGCAGTGTACATGTAGGTAGGGGTAAAGTGACTATTCATAGATAATAAACAGACAGTAGCAACAGTGTAAAAACAAGGGGGGGGGTCAATGTAAATAGCCCGGCTGGCCATTTGATTAATTGTTCAACAGTCTTATGGCTTGGGAGTAGAAGCTGTTGAGGAGCCTTTTGGTCCTAGGCTTGACGCTCTGGTACTGCTTGACGTGCAGTAGCAGAAGAAACAGTCTATGACTTGGGTGACTGGGGACTTTGACAATTCTTTGGGCTTTTCTCTGACACTGCCTAGTATATAGGTCCTGGATGGCAGGAAGCTTGGCTCCAGTGATGTACTGGGCTGCACGCACTACCCTCTGTAGAGCCTTACGGTCAGATGCCAAGCAGTTGCCATATCAGGCAGTGATGCAACCGGTCAGGATGCTCTCGATGGTGCAGCTATGGAACTTTTTAGGATCAGGGGACCCATGCCAAATCTTTTCAGTCTCCTGAGGGGGAAAGCTGTTGTCGTGCCCTCTTCACAACTGTCTTGGTGTGTTTGGACCACGATAGTTCATTGGTGATGTGGACACCAAGGAACTTGAAACTCTCGACCCGCTCCACTACAGCCCCGTCGATGTTAATGGGGGCCTGTTCGGACTTCCTTTTCCTGTAGTCAACGATCAGCTCCTTTGTCTTGCTCACATTAAGGGAGAGGTTGTTGTCCTGGCATCACACTGGAGTCGTGATTGGCCATGCAGTCGTGGGTGAACAGGGAGTAGAAGAGAGGACTAAGAACACACCCGTGAGGGGCCCCAGTGTTGAGGATCAGCATGGCAGACGTGTTGTTGTCTATCCTTATCAGCTGGGGGCGGCACGTCAGGAAGTCCAGGATCCAGTTGCAGAGGGAGGTGTTTAGTCCCAGGGTCCTTAGCTTAGTGATGAGCTTCGTGGGCACTATGGTGTTGAACGCTGAGCTGTAGTCAATGAACAGCATACTCACATAGATGTTCATTTTGTCCAGGTGGGAAAGGCAGTGTGGAGTGCGATTGAGATTGCGTTATCTGTGGATCTGTATGCAAATTGTGTACCCGGGAGGATGCTGTTGATGTGAGCCATGACCAGCCTTTCAAAGCATTTCATGGCTACCGACGTGAGTGCTATGGGGCGGTAATCATTTAGGCAGGTTAACTTCCTTGGGCACAGGGACCATGGTGGTCTGCTTGAAACATGTAGGTATTACAGACTCGGTCAGGGAGAGGTTGAAAATGTCAGTGAAGACACTTGCCAGTTGGTCCGCGCATGCTTTGAGTACACATCCTGGTAATCCGCCTGGCCCCGTGCCTTTGTGAATGTTGACCTGTTTAAACCACCTCTGGCACTACTTCTTGCAGTACTTGAGGAAGACCTATAGACATTCCCTATATATTCTTCTCACACTCTCTGGCCGGGTCCGAATACCCATACTTGCGTCCTAAATAGTAGGCCGTTTGAGTATGCAAAATAATTTTGTTTAAATGTGACATTTTAAAAATCAAGTATACTTGAAATGCCTGATGTCATACACATTTAGGCTTTGACAACAGCTAATGATCAGATATGGGGAGGAGCAACCGAAATCAACCAATAGCGGGAAATGCAATTGCGCATTCTCAGTATGCCAAAATAAATGTTTTATAGTATGCAACATTTCATCTAGTATGGTTTAAATGCCAGGATGTTGTACTCGCCTCCGCTAGCGCCCCACCACTCCGTAAGTAGTTAAAGGTCTTGCTCACATCGGCTACTGAGAGCGTTATCACACAGTTGTCCAGAACAGCTGGTGCTCTCATGCATGCTTCAGTGTTTCAGTGCTTCAGTGCTTCAGCTTGCCTCGAAGCGAGCATGAAAGGCATTTACCTCATCTGGTAGGCTCGCGTCACTGGGCAGCTCGTGTCTGGGTTTCCCTTTGTAGTCCGTAATAGTTTTCAAGCCCTGCCACATCCGACGAGTTTCAGAGCCGGTGTAGTATGATTCAATCTTAATCCTGTATTGATGCTTTGCTTGTTTGATGGTTTGTCTGAGGGCATAGCGGGATTTCTTATAAGCTACTGGATTAGTGTCCCGCTCCTTGAAAGCGGCAGCTCGAGCCTTTAGCTTGATGCGGATGTTGCCTGTAATCCATGGCTTCTGGTTGGGATATGTACGTACAGTCACTGCGGGGACGACGTCATCAATGCACTTGATGAAGCCGATGACTGAGGTGATATATACTCCTCAAAGCCATTGGATGAATCCCGGAACATATTCCAGTCTGTGCTAGCAAAACAGTCCTGTAGTGTAGCATCCTCGTCACCTGATCACTTCTGTATTGAGCGAGTCACTTGTACTTCCTGCTTGAGTTTTTGCTTGTAAGCAGGAATCAGGAGGATAGAATTATGGTCAGATTTGCCAAATGGAGGGCGAAGGAGAGCTTTGTACGCATCTCTGTGTGTGGAGTAAAGGTGGTCTCGAGTTTTTTCCCTCTGGTTGCACATGTGACATGCTGGTAGAAGTTAGGATTTAAGTTTGCCTGCATTTATGTCCCAGGCCAATAGGACTTCTGGATGAGCATTTTTTTGTTTGATTATGGCCTTATACAGCTGGTTGAGTGCGGTCTTAGTGCCAGCATCGGTCTGTGGTGGTAAATAGACGGCTATGAATAATATAGAGGAGAACTCTCTTGGTAGATAGTGTGGTCTACAGCTTATCATAAGGTACTCTACCTCAGGTGAGCAAAACCTTGAGACCTCTAATATTAGACATAGCGCACCAGCTGTTATTGACAAATAGACACACCCCCCTGCCCCTCGTCTTAGCAGACATAGCTTCTCTGTCCTGCCGGTTCATGGAAAATCCCACCAGCTCTATATTATAATGTGTCGTAATTCATTAATCAGGAGGACTCACTGCTGACCAGAACAACATATATTAATCAGGAGGGCTCACTGCTGACCAGAACAACATATATTAATCAGGAGGGCTCACTGCTGACCAGAACAACAGATATTAATCAGGAGGACTCACTGCTGACCAGAACAACAGATATTAATCAGGAGGACTCACTGCTGACCAGAACAACAGATATTAATCAGGAGGGCTCACTGTAGACCAGAACAACAGATATTAATCAGGAGGGCTCACTGTTGACCAGAACAACAGATATTAATCAGGAGGGCTCACTGTTGACCAAAACAACAGATATTAATCAGGAGGACTCACTGCTGACCAGAACAACAGATGGGATCAGGCGGATCACCATCCCTGTAGATGTGCAGGAGGAGCTAGCTAGCGTTAGCGAAGCTAGCACCACTGCGGATCCAGGCACAATGAACCTGATGATTTAAAGGATGGCGGATAACATTACTAAAGTGATCGATGTTAAGATAGGAACGGTGTTGGAAGCAATAGCAGGCCATTCAGCTGAACTACAGAGGGTTGTCAAGCGTACTGATGAGGCAGAAGTAAGAATTGCTACTGTGGAAACTTCAACTACATCAATGGACACTAAGATAAAGGCACTTGAGAAACAGATGCGCGAAATGGTGGAGTACATAGACGACCTGGATAATCGAGGACGCAGATGCAATATCCGTGTTGTGGGACTCCCGGTAAATTCTTAAGGGACACTTTCAGTAAATTTTTTTGAGGAATGGATCCCTGGCTACCTACAAATGGACACTAAGGCTGGTCGTGTGAAGCTGGACAGAGCACATCGCTCTCAAGCACCGATACCCGGTCCCAACCAGCGCCCACGACCAGTGGTTATAAAGTTCCACAACTGTGGAACGTAGACGGTTGAAGGGTCCAAGGGTCTCATTCTTCAATGATTATTCCACAGCGATTGTACGAAGAAGCAAAGCGTTTGATGAGGTGAAGGCTCAACTCAAGAGAATGGAGATGGACTACTTACTGCTATACCCAGCCACATTGAAGATTATGGTCAACGAATCAGCAAAAAAACTCTACACACCTGAAGAGGCTGCTACGTTTATTGACTTTAACTTTAACTACTTAGAGAGCACCGGCACGCTAGCAGGCCATTCCCGACACTACCCGGTGAAATGTAAGGCGCCAAATTCAAAATCCAAAAGTTGAATTATTAAACATTCATCAATATACAAGTGTTGCATAGTCATCAAAAGCTCTGCTTCTTGGCAATATCACAGCGTTGTCAGATTTCAAAAAGGCTTGATGGCGAAAACACAATATTTGATTGTTTGAGGATAGCACCTCCAATATTTATGCATTAGCATAAATTCATATCCAGCGCGGGTCACACAAAACCCATTATAAGAGCTAAAAAATATCACTTACCTTTCGAAGAACTTCTGCTGAGGGCTTCCCAAGTGTCCAACGAAGACATCCAATGGTTCTTGTGTTAGAAAAAGTAATTTATTATATCCATAAATCTCCGTTTGGTTGTTGCGTTATGATCATAAAATCCACCGTTGAGTCACCCATTGAAACGTGAAGAGAACACTTTCAAATTATACCTATAAACTTTCTACAAACAAATCAAACATCATTTTTAATGTATCCTTAGGTATCCTTTTATGTATATCTACTGTAATATTTCAACCGGACGATAATGTGAACAATAGGAAAGGAAAATAAACTGGGGCGCGCTCACGCGCGTCAAACGTTGTAAACAAAAGTGGTCCCCTGACTACTTCCTCTTCCTATCCTTTCTGCTTACTGCTAGAACTTCCAGTCTTTGTATAAAGACTGTTGACATCTAGTGGAAGCCATAGGTACTTCAGTCTCAGTCCTAGGTAAAATACAAATGAATAGGCACAATGGAGAAGGTCATTTACAAAAAAAACTGCAAATCCGGATGGATTTTCGCCTGCTATATCAGTTCTGTTATCCTCACCGGCTCCAGCAGCAGAGGTGACTGTTATGGAGAGCCTGGCGTGCCCAAAGTAAAATGCCTCCCATTTAGGCCCAGAAAATGGGATATGCATATATTTAGTACCATTGGATAGGAAACACTCTGAATTTTCCAAAACTGTTAACCATTTGTCTGTGGGTCAATCAGAACGCATTTGGCAGGCAAAACCCTGAGGAATCTCTGTCCTGAAAAAAGTCATTTTGACACATTGCTCATTTGTGAGCCCCTTCCTATCCAAAATGACCATATATAGGCATGTGAACGCAGTGCACGTCGCTTCCTTATGATGTCATCAACCACGAGACGGTGTTTTACTCCATCTTGGAGGAATTTCGGCCATTGAAAAACAGCATGGCAATGAGGACCCCTCTTCTGAAAACTCTTCACATTCTGCGTGCATGAGAAGGCGCTGTGCCTTATTTATCGTTTTAGCGTTCAGTTTATATTCCGGCTGATTTATAATAGTACATATACGTAAAGGGTTCCTAAGGATACATTTAAAACTATGTTTGATTGTTTTTGGACAAGTTTATAGGTATAATTTTAACGAGTCGGCGCCGAGTTTCAAAGGAGTAATGGAGGCTGTCGTTTCTGATTATAACGCATGAACCAAATGGAGGATTTATGGATAAAAGTTCAGGTTCAGGGTTCATATCGTTTGTTTATGCTCGGTGAGATTGATGAGAGTTCAGCACATGGGAAAAGGTACCACCCCATCTTTACAGTAGGATTCAGTCTGGATATTGGTTGGTCAATGTGCAATGGCATGTAACAGACTGCGTGTATGTACATGGAACATTAGAGGGAGCCATAACCCCATTAAAAGGAAGAAGGTACTGTCTTTTTGGAAAAAAATTAATATTGATATTGCTCTGTTGCAAGAAACTCATTTGGATGATAAGGAGCATCTGAAATTGCAACAAGGGGGGTTTGGTCAAGTGTTTTTCTCATCATTTACATCCAGAAGTAGAGGTGTAGCAATTCTTGTGAAAAATAACCTACCACTTAAGTTGTTGAATTGTGTGAAATATAAATTTGGTAGTTTTGTTATAATTAATGGTACTTTACAAGGGCAGAACATTTCCATAATGAATATTAACTTCCCCCCTGCCCACCCCCCTGATTTCCTCACTAAGGTATCTAGACTTTGTAGAATTGAACTCAGGCACTGCAGTGGTTGGAGGAGATTTGAACTTTTTTTTGAACCCCCTTATTGACAAGTTTCCCAGCGGTATAGCTTCACTCTCTCCTCAAGCTAAGTCACTTAAAGCTATTTGTGATGATCTGGGGTATTCTGATGTTTGGAGAACCTTTCATCCCTCCAACAGAGAGTTTACTTGTTTCTCTGCGCCTCATGGATGTCAGACTAGAATAGATTACTTTTTTTATGCCCAGGACCTCTTTGCAGTCTGTTTTATCCGCTAGAATAGGAAGCATAGTCATATCTGATCGGAGGTGATCCTGGACATACAACTCAGCAGAAAAAGCGTGAAAAGCAAAAAATGTTGGAGGGTGAATTAGGAACTAAAGAGAAGGACTACATTAAAACTCCCACTCCTGCCCTATTAAAGGAAATATCAGTCCTTAGATCAACGCTGGACTCTCTCCTAACACAGGAGGCTGAAAAGAAAATGAGATTCGTCAGGCAAAAGCTAAATAAACATGGAGATAAACCAGGAAAGTACTTGGCGTACCTAGCTAAAAAGAGAGCTGACTCACAGTCAATTGCTACGATTACTGATTCTGATGGCAATAATTTATATGAAAATAAATTGATAAGTGACTCATTTAAGAAATGTTATGCAAATCTTAATACCTTAGAACTGACAAATGACGCTGAAGAGCAGAGGTCTCTCCTTAACCTCTACAGCCACCGGGGCAGTATTCGGAAGTTTGGAGAGTCTGGCGTGCCCAAAGTAAAATGCCTGCCACTCAGGCCCAGAAACTAGGATATGCACATCATTAGTACTCTGAAGTTTCTAAAACTGTTAAAATAAAGTCTGTTAGTATAACAGAACTGATATGGCAGGCGAAAACCCGAGGAATTTCTGTCCGGATTCTTTTTTTTTGTGACATGCCCTCACTTTCAATGGCTGCCTATGGGATTTTCAGTAAAATAGGACCCAGATTGCAGTACCTGTGGCTTCCACTAGATGTCAACAGTCTTTAGACAAGGTTTCATAGGTTTATCATGGAAAACAACCGAACAGAAGAAGAATATGTAAGAGGATGGAGGAAGTCACTTGAGTTTTTGGTGCGCGAGACTGTGAGCGCGCTCCTTGGTATTTTCCTTTTCTATCGTTTAGGATACTATCCGTGTGAAATATAATCGTTAATATACATAAAAGTATACCTAAGGATACATTATAAATTATGTTCGATTTGTTTGGGCAAAGTTGATAGGCATAATTTGAATGCTTTCTCTTCACTGTTCAATGGGCGAGTAGACTGTGGATTTTCTGAACAAAACGCGCCAACCAAACGGAGATTTATGGATATAAACATTGACTTTTTCTAACAAAAGAATCCTTGATTGTCTTGCTTGGACACCTCGGATTGCCCTCAGCAGAAAATCATCAAAGGTTTATTTTAAGCGATTTATTTTAGCTCTTATATGTGTTTTGTGAGGCCCGCGCTGGTTATGATTTTATGCTAATGCATAAAATATGTGAGGTGCTATCCTCAAACAATCAAATGTTGTGCTTTCGCCATCAAGCCTTTTTGAAATCTGACACCGCTGTGATATTGCCAAGACTCGAAGCTTTTGATGACTATGCAACACTTGTATATTGATGAATGTTTTATAATTCAACTTTTGGATTTTGAATTTGGCACCTTACATTTCTCCGGGGAGTGTCGGGAATGGGGCGCTAGCGCCCCAATGATCCTTAAGAGGTTTTAACTTCTTAGGGAGTAGCGCACGAGGTGACCGTTTTGGAGAGCCTGGCGTGCCCAAAGTAAATTGCCTCCCATTCAGGCCCAGGAAATAGGATACATTTAAAATATTTTTTTATTGTTCTTGGACAAGTTTATAGGTATAAGTTGAACGAGTTCTCTTCACGTTTCAATGGAGGAGTGGAGGCTGTAGTTTCTGAATATAAACGCGCCAACCAAACGGAGATTTATGGATATAATACATTACTTTTTCTAACAAAAGAACCATGGATTGTCTTCGTTGGACACTTTGGAAGCCCTCAGCAGAAGTTCTTCAACAGGTAATTGATTTGTTTTCGCTGTGAAATGTGTTTTGTGTGAACCGTGAAGGCTAATGAATTCATGGTAATGGAGAAAAATAGTAAAGGTGTTACCCT
This sequence comes from Brachymystax lenok tsinlingensis, assembly GCA_030435695.1. Taxonomy (NCBI): domain Eukaryota; kingdom Metazoa; phylum Chordata; class Actinopteri; order Salmoniformes; family Salmonidae; genus Brachymystax; species Brachymystax lenok. The sequence goes on along the minus strand of CM059786.1, from coordinate 45,976,372 downwards.
CAAACAATCAAATGTGCTGCTTTCGCCATAAAGCCTTTTTGAAATCTTTTTGAAACGCTGTGATATTACCAAGAAGAGCTTTTGATGAGTATGAAACACTTGTATATTGGTGCATGTTTAATAATTCAACTTTTGGATTTTGAATTTGGCGCCTTGCATTTCACCTGGTAGTGTCGGGATTGGGGAGCTAGCGCCCCACCAATCCCTAAGAAGTTAATGCCCCTATTACCGAGGAAGAGATAATGTTCGCAATTAATAATCTGCAAAATGGTAGGGCCCCAGGACCAGACGGGTTTTGTAGTAAGTTCTATAAGGAGTTCCATGGCCTGATCCTTGAGCCATTGCTTGATATGTTTAAACTGTTTGGGCTAGGGGGCAGTATTTTGAAGTTCGGATGAAAAACTTGCCCAAAGTAAACTGCCTGTTACTCAGGCCCAGAAGCTAGGATATGCTTATAATATAGAAAACACTCTGAAGTTTCTAAAACTGTTAAAATAATGTCTGTGAGTATAACAGAACTGATATGGCAGGCGAAAACCTGAGCAAAATCCATCCAGGGAGTGGGAATCTTTTGAGGTGACCAGTTTTCATTTGAAAGCCTATTGGTTATATAGGGGAATAGCTCCCACATCTGGCTTCCACTAGATGTCAACAGTCTTTGGGAAAAGGTTTGAAGCTTTTATCTTAAAAATCAAGGGAGAAAGACAAGTTGTTGCTGAGGTCACGTCTAGTGTACTGTTATGGATTTTGCGCGAAACAGGGAGTGCGCTTAGCTCTTTTTCTCTTCTATTCAGCAGGTTATATGCCGTCTGAAATATTATAGTTTATATTCATTTTAGGGTATCTGAGTATTGATTACAAACGCTGGTTGACTTTTTTCGACAAACTTTACCGGTACCTTTGGAATATTGTTTGTCTGCATGGATGAACGCCTTTGGTCAGGTGGATTACTGAACAAAACGCGCCAACCAAAGCTTTATGGATATAAAGAGGGACTTTATCGAACAAAATTACCTTTTATTGTGTAAACGGGACGCTTGGGTATGCCATCAGATGAAGATCTTCAAAGGTAAGCACCGGATGTTGGCAAAATCAATCCCGTTCACGGGATTGGATCCCTAACAGGTTAACTACTTACGGAGTGGTGGGGCGCTAGCGCTCCCAACACTACCCAGTGAAATGTGAGGCACCAAATTCAAAATCCAAAAGTTGAATTATTAAACATTCATCAATATGCAAATAGGAGAGGGGACAAAGGACAGCCCTGTCTGGTACCTCTGTGTATAGAGAAGCTATTTGACCCATTAATAAGGACAGCAGCCTGAGGATCATCATATAAAACTTTCACCCATTTTATAAAGTTGTCCTCTAGACCAAATTTAGTCAGAGCAAAGAATAGGTAAGACCACTCCACACGGTCAAATGCTTTCTCAGCATCTAGGGAGAGCACAAGACCATCCATAGCACTTCGTTGGTAGGCTTGAATTACATTAAGAAGCCGCCTGACATTGTTACATGACTTACGGCCCTTAACAACACAGATTTTGGTCCAGGATTGCTGGATGCTGGCTTTAACCTTTGGCTTAATAAGGGCATAGGCAGACTAAATGATTTATTTGCTGATTTTATTGTCATTTGAGCAGATGGTTTAGAAATACCGACTCCCAAAGCACGACTTTTTCCACATTATATATTATATTTTGAAGAGCACCACCTTAATTGGCAACCTGATGTGTCTGTCATTGAAAGAATGCTTTTTTCCCCACAAAGGAAAAGCGGGGAGAGGAAGATGGTGTGTATGTATGTATGTACAGTTGAAGTCGGGAGTTTACATACATCTTAGACAAATACATTAAACTCAGTTTTTCACAATTCCTGACATTTAATCAGAATAAAAATTCCCTGTCTTAGGTCAGTTAGTGTGAATGGGTGTAGCTGGTGCAGAGGAATCAGGCGCAGGACAGCAGAGATGAGTACCACAAGTAATTTTACTCAAAATACGTACTCATTACAAATAAGAATAACCAAGCCCACAATACGGACCAAAAACACAAACACTCACAAACAAACATGGGGGAACAGAGGGTTAAATAATGAACAAGTAATTGTGGGATTGAAACCAGGTGTGTAAAACATAGACAAAACCAATGGAAAATGAAAAGTGGATCGACGATGGCTAGAAAACCGGTGACGTCGACCGCCGAAGGCCGCCCGAACAAGGAGAGGGACCGACTTCGGCGGAAGTCGTGACAGTTAGGATCACCACTTTATTTTAAGAATGTGAAATGTCACAATAATAGTAGAGAGAATGATTTATTTATTTCAGCACATTCCCAGTGTGTCAGAAGTTTACATACACTCAATTAGTATTTGGTAGCATTCCACAATCTTCCCACAATAAGTTGGGAAGAATTTTGGCCCAAACCTCCTGACAGAGCTGGTGTAACTGAGTCAGGTTTGTAGGCCTCCTTGCTCACACACGCTTTTTCAGTTCTGCCCACAAATGTTCTATAGAACTGAGGTCAGGGCTTTGTGATGGCCACTCCAACACCTTGACTTTGTTGTCCTTAAGCCATTTTTCCACATCCTTGGAAGTATGCTTGGGGTCATTGTCCATTTGGAAGACCCATTTGCGACCAAGCTTTAACTTCCTGACTGATGTCTTGAGATGTTGCTTCAATATATCCACATAATTGTCCTTCCTCATGATGCCATCTATTTTGTGAAGTGCATGAGTCCCTCCTGCAGCAAAGCACACCCACAACATGATGCTGCCACCCCCGTGCTTCACGGTTGGGATGGTGTTCTTTGGCTTGCAAGCCTCCACCCTTTTCCTCCAAACATAACGATGGTCATTATGGCCAAACAGTTCTATTTTTGTTTCATCAGACCAGAGGACATTTCTCCAAACAGTACGATCATTGTCCCCATGTGCAGTTGCAAACCGTAGTCTGGCTTTTTTAGGGTGGTTTTGGAGCAGTGGGTTCTTCCTTGCTGAGTGGCCTTTCAGGATATGTCGATATAGGACTCATTTTACTGTGGATATAGATACTTTTGTACCTATTTCCTTCAGCATCTTCACAAGGTCCTTTGATGTTGTTCTGGGATTGATTTGCACTTTTCGCACCAAAGTACGTTCATCTCTAGGAGACAGAACGCGTCTCCTTCCTGAGCGGTATGACGGCTGCCTGGTCCTATGGTGTTTATACTTACGTACTATTGTTTGTACAGATGAAGGTGGCACTTTCAGGCGTTTGTAAATTGCTCCCAAGGTTGAACCAGACTTGTGGAGGTCTACAATTTTTCTTTCTGAGGTCTTGGCTGATTTCTTTTGATTTTCCCCCGATGTCAAGCAAAGAGGCAGTGAGTTTGAAGGTAGGCCTTGAAATACATCCACAGGTACACCTCCAATTGACTCAAATTATGTCAATTAGCCTATCAGAAGCTTCTAAAGCCATGACATAATTTTCTGGAATTTTCCAAGCTTTTTAAAGGCACAGTCAACTTAGTGTATGTAAACTTCTGACTCACTGGAATTGTGATACAGTGAATTATAAGTGAAATAATTTGTCTGTAAACAATTGTTGGAAAAAATAAATGTGTCATGCACAAAGTAGATGTCCTAACCGACTTGCCAAAACTATAGTTTGTTAACAAGAAATTTGTGGAGTGGTTGAAAAACTAGTTTTAATGACTGCAACCTAAGTGTATGTAAACTTCCGACTTCAACTGTATGTATGTACAGTGAGGGAAAAAAGTATTTGATCCCCTGATGATTTTGTACGTTTGCCCACAGACAAAGAAATGATCAGTCTATAATTTTAATGGTAGGTTTATTTGAACAGTGAGAGACAGAATAACAACAAAAAAATCTAGAAAAACGCATGTGAAAAATGTTATAAATTGATTTGCATTTTAATGAGGGAAATAAGTATTTGACCCCCTCTCAATCAGAAAGATTTCTGGCTCCCAGGTGTCTTTTATACAGGTAATGAGCTGAGATTAGGAGCACACTCTTAAAGGGAGTGCTCCAAATCTCAGCTTGTTATCTGTATAAAAAAAAAACTGTCCACAGAAGCAATCAATCAATCAGATTCCAAACTCTCCACCATGGCCAAGACCAAAGAGCTCTCCAAGGATGTCAGGGACAAGATTGTAGACCTACACAAGTCTGGAATGGGCTACAAGACCATCGCCAAGCAGCTTGGTGAGAAGGTGACAACAGTTGGTGCGATTATTCGCAAATGGAAGAAACACAAAAGAACTGTCAATCTGCCTCGGCCTGGGGGTCCATGCAAGATCTCACCTTGTGGAGTTGCAATGATCTTGAGAACGGTGAGGAATCAGCCCAGAACTACACGGGAGGATTTTGTCAATGATCTCAAGGCAGCTGGGAAAATAGTCACCTTGCCCGCAAGGTCCCCCTGCTCAAGAAAGCACATATACATGCCCGTCTGAAGTTTGCCAATTAACATCTGAATGATTCAGAGGACAACTGGGTGAAAGCGTTGTGGTCAGATGAGACCAAAATGTACCTCTTTGGCATCAACTCAACTCACCGTGTTTGGAGGAAGAGGAATGCTGCCTAACATGGAGGTGGAAACATTATGCTTTGGGGGTGTTTTTCTGCTAAGGGGACAGGACAATTTCACCGCATCAAAGGGACAATGGACGGGGCCATGTACCGTCAAATCTTGGGTGAGAACCTCCTTCCCTCAGCCAGGGCATTGAAAATGGGTCGTGGATGGGTATTCCAGCATGACAATGACCCAAAACACACGGCCAAGGCAACAAAGGAGTGGCTCAAGAAGAAGCACATTAAGGTCCTAGAGGTCCTAAACCTGGTGGCCAACTACAAGAAACGTCTGACCTCTGATTGCCAACAAGGGTTTTGCCACCAAGTACTAAGTCATGTTTTGCAGAGGGGTCAAATAATTATTTCCCTCATTAAAATGCAAATCAGTTTATAACATTTTTCACATGCGTTTTTCTGGATTTTTTTGTTGTTATTCTGTCTCTCACTGTTCAAATAAACCTAGCATTAAAATTATAGACTGATGATTTCTTTGTCTGTGGGCAAACGTACAAAATCAGCAGGGGATCAAATACTTTTTTCCCCTCACTGTATATATGTATGCAGGTATGTGTAAGTGAGTGCTGTTTTTTGCTTTGTCTTTGTGATTGTGAAATTCCAATAAAAATAGTGTTACAAAAATATTTGGCGTGCAATGTCAGAGCGGCATAGACTAAGATACAGTAGAATAGGATAGAATACAGTATATACATATGAGATGAGTAATGCAAAATATGTAAACATCATTAAAGTGGACATTGATTCCAAGTATATGTATATAGGGCAGCAGCCTCTAATGTGCTAGTGATGGCTGTTTAACAGTCTGATGACCTTGAGATTGAAGCTGTTTTTCAGTCTCTCTCGTCCCAGCTTTGATGCACGTGTACTGACCTCGCCTTCTGGATGATAACGGGGTGAACAGGCAGTGGCTCGGGTGGTTGTTGTCCTTGATGATCTTTTTGACCTTCCTGTGACATCGGGTGCTGTAGGTGTCTTGAAGGGCAGGTAGTTTGCCCCCGGTGATGCGTCGGGCAGACCGTACCACCCTCTGGAGAGCCCTGCAGTGCAGTTGCCATACCAGTAAAGCAAAAACACCAGTCTCCACGTCAACAGTAAAGAGGCGACTCCGGGATGCTGCCCTTCTAGGCAGAGTTCCTCTGTCCAGTGTCTGTGTTCTTTTGCCCATATTAATCTTTTCTTTTTATTGGCTAGTCTGAGATATATATTTTTCTTTGCAACTCTGCCTCGAAGGCCAGCATCCCGGAGTCGCCTCTTCACTGTTGACGTTGTGACTGGTGTTTGGCGGGTACTATTTAATGAAGCTGCCAGTTGAGGACTTGTGAGGAGTCTGTTTCTCAAAGTAGACACTCTAATGTACTTGTCCTCTTGCTCAGTTGTGCAGCGGGGGCCTCCCACTCCTCTTTCTATTCTGGTTAGAGCCAGTTTGCGCTGTTCTGTGAAGGGAGTAGTACACAGCGATGTACCAGATCTTCAGTTTCTTGGCAATTTCTTGCATGGAATAGCCTTCATTTCTCAGAACAAGAATAGACTGACGAGTTTCAGAAGACATTTTTTTGCTTCTGGGCATTTTGAGCCTGTAATTGAACCCACAAATGCTGATGCTCCAGATACTCAACTAGTCTAAAGAAGGCCAGTTTTATTGCTTCTTTAATCAGAACAACAGTTTTCATCTGTGCTAACATAATTGCAAAAGGGTTTTCTAATGATCAATTAGCCTTTTAAAATGATAAACTTGGATTAGCTAACACAATGTGCCATTGGAACACAGGACTGATGGTTGCTGATAATGGGCCTCTGTACACCTATGTAGATATTCCATAAAACAATCTGCAATTTCCAGCTACAATAGTCAATTACAGCATTAACAATGTCTGCACTGTATTTCTGATCAATTTGATGTTATTTTAATGGACAAATCTTTTTATTTCAAAAACAAGGACATTTCTAAGTGACCCCAAACTTTTGAACGGTAGTGTATATGGGGCAGCAGCCTCTAAGGTGCAGGGTTACCAAACCATGTGGAAGCCGCCTAGTGATGGCTATTTAACAGTCTGATGGCCTTGAGATAGAAGCTGTCTCTCGGACCCATCTTTAAAACAGTAGAGGGAGCACCCCTTTATTAACATCGACGGGACAGCAGTGGAGAAAGTGGAAAGTTTTAAGTTCCTCGGCGTACACATCACAGACAAACTGAAATTGTCCACCCACACAGACAGTGTGGTGAAGAGGCTGACTAAAACCCTCTCAAACTTTTACAGATGCATAATTGAGAGCATCCTGTTCAACTGTATCACCGCCTGGTACGGCAACTGCACCACCCACAACTGCCCAGAGGGTGGTGTGGTCTGTCCTATGCATCACCGGGGACAAACTACCTGCCCTCCAGGACACCTACAGAACCTGATGTCACAGGAAGGCCAAAAAGATCATCAAGGACAACAACCACCCGAGCCACTGCCTGTTCACCCCGCTGTCATCCAGAAGGCGAGGTCAGTACAGGTGCATCAAAGCTGGGTTTACTCAACCCTGCACCTTAGAGGCTGCTGCCCAGTATACATAGACATGGAATCACTGGCCACTTTAATAATGTTTACATACTGCTTTACTCATTTCACATGTATATACTGTATTCTAATCTACTGCTTTTTAGTCAATGCCACTCCGACATTGCTCCTCCTAATATTTACATATTTCTTAATTACATTCTTTTACTTGTAAATGTGTGTATTGTTGTGAATTGTTAGATACTACTGCACTGTCGGAGCTAGGAACACAAGCATTTCACTACACCCGCAATAACATCTGCTAAATATGTGACCAATAACATCTGTTAAATATGTGTATGGACCAATAACATCTGTTAAATATGTGTATGTGACCAATAACATCTGCTAAATATGTGTATTTACCAATAACATCTGTTAAATATGTGTATGGACCAATAACATCTGTTAAATATGTGTATGGACCAATAACATCTGTTAAATATGTGTATGTGACCAATAACATCTGCTAAATATGTGTATGGACCAATAACATCTGTTAAATATGTGTATGTGACCAATAACATCTGTTAAATATGTGTATGGACCAATAACATCTGTTAAATATGTGTATGGACCAATAACATCTGTTAAATATGTGTATGTGACCAATAACATCTGTTAAATATGTGGATGGACCAATAACATCTGCTAAATATGTGACCAATAACATCTGTTAAATATGTGTATGGACCAATAACATCTGTTAAATATGTGGATGGACCAATAACATCTGCTAAATATGTGACCAATAACATCTTAAATATGTGTATGGACCAATAACATCTGTTAAATATGTGACCAATAACATCTGTTAAATATGTGTATGTGACCAATAACATCTGTTAAATATGTGTATGGACCAATAACATCTGTTAAATATGTGACCAATAACATCTGTTAAATATGTGTATGGACCAATAACATCTGCTAAATATGTGACCAATAACATCTGTTAAATATGTGTATGGACCAATAACATCTGTTAAATATGTGTATGTGACCAATAACATCTGTTAAATATGTGTATGGACCAATAACATCTGTTAAATATGTGTATGTGACCAATAACATCTGTTAAATATGTGTATGTGACCAATAACATTTGTTAAATATGTGTATGGACCAATAACATCTGTTAAATATGTGACCAATAACATCTGTTAAATATGTGTATGTGACCAATAACATCTGCTAAATATGTGACCAATAACATCTGTTAAATATGTGTATGGACCAATAACATCTGTTAAATATGTGTATGTGACCAATAACATCTGTTAAATATGTGTATGGACCAATAACATCTGTTAAATATGTGTATGGACCAATAACATCTGTTAAATATGTGTATGTGACCAATAACATCTGCTAAATATGTGTATGGACCAATAACATCTGTTAAATATGTGTATGGACCAATAACATCTGCTAAATATGTGACCAATAACATCTGTTAAATATGTGTATGGACCAATAACATCTGTTAAATATGTGTATGGACCAATAACATCTGCTAAATATGTGACCAATAACATCTGTTAAATATGTGTATGTGACCAATAACATCTGCTAAATATGTGTATGGACCAATAACATCTGTTAAATATGTGTATGGACCAATAACATCTGTTAAATATGTGTATGTGACCAATAACATCTGCTAAATATGTGTATGGACCAATAACATCTGTTAAATATGTGTATGGACCAATAACATCTGCTAAATATGTGACTAATAACATCTGTTAAATATGTGTATGGACCAATAACATCTGCTAAATATGTGACCAATAACATCTGTTAAATATGTGTATGTGACCAATAACATCTGCTAAATATGTGTATGTGACCAATAACATCTGCTAAATATGTGTATGGACCAATAACATCTGTTAAATATGTGTATGGACCAATAACATCTGATAAATATGTGTATGGACCAATATAATTTGATAACACTGGTTACATTGCTGCAACTTATCTGTGATGGCTAGGGGTAGACTGACATTCAGACTGTGCCGGAGATTATTCTGATCCATTATGGCAACATGTCTATCTACCATAGTCCTTCAGATGCACAACTTGTTGTCTGAGTCTCTCGAGGTCGAGGCTGTGGTTGAATGGCCTCCTCAGGTTCAGGCACTTGTCTAGGCAGTGTGTCAGGCTCTGCTTGGTCAGTGTCTCTGTCATTTATAGTCCATTGTCCTGACTGTAGTTGTATCCAGAGTTTCACAAAAGAAACATGTCGCATTCCCCTCTTGCTATTCCTTTCCAGGACAACAGAGTTCCCCTTCCTGTCCACGACGGTGTATGCTAAATATGTGTATGTGACCAATAAAATTTGATTTGATCAACATTGAGCTGATTTATTTCAACAAATGCCTGTTCAGGGGAGTCTAATGTGTTTTGTTTTTTTAGACAATAATGCTGGACCGTAGACATATTGTTCCTGGAGTAGACTACATGGGGAGCCAGCTTGTGTTGTCGGGGCTGTCCAGCCCTCTCTTGACGGACAATATGCTGGATAAAGAAGTGGATGACTCCAAAGTGGAATAGAATACAACTTTATTGTCCATGGGTTAGAAGGGAAATGTATCTTGTCCTTTCTCAATCCAAGTTGACAGAGGCAGCAGCAGTGCAGCATCCGTTGATGGAGAGCCATTATGGGGGTTAAGGGCACAACACCAGGAGATTGTACAATGGTACTGTTGGCATTGTTAGCAGAAAACAGGATCCACCATCATAGTGAATGTCAATCTTCGCAGTCAATCTTTGTGTAAATAAACAAATATTTTGTAGATATTTTGCTTCTAATACACCAGATGTAGGTCCTTGAACTGATTACTTTAAAATCTCACACAGAATACGATTTATAAGGATCATTTAGTTGCTAATGGCAGCCTGCAGTACCTAGGTCAGCCTTCAAATTGAGTTACTCAATAGAGGGGGCAGCACTGAGCTAGCCTGCAACTTAACTTCCTGGAGTAGCTCAAACTGCATGTTATGTCTCCATGAGACGCCATCTTAACCGACTTTATTTGGCTTCAATGTGCTATTGAGTCTTCACATAGGAATGAATGGTGTCATGTGATTAATGGCTTTTTCTATTCATATATCATGTAATTGATGGGATCAGAGACCAACAGCCTTCCAGCAGCCAGTTCAGTTCCATTCCCATTTTTGTGTTGCACGGCCCTGGGCTTGAACCAGCAACCTTCTAGCTGCTGGTCTGCCTATCCAACCTCTGTTTCTTAATCCTGATCATGGGGACCCAAATGGTTGCACATTTTGCCCTGGCACTAAACTTATAATCAACTTGAATAATCAAAATGTGCAGCCCTTGGGGTCCCCAGGACCAGGGTTGAGAAACAGTGCATGTCCAGGGCTGCTATTGCCCCGTAGAGCAGTGAATGAGTCTGGTGCTACGACTACAATGGTTCAAGCCCCGGGCCTTACAAAAGCCCCGGACCTTACAAAAATGGGAATGGACTGGCAGCTGGAAGGCTCCTGTGTACCATTTCCTGCCATTGTGCCCATGAGCAAGGCACTCAACCCCTCACAATTGCTATCCACCCAGGGGTGCTGCGGTGGTTTTAGGGTTAGGGTTAATTGCTCTCCACCCAAGGGTGCTGCGGTGGTTTTAGGGTTAGGGTTAATTGCTCTCCACCCAGGGGTGCTGCGGTGGTTTTAGGGTTAAGGTTAATTGCTCTCCACCCAGGGTGCTGCGGTGGTTTTAGGGTTAGGGTTAATTGCTCTCCACCCAGGGGTGCTGCGGTGGTTTTAGGGTTAAGGTTAATTGCTCTCCACCCAGGGGTGCTGCGGTGGTTTTAGGGTTAGGGTTAATTGCTCTCCACCCAGGGGTGCTGCGGTGGTTTTAGGGTTAGGGTTAATTGCTCTCCACCCAGGGGTGCTGCGGTGGTTTTAGGGTTAGGGTTAATTGCTCTCCACCCAGGGGTGCTGCAGTGGTTTTAGGGTTAGGGTTAGGGTTAATTGCTCTCCACCCAGGGGTGCTGCGGTGGTTTTAGGGTTAGGGTTAATTGCTCTCCACCCAGGGGTGCTGCAGTGGTTTTAGGGTTAGGGTTAGGGTTAATTGCTCTCCACCCAGGGGTGCTGCGGTGGTTTTAGGCGTTGGGAAAGGCAGAAGACACATTTCCGTTCAATGGACAATAAAGTGTCTATTCTCTCCATGTTCTTGTCACAAGAGGACAGTTTGCACATCTCTCCACCAGTCGGCGACTCAAAACAACGGCGGCGCCGGAGAAGGGGGAAACGCGGCGGTCTTCTGGTCAAGCAAGGATTGCCTTCCAGAGAGACATCCGAAACTGCAACGTTCTTTGCTTCACGGAAACATGGCTCACTCAGGACACGTTATCAGAGTCGGTACAGCCACCTGGTTTCTCCACACATCGCGCCGACAGCTCAATCATCAAGTTTGCTGACGACACTACAGTGGTAGGCTTGATTACCAACAACGACGAGACGGCCTACAGGGAGGAGGTGAGGGCCCTCGGAGTGTGGTGTCAGGAAAATAACATCTCACTCAATGTCAACAAAACAAAGGAGATGATCGTGGACCTCAGGAAACAGGAGAGGGAGCACCCCCCTATCCACATCGACGGGATAGTAGTGGAGAAGGTGGAAAGTTTTAAGTTCCTCGGCGTACACATCACGGACAAACTGAATTGGTCCACCCACACAGACAGCGTGGTGAAGAAGGCGCAACAGCGCCTCTTCAACCTCAGGAGGCTGAAGAAATTCGGCTCGTCACCAAAAACACTCACAAACGTCTACAGATGCACAATCGAGAGCATCCTGTCGGGCTGTATCACCGCCTGGTACGGCAACTGCTCCGCCCACAACCGTGAAGCTCTCCAGAGGGTAGTGAGGACTGCACAACGCATCACCGGGGGTAAACTACCTGCCCTTCAGGACACCTACACCACCCAATGTCACAGGAAGGCCAAAAAGATCAAGGACAACTACCACCCGAGCCACTGCCTGTACACCCCGCTACCATCCAGAAAGCGAGGTCAGTACAAGTGCATCAAAGCTGGGACCGAGAGACTGAAAAACAGCTTCTACCTCAAGGCCATCAGACTGTTAAACAGCCATCACTAACATTGAGTGGCTGCTGCCAACATACTGACTTAAATCTCTAGCCACTTTAAACAATGCCACTTTATATAATGTTTCCATATCCTACATTACTCATCTCATATGTATATACTGTACTATATACCATCTACTGCATCTTGCCTATGCCGCACGGCCATCGCTCATCCATATATTTATATGTACATATTCTTATTCATTCCTTTACACTTGTGTGTATTCTGTAGTTGTTGAGGAATTGTTAGATTACTTGTTAGATATTACTGCATGGTCGGAACCAGAAGCACAAGCATTTCGCTACAATCGCATTAAAATCTGCTAACCATGTGTATGTGGCCAATAAAATGTAATTTGAATTTGATTTGAACATGGAACACTCACCTGGTTGACAACATGGAAAACACTCACCTGGTTGACAACATGGAACACTCACCTGGTTGACAACATGGAACACACTCACCTGGTTGACAACATGCAACACACTCACCTGGTTGACAACATGCAACACACTCACCTGGTTGACAACATGCAACACACTCACCTGGTTGACAACATGCAACACACTCACCTGGTTGACAACATGGAACACTCACCTGGTTGACAACATGGAACACTCACCTGGTTGACAACATGGAACACTCACCTGGTTGACAACATGGAACACTCACCTGGTTGACAACATGGAACACTCACCTGGTTGACAACATGGAACACTCACCTGGTTGACAACATGGAACACTCACCTGGTTGACAACATGGAACACTCACCTGGTTGACAACATGGAACACTCACCTGGTTGACAACATGCATGGATCTTCTTCAGCAGCTGAACACATTTCTCTTCCTTCCAGTCATGGAGGATTCTGGCCAAGATGTACAGATCAGCTGGAGGGATGTCTCCATCAAAGAAGTCTCCTACAAAACAACATCATTTATACAGACTGATCATCTGAGGTGTAAAGTTTAGATAGTTGAGGTTAGGATGGTAACGATGCTCACCCTCCTGAAACACGATGGTGTCGTCCTGTTCAGAGAAGTGCTGTCTGGCTGTCTGTATGACTGTAGGAAGGTCCAGCACGGTGACAGAGGAGGAGGGGTAGGCCTTGGACAGCTCCCTGGCCAGGGCGCCCGAACAACCTGCAACAGGCCAACAACACCACACGATATCACCACAACACACTATTGTTCTTTTTTTTATTTAACCAGGGAGGCCAGTTGAGAACAAGTTCTCATTTCCAACTGCGACCTGGCCAAGATAAAGAAAAGCAGTTCGACACATACAACAACACAGAGTTACACATGGAATAAACAAAACATACAGTCAATAATACAGTAGAAAAAGAAAAAAAACAAGTCTATATACAGTGAGTGCAAATGAGGTAAGGAAGGTAGTGCAATAAATAGGCCATAGTGGCGAGGTAATTACAATATAGCAATTAAACACTGGAATGGTAGATGTGCAGAAGATGAATGTGCAAGTAGAGATACTGGGGTGCAAAGGAGCAAGATAAATGAATGAATACAGTATGGGGATGAGGTAGTAGGATGGGATGTTTACAGATGGGCTGTGTACAGGTGCAGTGATCTGTGAGCTGCTCTGACAGCTGGTGCTTCAGCTAGTGAGGGAAATATGAGTCTCCAGCTTCAGTGATTTTTGTAGTTCGTTCCAGTCATTGGCAGCAGAGAACTGGAAGGAAAGGCGGCCAAAAGGGGTGTTGGGTTTGGGGGTGTCCAGTGAGATATACCTGCTGGAGCGCGTGCTACGGGTGGGTGTTGCTATCGAGACCAGTGAGCTGAGATAAGGCGGGACTTTACCTAGCAAAGACTTGTAGATAACCTGGAGCCTGTGGGTTTGGCGACGAGTATGAAGTGAGGGCCAGGTCGCAGTGGTGGTATATGGGGCTTTGGTGACAAAACGGATGGCACTGTGATAGACTGCATTCAATTTGTTGAGTAGTGTTGAAAGCTATTTTATAAGTCACATCGCCGAAGTCGAGGATCAGTAGGATGGCCAGTTTTACGTGGGTATGTGTGAAAGATGCTTTGTTAGGTTCAGGGTTTGGTTTAGGGTCACCTACCTCCAAGGTCCACCATGGCCTTAAAGCAGGAGAGGTTGAAGGCTGTGACGATGTCGTGTCCATCCAGGATCCATGTTGAGTTCATCAGACCCATAAACTTCAGCATCTCCTCCTCTGACCTGAAACAGCAGACAGCTGCCTTCACAAAACCCCACAAGGTACTGATGGACTGCAAGAAAAGGCCAGCCCACGAATCCTTTTACCAGGGGTTTAAGCTCCTCCCCTCAGGACGACGTTACAGGGTATCGGGGGACAAAAGAAATAGGGCATTAACGATCCTTTGTCGAAGCAGCGGTAAGGCTCCTGAATGTTTAAACCACCAGTAGGACTAGTGGGCTGGCCTATAGCTAACATTGTAGTTAAACCATCAGGAGGACCAGTGGGCCTACAGCTAACATTGTAGTTAAACCATCAGGAGGACCAGTGTTCTGGCCTACAGCTAACATTGTAGTTAAACCATCAGGAGGACCAGTGTTCTGGCCTACAGCTAACATTGTAGTTAAACCATCAGGAGGACCAGTGTTCTGGCCTACAGCTAACATTGTAGTTAAACCATCAGGAGGACCAGAGGGCCTACAGCTAACATTGTAGTTAAACCACCAAGAGGACCAGTGGGCCTACAGCTAGCATTGTAGTTATACCACCAGGAGGACCACTGGGCTGGCCTACAGCTAACATTGTAGTTAAACCACCAGGAGAACCAGTGGGCTGGCCTACAGCTAACATTGTAGTTATACCACCAGGATGACCAGTGTTCTGGCCTACAGCTAACATTGTAGTTATACCACCAGGATGACCAGTGTTCTGGCCTCCAGCTAACATTGTAGTTAAACAACCAGGAGGACCAGTGGGCCTACAGCTAACATTGTAGTTAAACCATCAGGAGGACCAGTGGGCCTACAGCTAACATTGTAGTTAAACCAACAGGAGGACCAGTGTTCTGGCCTACAGCTAACATTGTAGTTATACCACCAGGAGGACCAGTGTTCTGTCCCACAGCTAACATTGTAGTTAAACCACAAGGAGGACCAGTGGGCTGGCCTACAGCTAACATTGTAGTTAAACCCCCAGGAGGACAGGTGGGCCTACAGCTAACATTGTAGTTATACCACCAGTAGGACAAGTGGGCTGGCCTACAGCTAGCATTGTAGTTATACCACCAGGAGGACCAGTGGGCCTACAGCTAACATTGTAGTTAAACCACCAGGAGGACCAGTGGGCTGGCCTACAGCTTACATTGTAGTTAAACCCCCAGGAGGACAGGTGGGCCTATAGCTAACATTGTAGTTAAACCACCAGGAGGACAGGTGGGCTGGCCTCCAGCTAACATTGTAGTTATACCACCAGTAGGACAAGTGGGCTGGCCTACAGCTAGCATTGTAGTTAAACCACCAGGAGGACCAGTGGGCTGGCCTCCAGCTAACATTGTAGTTATACCACCAGTAGGACAAGTGGGCTGGCCTACAGCTAACATTGTAGTTAAACCACCAGGAGGACCAGTGGGCTGGCCTACAGCTAACATTGTAGTTATACCACCAGGATGACCAGTGTTCTGGCCTCCAGCTAACATTGTAGTTAAACAACCAGGAGGACCAGTGTTCTGGCCTACAGCTAACATTGTAGTTAAAGCATCAGGAGGACCAGTGTTCTGGCCTACAGCTAACATTGTAGTTAAACCATCAGGAGGACCAGTGGGCCTACAGCTAACATTGTAGTTAAACCACCAGGAGGACCAGTGTTCTGGCCTACAGCTAACATTGTAGTTAAACCACAAGGAGGACCAGTGGGCTGGCCTACAGCTAACATTGTAGTTATACCACCAGGAGGACCAGTGGGCCTACAGCTAACATTGTAGTTAAACTATCAGAAGGACCAGTGTTCTGGCCTACAGCTAACATTGTAGTTATACCACTAGGAGGACCAGTGGGCCTACAACAAACATTATAGTTATACCACCAGGAGGACCAGTGGGCTGGCCTACAGCTAACATTGTAGTTATACCACCAGGAGGACCAGTGGGCTGGCCTACAGCTAACATTGTAGTTATACAGCCAGGAGGATCAGTGGGCTGGCCTACAGCTAATATTGTAGTTATACCACCAGGAGGACCAGTGTTCTGGCCTCCAGCTAACATTGTAGTTAAACCACCAGGAGGACCAGTGGGCTGGCCTACAGCTAAAATTGTAGTTAAACCATCAGGAGGACCAGTGAGCCTACAGCTAACATTGTAGTTAAACCATCAGGAGGACCAGTGGGCTGGCCTCCAGCTAACATTGTAGTTATACAGCCAGGAGGACCAGTGGGCCTACAGCTAACATTGTAGTTAAACCACCAGGAGGACCAGTGGGCTGGCCTACAGCTAACATTGTAGTTATAGAACCAGGAGGACCAGTGGGCTGGCCTCCAGCTAACATTGTAGTTAAACCACCAGGAGGACCAGTGGGCTGGCCTACAGCTAGCATTGTAGTTAAACCACCAGGAGGACCAGTGGGCTGGCCTACAGCTAACATTGTAGTTATACCACCAGGAGGACCAGTGGGCTGGCCTCCAGCTAACATTGTAGTTATACCACCAGGAGGACCAGTGGGCCTACAACAAACATTATAGTTATACCACCAGGAGGACCAGTGGGCTGGCCTACAGCTAACATTGTAGTTATACCACCAGGAGGACCAGTGGGCTGGCCTACAGCTAACATTGTAGTTATACAGCCAGGAGGATCAGTGGGCTGGCCTACAGCTAATATTGTAGTTATACCACCAGGAGGACCAGTGTTCTGGCCTCCAGCTAACATTGTAGTTAAACCACCAGGAGGACCAGTGGGCTGGCCTACAGCTAAAATTGTAGTTATACCACCAGGAGGACCAGTGGGCTGGCCTCCAGCTAACATTGTAGTTATACCACCAGGAGGACCAGTGGGCTGGCCTCCAGCTAACATTGTAGTTATACCACCAGGAGGACCAGTGGGCCTACAACAAACATTATAGTTATACCACCAGGAGGACCAGTGGGCTGGCCTACAGCTAACGTTGTAGTTAAACCATCAGGAGGACCAGTGTTCTGGCCTACAGCTAACATTGTAGTTAAACCATCAGGAGGACCAGTGTTCTGGCCTACAGCTAACATTGTAGTTAAACCCCCAGGAGGACCAGTGGGCCTACAGCTAACATTGTAGTTAAACCAATCCTATCCCTAACCCATACTAGGATATATCCTGAAGGCCGAGAAATGCTCCTTCCATCAACCTACCGTCCAGTTTCTTGGGTATAACATCAGTGAACACGGCATCCAGATGGACGAGGGGAAGGTGAATGCGGTCCGAAACTGGCCCACACCTACCACCATCAAAGAGCTCCAACGTTTCCTCTGATTTTCTAATTTCTATCGCCGGTTCATCCATAACTACAGTTCCATCACCTCCCCGTTGACCAACCTCTTTCGGAAAAAAAACATGTCTCTGTCCTGGTCACCAGCTGCCATAGCCTCAAAGACTCGTTCACAAGTGCACCGCTCCTCATCCCTCCAGACCCCAACAAGCCGTTCGTCGTCGAGGTCGACGCCTCCACTACAGGAGCGGTGCTACCCAGCAGTTACTTGTTCTTGTTATTGTGTTGTGCTGTTGGCCTCTCTGTCAGCAATACTTACCAGTTATAATTCCCCTACTTCCTTGATAATGATGACGCAACGTCCACATACCTGTAGATGGTTCGGAAGATGTCTTCAGGTGAGATACCAAATGTTTTTTCATTCTGGTTTTTCCCCTCTCTGTAAGACATCAAACACAATGTCCATTCAGCTGAGAAGCATATGAGAACATAACCCTGCTTAACTGATGCAATGTAAGGTAGATGAACGAGGTAGATGAACATGAAATTCTTCATTTCTATTTTCTCTACAACTAGTAATCAGTTGAGAGTACATCTTCATGCAGCGTTGTTTAGCCACCTGACAGCGTGCACCATGTTGTTCCACAGAGGGTAGATGGTCTGTGATTGGTAGATGATCATGTCATGAAGAGACTTGGCGCTGCCTTTGGCCAGGTAGAGGTTGGCCACATCAGTACTGCTGTAACAGGCTAGAACCAAGAGAACAGTAAAAACATTACTGCTGTAACACTCTAGAACCAAGACAACAGTACTGCTGTAATGATCTAGAACCAAGACAACAGTACTTCTGTAGCACTCTAGAACCAAGAGAACACTACTGCTTTTATACACTAGAATAGTACTGCTGTAACATGCTAGAACCAAAAGAACTGTACTGCTGTAACACAAGAACCAAAATAACAGTACATTACTACAGTAACACTCTAGAACCAACAGAACAGTACTGTGGTAACTAGAACCAAGATAGCAGTACTGCTGTAACATGCTAAACCCAAGACAACAGTACTGCTGTAACATGCTAGAACTAAAATAACAGTACTGCTGTAACACTAGAGCCAAGAGAAAATAACTTAACCAAGACAACCAAGAGAACAAACACAAAATAACCAAAAGAAAGTAACTGTTTATTTTGTAGAACCAATAGAACAGTACTGCTGTGACACTAGAACCAAGAGAACAATACATCAGTAATACGCTAGAACCAAGACAACAGTACTGCTGTAACACTAGAACCAAGAAACCAGTACTGCTGTATGATGCTAGAAAGACAACAGTACTGCTGTAACACAAAAGAACCAAGAGAAAAGTAATACTGTAACATGATAGAACCATGAGAACAGTACTGCTGTAACACGCTAGAAACAAGAGAACAATACTGCTGTAACACTAGAACCAAGAAACCAGTACTGCTGTATGATGCTAGAAAGACAACAGTACTGCTGTAACACAAAAGAACCAAGAGAAAGGTAATACTGTAACATGATAGAACCATGAGAACAGTACTGCTGTAACACGCTAGAAACAAGAGAACAATACTGCTGTAACACTAGAACCAAGAAGCCAGTACTGCTGTATGATGCTAGAAAGACAACAGTACTGCTGTAACACAAAAGAACCAAGAGAAAAGTAATACTGTAACATGATAGAACCATGAGAACAGTACTGCTGTAACACGCTAGAAACAAGAGAACAAAAACAAGCAAGAACCAAGAGAACAGAACTGCTGTAATAATCTAGAACAAATAGAACAGTATTGATGTAACACTAGAACAAAGACAGAAATACTTCAGTAACAGGCTAAAACCAAGCGAACTGTACTGCTGTAACAAGATAGAACAACGAGAACAGTACTGCTGTAACATTAGAACCAAGAGAGAAGTACTGCTGGAACACTATAACAAAGAACAGTACTGCTGTAACACTTGAACCAGTAGAAAAGTACTGCTGGAACAGTAGAACCAAGAGAAAAGCACTGTTGTAAAACTAGAACCATGAGAACTATACTAATGTAACACTAGAACCAGGACAACTGTACTGCTGTAACACTAGAACCAAGAGAACAGTACTGCTGTAACACTAGAACCAGGACAACTGTACTGTTGTAACACTAGAACCAAGAGAACAATACTGCTGTAACACTAGAACCAAGAGAACTGTACTGCTGTAACACTAGAACCAGGACAACTGTACTGCTGTAACACTAGAACCAAGAGAACAATACTGCTGTAACACTAAAACCAAGAGAACAATACTGCTGTAACACTAGAACCAAGAGAACAGTACTGCTGTAACACTAGAACCAAGAGAGCAATACTGCTGTAACACTAGAACCAAGACAACTGTACTGCTGTAACACTAGAACCAAGAGAACTGTACTGCTGTAACACTAGAACCAAGAGAACTGTACTGCTGTAACACTAGAACCAAGAGAACAATACTGCTGTAACACTAGAACCAAGACAACTGTACTGCTGTAACACTAGAACCAAGAGAAAAGTAATACTGTAACATGATAGAACCATGAGAACAGTACTGCTGTAACACGCTAGAAACAAGAGAACAAAAACAAGCAAGAACCAAGAGAACAGAACTGCTGTAATAATCTAGAACAAATAGAACAGTATTGATGTAACACTAGAACAAAGACAGAAATACTTCAGTAACAGGCTAAAACCAAGCGAACTGTACTGCTGTAACAAGATAGAACAACGAGAACAGTACTGCTGTAACATTAGAACCAAGAGAGAAGTACTGCTGGAACACTATAACAAAGAACAGTACTGCTGTAACACTTGAACCTGTAGAATAGTACTGCTGGAACAGTAGAACCAAGAGAAAAGCACTGTTGTAAAACTAGAACCATGAGAACTATACTAATGTAACACTAGAACCTGGACAACTGTACTGCTGTAACACTAGAACCAAGAGAACAATACTGCTGTAACACTAGAACCAAGAGAACAGTACTGCTGTAACACTAGAACCAGGACAACTGTACTGTTGTAACACTAGAACCAAGAGAACAATACTGCTGTAACACTAGAACCAAGAGAACTGTACTGCTGTAACACTAGAACCAGGACAACTGTACTGCTGTAACACTAGAACCAAGAGAACAATACTGCTGTAACACTTGAACCAGTAGAAAAGTACTGCTGGAACAGTAGAACCAAGAGAAAAGCACTGTTGTAAAACTAGAACCATGAGAACTATACTAATGTAACACTAGAACCAGGAGAACTGTACTGCTGTAACACTAGAACCAAGAGAACAATACTGCTGTAACACTAGAACCAAGAGAACAATACTGCTGTAACACTAGAACCAAGAGAACAGTACTGCTGTAACACTAGAACCAAGAGAACAATACTGCTGTAACACTAGAACCAAGAGAACAATACTGCTGTAACACTAGAACCAAGACAACTGTAATGCTGTAACACTAGAACCAAGAGAACAATACTGCTGTAACACTAGAACCAAGACAACTGTAGTGCTGTAACACTAGAACCAAGAGAACAATACTGCTGTAACACTAGAACCAAGACAACTGTACTGCTGTAACCCTAGAACCAAGAGAACAATACTGCTGTAACACTAGAACCAAGAGAACAATACTGCTGTAATACTAGAACCAAGACAACTGTACTGCTGTAACACTAGAACCAAGAGAGCAATACTGCTGTAACACTAGAACCAAGACAACTGTACTGCTGTAACACTAGAACCAAGAGAACAATACTGCTGTAACACTAGAACCAAGAGAACAATACTGCTGTAACACTAGAACCAAGACAACTAATGCTGTAACACTAGAACCAAGAGAACAATACTGCTGTAACACTAGAACCAAGACAACTGTAGTGCTGTAACACTAGAACCAAGAGAACAATACTGCTGTAACACTAGAACCAAAACAACTGTACTGCTGTAACCCTAGAACCAAGAGAACAATACTGCTGTAACACTAGAACCAAGAGAACAATACTGCTGTAACACTAGAACCAAAACAACTGTACTGCTGTAACACTAGAACAATACTGCTGTAACACTAGAACCAAGACAACTGTACTGCTGTAACACTAGAACCAAGAGAACAATACTGCTGTAACACTAGAACCAAGAGAACAATACTGCTGTAACACTAGAACCAAGAGAACAATACTGCTGTAGCACTAGAACCAACAGAACAATACTGCTGTAACACTAGAACCAAGACAACTGTACTGCTGTAACACTAGAACCAAGACAACTGTACTGCTGTAACACTAGAACCAAGAGAACAATACTGCTGTAACACTAGAACCAGGACAACTGTACTGCTGTAACCCTAGAACCAAGACAACTGTAGTGTTGTAACACTAGAACCAAGAGAACAATACTGCTGTAACACTAGAACCAAGACAACTGTACTGCTGTAACATTAGAACCAGGACAACAATACTGCTGTAACACTAGAACCAGGACAACTGTACTGCTGTAACCCTAGAACCAAGACAACTGTAGTGCTGTAACACTAGAACCAAGAGAACAATACTGCTGTAACACTAGAACCAAGACAACTGTACTGCTGTAACACTAGAACCAAGAGAACAATACTGCTGTAACACTAGAACCAGGGCAACTGTACTGCTGTAACACTAGAGCCAAGACAACTGTACTGCTGTAACACTAGAACCAAGAGAACAATACTGCTGTAACACTAGAACCAGGACAACTGTACTGCTGTAACCCTAGAACCAAGACAACTGTAGTGCTGTAACACTAGAACCAAGAGAACAATACTGCTGTAACACAAGAACCAAGACAACTGTACTGCTGTAACACTAGAACCAAGAGAACAATACTGCTGTAACACTAGAACCAAGACAACTGTACTGCTGTAACACTAGAACCAAGAGAACAATACTGCTGTAACACTAGAACCAAGACAACTGTACTGCTGTAACACTAGAACCAAGACAACTGTACTGCTGTAACACTAGAACCAAGAGAACAATACTGCTGTAACACTAGAACCAGGACAACTGTACTGCTGTAACCCTAGAACCAAGAGAACAATACTGCTGTAACACTAGAACCAAGAGAACAATACTTTTGTAACACTAGAACCAAGACAACTGTACTGCTGTAACACTAGAACCAAGAGAACAATACTGCTGTAACACTAGAACCAGGACAACTGTACTGCTGTAACCCTAGAACCAAGAGAACAATACTGCTGTAACACTAGAACCAAGAGAACAATACTGCTGTAACCCTAGAACCAAGACAACTGTAGTGCTGTAACACTAGAACCAAGAGAACAATACTGCTGTAACACTAGAACCAAGACAACTGTACTGCTGTAACACTAGAACCAAGACAACTGTACTGCTGTAACACTAGAACCAAGAGAACAATACTGCTGTAACACTAGAACCAAGGCAACTGTACTGCTGTAACACTAGAACCAAGACAACTGTACTGCTGTAACACTAGAACCAAGACAACTGTACTGCTGTAACACTAGAACCAGGACAACTGTACTGCTGTAACCCTAGAACCAAGACAACTGTAGTGCTGTAACACTAGAACCAAGAGAACAATACTGCTGTAACACTAGAACCAAGACAACTGTACTGCTGTAACACTAGAACCAAGAGAACAATACTGCTGTAACACTAGAACCAAGACAACTGTACTGCTGTAACACTAGAACCAAGAGAACATTACTGCTGTAACACTAGAACCAAGACAACTGTACTGCTGTAACACTAGAACCAAGACAACTGTACTGCTGTAACACTAGAATCAAGAGAACAATACTGCTGTAACACTAGAACCAGGACAACTGTACTGTTGTAACCCTAGAACCAAGAGAACAATACTGCTGTAACACTAGACCCAAGAGAACAATACTGCTGTAACACTAGAACCAAGACAACTGTACTGCTGTAACACTAGAACCAAGAGAACAATACTGCTGTAACACTAGAACCAGGACAACTGTACTGCTGTAACCCTAGAACCAAGAGAACAATACTGCTGTAACACTAGAACCAAGACAACTGTACTGCTGTAACACTAGAACCAAGACAACTGTAGTGCTGTAACACTAGAACCAAGACAACTGTACTGCTGTAACACTAGAACCAAGACAACTGTACTGCTGTAACACTAGAACCAAGAGAACACTACTGCTGTAACACTAGAACCAAGACAACTGTACTGCTGTAACAGTAGAACCAAGACAACTGTACTGCTGTAACACTAGAACCAAGAGAACAATACTGCTGTAACACTAGAACCAAGACAACTGTAGTGCTGTAACACTAGAACCAAGAGAACAATACTGCTGTAACACTTGAACCAGGACAACTGTACTGCTGTAACCCTAGAACCAAGACAACTGTACTGCTGACAACAAAGATGAGTGTTCATAAGTTTTACTCAAATAAATATAAGAGTGGGAAAAACAACCACTCACAACACAGAAACAAATGCAACAAACAATCACACACAAAAACATGAGGGGAACAGAGGGTTAAATAAGGAACATGTAACTATGTGATAGAAACCAGGTGTGTATAATGAAGACAAAAAAACATAGAAAATGAAAAGTAGATCGGCGGTAGCTAGAAGACCGGTGACGTTGACCGCCGAAAGTCACCCGAGCAAGGAGAGGGACCAACTTCAGGCTGAAGTCGTGACAAATTTGTATTTGTTATGGATCCACATTAGTTCCTGCCAAGGCAGCAGCTACTCTTCCTGGGGTTTATTATGGATCCACATTAGTTCCTGTCAAGGCAGCAGCTACTCTTCCTAGGGTTTATTATGGATCCACATTAGTTCCTGCCAAGGCAGCAGCTACTCTTCCTGGGGTTTATTATGGATCCCCATTAGTTCCTGACAAGGCAGCAGATACTCTTCCTGGGGTTTATTATGGATCCCCATTAGTTCATTCCAAGACAGCAGCTACTCTTCCTGGGGTTTGTTATGGATCCCCATTAGTTCCTGACAAGGCAGCAGCTACTCTTCCTGGGGTTTATTATGGATCCCCATTAGTTCCTGCCAAGGCAGCAGCTACTCTTCCTGGGGTTTATTATGGATCCCCATTAGCTGCCAAGGCAGCAGCTACTCTTCCTGGGGTTTATTATGGATCCCCATTAGCTGCCAAGGCAGCAGCTACTCTTCCTGAGGTTTATTATGGGATCCCCATTAGTTCCTGAAAAGGCAGCAGCTACTCTTCAAAATCAAGGCAGTTCTAAACAATTAAAAACATGACATTACATTCACAACAGATTTCACAACACATTAATTGTGTGCCCTCAGGTCACTACTCTACAACCACATATTTACAATACACAATATTTGTGAACATGTGTGTAATGATGCAGAAAAACTAATCCATGCTTTTGTCACTTCTAGATTAGACTACTGCAATGCTCTACTCTCCAGCTAATCAGATAAAGTCAGATAAAGGCTAGGGCAGATGTTACTGCTAACCTACAAAGCATTACATGGGCTCGCTGCTACCCATCTCTCCGATTTGGTTTTGCGCCACCTCGGGTTCGTGCGGTGGAGATCTTCGTGGGCTATACTCAGCCTTGTCTCAGGGTAGTAAGTTGGTGGTCTGTTGATATCCTTCTAGTGGTGTGGGGGCTGTGCTTTGGCAAAGTAGGTGGGGTTATATCCTATATCTCCCTCTCTCACTCCCCTCCCGGAGGACCTGAGCCCTATGACCATACCTCAGGACAACTTGGCCTAATGACTCCTAGCTGTCCCCAGGCCACCTGGTCATGCTGCTGCTCCAGTTTCAACTGTTCTGCCTGCGGCTATGGAACACTTACCTGTTCACCGGATGTACTACCTTGTCCCGGAACTGCTGTTTTCGACTCTCTCGCGCTCTCTCTCAACCGCACCTGCTGTCTCGACCTCTGAATGCTCAGCTATGAAAAGCCAACTGACAGTTACTTCTGAGGTACTGACCTGTTGCACCGTCTACAACCCTGCAGGTAATCTATGAACGTTTGAACATCTTGAAGAACAATCTGGCGTTAATGGCCATGTACTCTTATAATCTCCACCCATCAGAGCAAGAAGAGGACTTGGTCACCCCTCAGAGCCTGGTTCCTCTCTAGGTTTCTTCCTAGGTTCCTGCCTTTCTAGGGAGTTTTTCCTAGCCACAGTGCTTCTTCATCTGAATTGCTTGCTGTTTGGGTTTTAGGCTGGGTTTCTGTACAGCACTTTGTGACATCTGCTGATGTAAAAAGGGCTTTATAAAATACATTTGATTGATTTATTAAATGTGATTGTATAGTGTGAATGTTATAATGTATGTATGCATGTCTGTGTTAGTGGTAAGGTGTAAGAGTTTCACCTGTCCCGTCTATCTGCTCCACCTCCAGGATGTCGACTCCCACCAGTACGTCCAGAAGGCGTTCAATCCCGTCCACGCTGGCGCCCAGCTCCTGGGCCACAAGCTCCGCAGACAGGGGCTTCTGGGACAGCAGCAGGAGGTCAAACACCCCCAACTCACAGGCAGAGAAGATAACCTAATAGGAGGGGCAACAGTCAGGGTCAGGGGTCAGAGTACTCTTGCAGTCTGACAGCATCTTTTGGTGTTAACAATTTTGTGAGATCTAAACTACATATCTGTATATTATGTTGTAAATATTTCCAGTGGTTTTGTACCATAAGTCAGGGGATGTCAATCTACATAAATAATAAATGTTATGAAGTCCAACCTTTGAGACTCTGAAACCATTGAAATACTCCAGCAGTTTAAAGGGGTAGTCCAGTTCGCTCTGGGACAGATGTTCTGCCATGATATTGAGTCCTGATGGGCGAGGAGAGGAGAATGGTATGGAGGGTTACAGTGGAGGATAGGAGAGAGAAAAGCATTACAGTTGGGGATAGGAGAGACAAAGGCATTACAGTGGGGGATAGGAGAGACAAAGGCATTACAGTGGGGGATAGGAAAGAGTAAGGCATTACAGTGGGGAATAGGAGAGAGAAAGGCATTACAGTGGGGGATAGGAGAGAGAAGGGCATTACAGTGGGGGATAGGAGAGAAAGGCATTACGGTGGGGGATAGGAGAGAGAAAGGCATTACAGTGGGGGATAGGAGAGAGAAAGGCATTACAGTGGGGGATAGGAGAGAGAAAAGCATTACAGTTGGGGATAGGAGAGACAAAGGCATTACAGTGGGGGATAGGAGAGAGTAAGGCATTACAGTGGGGAATAGGAGAGAGAAAGGCATTACAGTGGGGGATAGGAGAGAAAGGCATTACGGTGGGGGATAGGAGAGAGAAAGGCATTACAGTGGGGGATAGGAGAGAGAAAGGCATTACGGTGGGGGATAGGAGAGAGAAAGGCATTACAGTGGGGGATAGGTGAGAGAAAGGCATTACAGTGGGGGATAGGAGAGAGAAAGGCATTACAGTGGGGGATAGGAGAGAGAAAGGCATTACAGTGGGGGATAGGAGAGAGAAAGGCATTACAGTGGGGAATAGGAGAGAGAAAGGCATTACAGTTGGGGCATGGAGAGAGGAAGGCATTACAGTGGGGGATAGGAGAGAGAAAGGCATTACAGTGGGGAATAGGAGAGAGAAAGGCATTACAGTGGGGGATAGGAGAGAAAGGCATTACAGTGGGGGATAGGAGAGAGAAAGGCATTACAGTGGGGGATAGGAGAGAGAAAGGCATTACAGTGGGGGATAGGAGAGAGAAAGGCATTACAGTGGGGGATAGGAGAGAGAAAGGCATTACAGTGGGGAATAGGAGAGAGAAAGGCATTACAGTTGGGGCATGGAGAGAGGAAGGCATTACAGTGGGGGATAGGAGAGAGAAAGGCATTACAGTGGGGAATAGGAGAGAGAAAGGCATTACAGTTGGGGCATGGAGAGAGGAAGGCATTACAGTGGGGGATAGGAGAGAGAAAGGCATTACAGTTGGGGCATGGAGAGAGGAAGGCATTACAGTGGGGGATAGGAGAGAGAAAGGCATTACAGTGGGGGATAGGAGAGAGTAAGGCATTACAGTGGGGAATAGGAGAGAGAAAGGCATTACAGTTGGGGCATGGAGAGAGGAAGGCATTACAGTGGGGGATAGGAGAGAGAAAGGCATTACAGTGGGGGATAGGAGAGAGAAAGGCATTACAGTTGGGGCATGGAGAGAGGAAGGCATTACAGTGGGGGATAGGAGAGAGAAAGGCATTACAGTGGGGGATAGGAGAGAGAAAGGCATTACAGTGGGGGATAGGAGAGAGAAAGGCATTACAGTGGGGGATAGGAGTGAGAAAGGCATTACGGTGGGGGATAGAGAGAGAAAGGCATTACAGTGGGGGATAGAGAGAGAAAGGCATTACAGTGGGGGATAGGAGAGAGAACGGAATTACAGTGGGGGATAGGAGAGAGAACGGAATTACAGTGGGGGATAGTAGAGAGAAAGGCATTACGGTGGGGGATAGGAGAGAGAACGGCATTACAGTGGGGGATAGGAGAGAGAAAGGCATTACAGTGGGGGATAGGAGAGAGAACGGAATTACAGTGGGGGATAGGAGAGAGAAAGGCATTACAGTGGGGGATAGGAGAGAGAAAGGCATTACAGTGGGGGATAGGAGAGAGGAAGGCATTACAGTGGGGGATAGGAGAGAGAAAGGCATTACAGTGGGGGATAGGAGAGAGAAAAGCATTACAGTTGGGGATAGGAGAGACAAAGGCATTACAGTGGGGGATAGGAGAGAGTAAGGCATTACAGTGGGGGAATAGGAGAGAGAAAGGCATTACAGTGGGGATAGGAGAGAAAGGCATTACGGTGGGGGATAGGAGAGAGAAAGGCATTACAGTGGGGGATAGGAGAGAGAAAGGCATTACGGTGGGGGATAGAGAGAGAAAGGCATTACAGTGGGGGATAGGAGAGAGAAAGGCATTACAGTGGGGGATAGGAGAGAGAAAGGCATTACAGTGGGGGATAGGAGAGAGAAAGGCATTACAGTGGGGGATAGGAGAGAGAAAGGCATTACAGTGGGGAATAGGAGAGAAAGGCATTACAGTTGGGGCATGGAGAGAGGAAGGCATTACAGTGGGGGATAGGAGAGAGAAAGGCATTACAGTGGGGAATAGGAGAGAGAAAGGCATTACAGTGGGGGATAGGAGAGAAAGGCATTACGGTGGGGGATAGGAGAGAGAAAGGCATTACAGTGGGGGATAGGAGAGAGAAAGGCATTACAGTGGGGGATAGGAGAGAGAAAGGCATTACAGTGGGGGATAGGAGAGAGAAAGGCATTACAGTGGGGAATAGGAGAGAGAAAGGCATTACAGTTGGGGCATGGAGAGAGGAAGGCATTACAGTGGGGGATAGGAGAGAAAGGCATTACAGTGGGGAATAGGAGAGAGAAAGGCATTACAGTTGGGGCATGGAGAGAGGAAGGCATTACAGTGGGGGATAGGAGAGAAAGGCATTACAGTTGGGGCATGGAGAGAGGAAGGCATTACAGTTGGGGATAGGAGAGAGGAAGGCATTACAGTGGGGATAGGAGAGAGAAAGGCATTACAGTGGGGGATAGGAGAGAGAAAGGCATTACAGTGGGGGATAGGAGAGAGAAAGGCATTACAGTGGGGGATAGGAGAGAGAAAGGCATTACAGTGGGGGATAGGAGAGAGAAAGGCATTACAGTGGGGGATAGGAGAGAGAAGGGCATTACAGTGGGGGATAGGAGAGAAAGGCATTACGGTGGGGGATAGGAGAGAGAAAGGCATTACAGTGGGGGATAGGAGAGAGAAAGGCATTACAGGATAGGAGAGAGAAAGGCATTACAGTGGGGGATAGGAGAGAGAAAGGCATTACAGTTGGGGATAGGAGAGAGAAAGGCATTACAGTGGGGGATAGGAGAGAGAAAGGCATTACAGTGGGGATAGGAGAGAAAGGCATTACAGTGGGGGATAGGAGAGAGAAAGGCACACAGTGGGGATAGGAGAGAGAAAGGCATTACTGTGGGGGATAGGAGAGAGAAAGGCATTACAGTGGGGGATAGGAGAGAGAAAGGCATTACAGTGGGGGATAGGAGAGAGAAAGGCATTACAGTGGGGGATAGGAGAGAGAAAGGCATTACAGTGGGGGATAGGAGAGAGAAAGGCATTACAGTGGGGGATAGGAGAGAGAGGAAGGCATTACAGTGGGGATAGGAGAGAGAAAGGCATTACAGTGGGGGATAGGAGAGAAAGGCATTACAGTGGGGGATAGGAGAGAAAGGCATTACAGTGGGGGATAGGAGAGAGAAAGGCATTACAGTGGGGGATAGGAGAGAGAAAGGCATTACAGTGGGGGATAGGAGAGAGAAAGGCATTACAGTGGGGGATAGGAGAGAGAAAGGCATTACAGTGGGGGATAGGAGAGAGAAGGCATTACAGTGGGGGATAGGAGAGAGAAAGGCATTACAGTGGGGGATAGGAGAGAGAAGGCATTACAGTGGGGGATAGGAGAGAAAGGCATTACAGTGGGGGATAGGAGAGAGAAAGGCATTACAGTGGGGGATAGGAGAGAGAAAGGCATTACAGTGGGGGATAGGAGAGAAAGGCATTACAGTGGGGGATAGGAGAGAGAAAGGCATTACAGTGGGGGATAGGAGAGAGAAAGGCATTACAGTGGGGGATAGGAGAGAGAAAGGCATTACAGTGGGGGATAGGAGAGAGAAGGCATTACAGTGGGGGATAGGAGAGAGAAAGGCATTACAGTGGGGGATAGGAGAGAGAAAGGCATTACAGTGGGGATAGGAGAGAGGAAGGCATTACAGTGGGGGATAGGAGAGAGAAAGGCATTACAGTGGGGATAGGAGAGAGAAAGGCATTACAGTGGGGGATAGGAGAGAGAAAGGCATTACAGTGGGGGATAGGAGAGAGAAAGGCATTACAGTGGGGGATAGGAGAGAGAAAGGCATTACAGTGGGGGATAGGAGAGAGAAAGGCATTACAGTGGGGGATAGAGAGAGAAAGGCATTACAGTGGGGGATAGGAGAGAGAAAGGCATTACAGTGGGGGATAGGAGAGAGAAAGGCATTACAGTGGGGGATAGGAGAGAGAAAGGCATTACAGTGGGGGATGAGAGAGAGGCATTACAGAGAGAAAGGCATTACAGTGGGGGATAGGAGAGAAAGGCATTACAGTGGGGGATAGAGAGAGAAAGGCATTACAGTGGGGGATAGGAGAGAGAAAGGCATTACATTACAGTGGGGATAGGAGAGAGAAAGGCATTACAGTGGGGGATAGGAGAGAGAAAGGCATTACAGTGGAGGATAGGAGAGAGAAGGCATTACAGTGGGGGATAGGAGAGAAAGGCATTACAGTGGGGGATAGGAGAGAGAAAGGCATTACAGTTGGGGATAGGAGAGAGAAAGGCATTACAGTGGGGGATAGGAGAGAGTAAGGCATTACAGTGGGGAATAGGAGAGAGAAAGGCATTACAGTGGAGGATAGGAGAGAGAAGGGCATTACAGTGTGGGATAGGAGAGAGAAGGGCATTACAGTGGGGGATAGGAGAGAAAGGCATTACGGTGGGGGATAGGAGAGAGAAAGGCATTACAGTGGGGGATAGGAGAGAAAGGCATTACAGTGGGGGATAGGAGAGAGAAAGGCATTACAGTGGGGATAGGAGAGAGAAAGGCATTACAGTTGGGGCATGGAGAGAGTAAGGCATTACAGTGGGGGATAGGAGAGAGAAAGGCATTACAGTGGGGAATAGGAGAGAAAGGCATTACAGTTGGGGCATGGAGAGAGGAAGGCATTACAGTGGGGGATAGGAGAGAGAAAGGCATTACAGTTGGGGCATGGAGAGAGGAAGGCATTACAGTGGGGGATAGGAGAGAGAAAGGCATTACAGTGGGGGATAGGAGAGAGTAAGGCATTACAGTGGGGAATAGGAGAGAGAAAGGCATTACAGTTGGGGCATGGAGAGAGGAAGGCATTACAGTGGGGGATAGGAGAGAGAAAGGCATTACAGTGGGGGATAGGAGAGAGAAAGGCATTACAGTGGGGGATAGGAGAGAGAAAGGCATTACAGTGGGGGATAGGAGAGAGAAAGGCATTACAGTGGGGGATAGGAGAGAGAAAGGCATTACAGTGGGGGATAGGAGAGAGAAAGGCATTACAGTGGGGGATAGGAGAGAGAAAGGCATTACAGTGGGGGATAGGAGAGAGAACGGCATTACAGTGGGGGATAGGAGAGAAAGGCATTACAGTGGGGGATAGGAGAGAGAAAGGCATTACGGTGGGGGATAGGAGAGAAAGGCATTACAGTGGGGGATAGGGGAGAGAAAAGCATTACAGTAGGGGATAGGAGAGAGAAAGGCATTACGGTGGGGGATAGGAGAGAGAACGGCATTACAGTGGGGGATAGGAGAGAGAACGGCATTACAGTGGGGGATAGGAGAGAGGAAGGCATTACAGTGGGGGATAGAAGAGAGAAAGGCATTACAGTGGGGGATAGGAGAGAGAAAGGCATTACAGTGGGGGATAGGAGAGAGAAAGGCATTACAGTTGGGGCAGGGAGAGAGAAAAGCATTACAGTGGGGGATAGGAGAGAGAAAGGCATTACAGTGGGGGATAGGAGAGAGAAAGGCATTACAGTGGGGGATAGGAGAGAGGAAGGCATTACAGTTGGGGCAGGGAGAGAGAAAAGCATTACAGTGGGGGATAGGAGAGAGAAAGGCATTACAGTGGGGGATAGGAGAGAGAAAGGCATTACAGTTGGGGCAGGGAGAGAGAAAAGCATTACAGTTGGGTCAGGGAGAGAGAAAAGCATTACAGTTGGGGATAGGAGAGAGAAAGGCATTACAGTGGGGGATAGGAGAGAGGAAGGCATTACAGTGGGGGATAGGAGAGAGAAAGGCATTACAGTGGGGGATAGGAGAGAGAAAGGCATTACAGTGGGGGATAGGAGAGAGAAAGGCATTACAGTGGGGGATAGGAGAGAGAATGGCATTACAGTGGGGGATAGGAGAGAGAAAGGCATTACAGTGGGGGATAGGAGAGAGAAAGGCATTACAGTGGGGTATAGGAGAGAGAAAGGCATTACAGTGGGGGATAGGAGAGAGAGAAAGGCATTACAGTTGGTGCAGGGAGAGAGAAATGCATTACAGTGGGGGACAGGAGAGAGAAAGGCATTACAGTGGGGGATAGGAGAGAGAAAGGCATTACAGTTGGGGCATGGAGAGAGGAAGGCATTACAGTGGGGAATAGGAGAGAGAAAGGCATTACAGTGGGGGATAGGAGAGAAAGGCATTACAGTTGGGGCAGGGAGAGAGAAAAGCATTACAGTTGGGGATAGGAGAGAGAAAGGCATTACGGTGGGGGATAGGAGAGAGAAAGGCATTACAGTTGGGGCAGGGAGAGAGAAAAGCATTACAGTGGGGGATAGGGGAGAGAAAAGCATTACAGTAGGGGATAGGAGAGAGAAAGGCATTACGGTGGGGGATAGGAGAGAGAAAGGCATTACAGTGGGGGATAGGAGAGAGAAAGGCATTACAGTTGGGGCAGGGAGAGAGAATGGCATTACGGTTGGGTCAGGGAGAGAGAAAAGCATTACAGTTGGGTCAGGGAGAGAGAAAAGCATTACAGTTGGGGATAGGAGAGAGAAAGGCATTACAGTGGGGGATAGGAGAGAGGAAGGCATTACAGTGGGGGATAGGAGAGAGAAAGGCATTACAGTGGGGGATAGGAGAGAGGAAGGCATTACGGTGGGGGATAGGAGAGAGAAAGGCATTACAGTGGGGGATAGGAGAGAGAACGGCATTACAGTGGGGGATAGGAGAGAGAAAGGCATTACAGTGGGGGATAGGAGAG
Organism: Brachymystax lenok tsinlingensis; assembly: GCA_030435695.1. Classification (NCBI taxonomy): domain Eukaryota; kingdom Metazoa; phylum Chordata; class Actinopteri; order Salmoniformes; family Salmonidae; genus Brachymystax; species Brachymystax lenok. The sequence continues at coordinate 45,942,834 of CM059786.1, read as the reverse complement.
AGAAAGGCATTACAGTGGGGGATAGGAGAGAAAGGCATTACAGTGGGGGATAGGAGAGAGAAAGGCATTACAGTTGGGGATAGGAGAGAGAAAGGCATTACAGTGGGGGATAGGAGAGAGAAGGCATTACAGTGGGGGATAGGAGAGAGAAAGGCATTACAGTGGGGGATAGGAGAGAGAAAGGCATTACAGTGGGGGATAGGAGAGAAAGGCATTACGGTGGGGGATAGGAGAGAGAAAGGCATTACAGTTGGGGATAGGAGAGAGAAAGGCATTACAGTGGGGGATAGGAGAGAGAAAGGCATTACAGTGGAGGATAGGAGAGAGAAGGGCATTACAGTGGGGGATAGGAGAGAAAGGCATTACGGTGGGGGATAGGAGAGAGAAAGGCATTACAGTTGGGGATAGGAGAGAGAAAGGCATTACAGTGGGGGATAGGAGAGAGTAAGGCATTACAGTGGGGAATAGGAGAGAGAAAGGCATTACAGTGGAGGATAGGAGAGAGAAGGGCATTACAGTGGGGGATAGGAGAGAGAAGGGCATTACAGTGGGGGATAGGAGAGAGAAGGCATTACAGTGGGGGATAGGAGAGAGAAAGGCATTACAGTGGGGGATAGGAGAGAGAAAGGCATTACAGTGGGGGATAGGAGAGAGAAAGGCATTACAGTGGGGAATAGGAGAGAGAAAGGCATTACAGTTGGGGCATGGAGAGAGGAAGGCATTACAGTGGGGGATAGGAGAGAGAAGGCATTACAGTGGGGGAATAGGAGAGAGAAAGGCATTACAGTTGGGGCATGGAGAGAGGAAAGGCATTACAGTGGGGGATAGGAGAGAGAAAGGCATTACAGTTGGGGCATGGAGAGAGGAAAGGCATTACAGTGGGGATAGGAGAGAGAAAGGCATTACAGTGGGGGATAGGAGAGAGTAAGGCATTACAGTGGGGAATAGGAGAGAGAAAGGCATTACAGTTGGGGCATGGAGAGAGAAGGCATTACAGTGGGGGATAGGAGAGAGAAAGGCATTACAGTTGGGGCAGGAGAGAGAAAAGCATTACAGTGGGGATAGGGAGAGAAAAGCATTACAGTAGGGGATAGGAGAGAGAAAGGCATTACAGTGGGGGATAGGAGAGAGAAAGGCATTACAGTGGGGGATAGGAGAGAGAAAGGCATTACAGTTGGGGATAGGAGAGAGAATGGCATTACGGTTGGGTCAGGGAGAGAGAAAAGCATTACAGTTGGGTCAGGGAGAGAGAAAAGCATTACAGTTGGGGATAGGAGAGAGAAAGGCATTACAGTGGGGGATAGGAGAGAGGAAGGCATTACAGTGGGGGATAGGAGAGAGAAAGGCATTACAGTGGGGGATAGGAGAGAGGAAGGCATTACGGTGGGGGATAGGAGAGAGAAAGGCATTACAGTGGGGGATAGGAGAGAGAAAGGCATTACAGTGGGGGATAGGAGAGAGAAAGGCATTACAGTGGGGGATAGGAGAGAGAAAGGCATTACAGTGGGGGATAGGAGAGAGAAAGGCATTACAGTGGGGATAGGAGAGAGAAAGGCATTACAGTGGGGGATAGGAGAGAGAAAGGCATTACAGTGGGGGATAGGAGAGAAGGGCATTACAGTGGGGGATAGGAGAGAGAAAGGCATTACAGTGGGGGATAGGAGAGAGAAAGGCATTACAGTGGGGGATAGGAGAGAGAAAGGCATTACAGTGGGGGATAGGAGAGAGAAAGGCATTACAGTGGGGGATAGGAGAGAGAAAGGCATTACAGTGGGGGATAGGAGAGAAAGGCATTACAGTGGGGGATAGGAGAGAGAAAGGCATTACAGTTGGGGATAGGAGAGAGAAAGGCATTACAGTGGGGGATAGGAGAGAGAAAGGCATTACAGTGGGGGATAGGAGAGAGAAGGCATTACAGTGGGGGATAGGAGAGAGAAAGGCATTACAGTGGGGGATAGGAGAGAGAAAGGCATTACAGTTGGGGATAGGAGAGAGAAAGGCATTACAGTGGGGGATAGGAGAGAGAAAGGCATTACAGTGGGGGATAGGAGAGAGAAAGGCATTACAGTGGAGGATAGGAGAGAGAAGGGCATTACAGTGGGGGATAGGAGAGAGAAAGGCATTACAGTGGGGGATAGGAGAGAGAAAGGCATTACAGTGGGGGATAGGAGAGAGAAAGGCATTACAGTGGGGGATAGGAGAGAGAAAGGCATTACAGTGGGGGATAGGAGAGAAAGGCATTACAGTGGGGAATAGGAGAGAAAGGCATTACAGTTGGGGCATGGAGAGAGGAAGGCATTACAGTGGGGGATAGGAGAGAGAAAGGCATTACAGTGGGGAATAGGAGAGAGAAAGGCATTACAGTTGGGGCATGGAGAGAGGAAGGCATTACAGTGGGGGATAGGAGAGAGAAAGGCATTACAGTTGGGGCATGGAGAGAGAAAGGCATTACAGTGGGGGATAGGAGAGAGAAAGGCATTACAGTGGGGGATAGGAGAGAGTAAGGCATTACAGTGGGGATAGGAGAGAGAAAGGCATTACAGTTGGGGCATGGAGAGAGGAAAGGCATTACAGTGGGGGATAGGAGAGAGAAAGGCATTACAGTGGGGGATAGGAGAGAGAAAGGCATTACAGTGGGGGATAGGAGAGAGAAAGGCATTACAGTGGGGGATAGGAGAGAGAAAGGCATTACAGTGGGGGATAGGAGAGAGAAAGGCATTACAGTGGGGGATAGGAGAGAAAGGCATTACAGTGGGGGATAGGAGAGAGAAAGGCATTACAGTGGGGGATAGGAGAGAGAAAGGCATTACAGTGGGGGATAGGAGAGAGAAAGGCATTACAGTGGGGGATAGGAGAGTAGAAGGCATTACAGTGGGGGATAGGAGAGAGAAAGGCATTACAGTGGGGGATAGGAGAGAGAAAAGCATTACAGTGGGGGATAGGAGAGAGAAAGGCATTACAGTTGGGGGATAGGAGAGAGAAGGCATTACAGTGGGGGATAGGAGAGAGAAGGCATTACAGTGGGGGATAGGAGAGAGAAAGGCATTACAGTGGGGGATAGGAGAGAGGAAGGCATTACAGTGGGGGATAGAGAGAGAAAGGCATTACAGTGGGGGATAGGAGAGAAAGGCATTACAGTGGGGGATAGGAGAGAGAAAGGCATTACAGTTGGGGGATAGGAGAGAGAAAAGCATTACAGTGGGGGATAGGAGAGAGAAAGGCATTACAGTGGGGGATAGGAGAGAGAAAGGCATTACAGTGGGGGATAGGAGAGAGAAAGGCATTACAGTGGGGGATAGGAGAGAGAAAGGCATTACAGTGGGGGATAGGAGAGAGAAAGGCATTACAGTGGGGGATAGGAGAGAGAAAGGCATTACAGTTGGGGGATAGGAGAGAGAAAGGCATTACAGTGGGGGATAGGAGAGAGAAAGGCATTACAGTTGGGGATAGGAGAGAAAGGCATTACAGTGGAGGATAGGAGAGAGAAGGCATTACAGTGGGGGATAGGAGAGAGAAAGGCATTACAGTGGGGGATAGGAGAGAGGAAGGCATTACAGTGGGGGATAGGAGAGAGAAAGGCATTACAGTGGGGGATAGGAGAGAGAAGGCATTACAGTGGGGGATAGGAGAGAGAAAGGCATTACAGTGGGGGATAGGAGAGAGAAAGGCATTACAGTGGGGGATAGGAGAGAGAAAGGCATTACAGTGGGGGATAGGAGAGAGAAAGGCATTACAGTGGGGGATAGGAGAGAGAAAGGCATTACAGTTGGTGCAGGGAGAGAGAAATGCATTACAGTGGGGGACAGGAGAGAGAAAGGCATTACAGTGGGGGATAGGAGAGAGAAAGGCATTACAGTTGGGGCATGGAGAGAGGAAGGCATTACAGTGGGGAATAGGAGAGAGAAAGGCATTACAGTGGGGGATAGGGGAGAGAAAGGCATTACAGTTGGGGCAGGGAGAGAGAAAAGCATTACAGTTGGGGGATAGGAGAGAGAAAGGCATTACGGTGGGGGATAGGAGAGAGAAAGGCATTACAGTTGGGGCAGGGAGAGAGAAAGCATTACAGTGGGGGATAGGGAGAGAAAAGCATTACAGTGGGGATAGGAGAGAGAAAGGCATTACAGTGGGGGATAGGAGAGAGAAAGGCATTACAGTGGGGGATAGGAGAGAGAAAGGCATTACAGTTGGGGCAGGGAGAGAGAATGGCATTACGGTTGGGTGATCAGGAGAGAGAAAAGCATTACAGTTGGGTCAGGGAGAGAGAAAGGCATTACAGTTGGGGATAGGAGAGAGAAAGGCATTACAGTGGGGGATAGGAGAGAGGAAGGCATTACAGTGGGGGATAGGAGAGAGAAAGGCATTACAGTGGGGGATAGGAGAGAGAAGGCATTACAGTGGGGGATAGGAGAGAGAAAGGCATTACAGTGGGGGATAGGAGAGAGAAAGGCATTACAGTGGGGGATAGGAGAGAGAAAGGCATTACAGTGGGGGATAGGAGAGAGAAAGGCATTACAGTGGGGGATAGGAGAGAAAGGCATTACAGTGGGGGATAGGAGAGAGAAAGGCATTACAGTGGGGGATAGGAGAGAGAAATGCATTACAGTGGGGGACAGGAGAGAGAAAGGCATTACAGTGGGGATAGGAGAGAGAAAGGCATTACAGTTGGGGCATGGAGAGAGAAGGCATTACAGTGGGGGATAGGAGAGAGAAAGGCATTACAGTGGGGGATAGGGAGAGAAAGGCATTACAGTTGGGGCAGGAGAGAGAAAGGCATTACAGTTGGGGATAGGAGAGAGAAAGGCATTACAGTGGGGGATAGGAGAGAGAAAGGCATTACAGTTGGGGCAGGGAGAGAGAAAGCATTACAGTTGGGGATAGGAGAGAGAAGGCATTACAGTGGGGGATAGGAGAGAAAAGGCATTACAGTGGGATAGGAGAGAGAAAGGCATTACAGTGGGGGATAGGAGAGAGAAAGGCATTACAGTGGGGGATAGGAGAGAGAAAGGCATTACAGTTGGGGCAGGGAGAGAGAATGGCATTACGGTTGGGTCAGGGAGAGAGAAAAGCATTACAGTTGGGGATAGGAGAGAGAAAGGCATTACAGTTGGGGCAGGGAGAGAGAAAAGCATTACAGTTGGGGATAGGAGAGAGAAAGGCATTACAGTGGGGGATAGGAGAGAGAAAGGCATTACAGTGGGGGATAGGAGAGAGAAAGGCATTACAGTGGGGGATAGGAGAGAGAAAGGCATTACAGTGGGGGATAGGAGAGAAAGGCATTACAGTTGGGGCATGGAGAGAGAAAGGCATTACAGTGGGGGATAGGAGAGAGAAAGGCATTACAGTGGGGATAGGAGAGAGAAAGGCATTACAGTGGGGGATAGGAGAGAGAAAGGCACACAGTTGGGGCAGGGAGAGAGAATGGCATTACAGGTTGGGTCAGGAGAGAGAAAGGCATTACAGTTGGGGGATAGGAGAGAGAAAAGCATTACAGTTGGGGATAGGAGAGAGAAAGGCATTACAGTGGGGGATAGGAGAGAGAAGGCATTACAGTGGGGGATAGGAGAGAGAAAGGCATTACAGTGGGGGATAGGAGAGAGAGGCATTACAGTGGGGGATAGGAGAGAGAAAGGCATTACAGTGGGGGATAGGAGAGAGAAAGGCATTACAGTGGGGAATAGGAGAGAGAAAGGCATTACAGTGGGGGATAGGAGAGAGAAAGGCATTACAGTGGGGGATAGGAGAGAGAAAGGCATTACAGTGGGGAATAGGAGAGAGAAAGGCATTACAGTGGGGGATAGGAGAGAGAAAGGCATTACAGTTGGGGCATGGAGAGAGGAAGGCATTACAGTGGGGGATAGGAGAGAGAAAGGCATTACAGTGGGGGATAGGGAGAGAAAGGCATTACAGTTGGGGCAGGAGAGAGAAAGGCATTACAGTGGGGGATAGGAGAGAGAAAGGCATTACAGTGGGGGATAGGAGAGAGAAAGGCATTACAGTGGGGGGATAGAGAGAGAAAGGCACACAGTGGGGATAGGGAGAGAAAGGCATTACAGTGGGGATAGGAGAGAGAAAGGCATTACAGTGGGGGATAGGAGAGAGAGGCATTACAGTGGGGGATAGGAGAGAGAAAGGCATTACAGTTGGGGGATAGGAGAGAGAAAGGCATTACAGTGGGGGATAGGAGAGAGAAAGCATTACAGTGGGGGATAGGGAGAGAGAAAGGCATTACAGTGGGGGATAGGAGAGAGAAAGGCATTACAGTGGGGGATAGGAGAGAGAAAGGCATTACAGTGGGGGATAGGAGAGAGAAAGGCATTACAGTGGGGGATAGGAGAGAGAAGGCATTACAGTGGGGGATAGGAGAGAGAAAGGCATTACAGTGGGGGATAGGAGAGAGAAGGCATTACAGTGGGGGATAGGAGAGAGAAAGGCATTACAGTGGGGGATAGGAGAGAGAAAGGCATTACAGTGGGGGATAGGAGAGAGAAAGGCATTACAGTGGGGATAGGAGAGAGAAAGGCATTACAGTGGGGGATAGGAGAGAGAAAGGCATTACAGTGGGGGATAGGAGAGAGAAAGGCATTACAGTGGGGGATAGGAGAGAAAGGCATTACAGTTGGGGGATAGGAGAGAGGAAGGCATTACAGTGGGGGATAGGAGAGAGAAAGGCATTACAGTGGGGGATAGGAGAGAGAAAGGCATTACAGTTGGGGCAGGAGAGAGAAAGGCATTACAGTTGGGGATAGGAGAGAGAAAGGCATTACAGTGGGGGATAGGAGAGAGAAAGGCATTACAGTTGGGGCAGGAGAGAGAAAGGCATTACAGTGGGGGATAGGAGAGAAAGGCATTACAGTGGGGGATAGGGGAGAGAAAAGCATTACAGTAGGGGATAGGAGAGAGAAAGGCATTACGGTGGGGGATAGGAGAGAGAAAGGCATTACAGTGGGGGATAGGAGAGAGAAAGGCATTACAGTTGGGGCAGGGAGAGAGAATGGCATTACGGTTGGGTCAGGGAGAGAGAAAAGCATTACAGTTGGGGATAGGAGAGAGAAAGGCATTACAGTTGGGGCAGGGAGAGAGAAAAGCATTACAGTTGGGTCAGGGAGAGAGAAAAGCATTACAGTTGGGGATAGGAGAGAGAAAGGCAATACAGTGGGGGATAGGAGAGAGAAAGGCATTACAGTGGGGAATAGGAGAGAGAAAGGCATTACAGTGGGGGATAGGAGAGAGAAAGGCATTACAGTTGGGGCATGGAGAGAGGAAGGCATTACAGTGGGGAATAGGAGAGAGAAAGGCATTACAGTGGGGATAGAGAGAGAAAGGCATTACAGTGGGGGATAGGAGAGAGAAAGGCATTACAGTTGGGGCAGGGAGAGAGAGAATGGCATTACAGTTGGGTCAGGAGAGAGAAAAGCATTACAGTTGGGTCAGGGAGAGAGAAAGCATTACAGTTGGGGATAGGAGAGAGAAAGGCATTACAGTGGGGGATAGGAGAGAGAAGGCATTACAGTGGGGGATAGGAGAGAGAAAGGCATTACAGTGGGGGATAGGAGAGAGAAAGGCATTACAGTGGGGGATAGGAGAGAGAAAGGCATTACAGTGGGGGATAGGAGAGAGAAAGGCATTACAGTGGGGGATAGGAGAGAGAAAGGCATTACAGTGGGGGATAGGAGAGAGAAAGGCATTACAGTGGGGGATAGGAGAGAGAAAGGCATTACAGTGGGGGATAGGAGAGAGAAAGGCATTACAGTGGGGATAGGAGAGAGAAGGCATTACAGTGGGGGATAGGAGAGAAAGGCATTACAGTGGGGGATAGGAGAGAGAAAGGCATTACAGTGGGGGATAGGAGAGAGAAAGGCATTACAGTTGGGGATAGGAGAGAGAAAGGCATTACAGTGGAGGATAGGAGAGAGAAGGGCATTACAGTGGGGGATAGGAGAGAAAGGCATTACAGTGGGGGATAGGAGAGAGAAAGGCATTACAGTGGGGGATAGGAGAGAGAAAGGCATTACAGTGGGGGATAGGAGAGAGAAAGGCATTACAGTGGGGGATAGGAGAGAGAAAGGCATTACAGTGGGGGATAGGAGAGAGAAGGCATTACAGTGGGGGATAGGAGAGAGAAAGGCATTACAGTGGGGGATAGGAGAGAGAAGGCATTACAGTGGGGGATAGGAGAGAGAAAGGCATTACAGTGGGGGATAGGAGAGAGAAAGGCATTACAGTGGGGGATAGGAGAGAGAAAGGCATTACAGTGGGGGATAGGAGAGAAAGGCATTACAGTGGGGGATAGGAGAGAGAAAGGCATTACAGTGGGGGATAGGAGAGAGAAAGGCATTACAGTGGGGGATAGGAGAGAGAAAGGCATTACAGTGGGGGATAGGAGAGAGAAGGCATTACAGTGGGGGATAGGAGAGAGAAAGGCATTACAGTGGGGGATAGGGAGAGAGAAAGGCATTACAGTTGGGGGATAGGAGAGAGAAAGGCATTACAGTGGGGGATAGGAGAGAGAAAGGCATTACAGTGGGGGATAGGAGAGAGAAAGGCATTACAGTGGGGGATAGGAGAGAGTAAGGCATTACAGTGGGGGATAGGAGAGAGAAAGGCATTACAGTGGGGGATAGGAGAGAGAAAGGCATTACAGTGGGGAATAGGAGAGAGAAAGGCATTACAGTGGGCATAGGAGAGAGAAGGGCATTACAGTGGGGGATAGGAGAGAGAAAGGCATTACAGTGGGGGATAGGAGAGAGAAAGGCATTACAGTGGGGGATAGGAGAGAGAAAGGCATTACAGTGGGGGATAGGAGAGAGAAAGGCATTACAGTGGGGGATAGGAGAGAGAAAGGCATTACAGTTGGGGCATGGAGAGAGAAAGGCATTACAGTGGGGGATAGGAGAGAGAAAGGCATTACAGTGGGGGATAGGAGAGAGAAAGGCATTACAGTGGGGGATAGGAGAGAGGGCATTACAGTGGGGGATAGGAGAGAGAAAGGCATTACAGTGGGGGATAGGAGAGAGAAAGGCATTACAGTGGGGGATAGGAGAGAGAAAGGCATTACAGTGGGGGATAGGAGAGAAAGGCATTACAGTGGGGGATAGGAGAGAGAAAGGCATTACAGTGGGGGATAGGAGAGAGAAAGGCATTACAGTGGGGGATAGGAGAGAGAAAGGCATTACAGTGGGGATAGGAGAGAGAAAGGCATTACAGTGGGGGATAGGAGAGAGAAAGGCATTACAGTGGGGGATAGGAGAGAGAAAGGCATTACAGTGGGGGATAGGAGAGAGAAAGGCATTACAGTTGGGGATAGGAGAGAGAAAGGCATTACAGTGGGGGATAGGAGAGAGAAAGGCATTACAGTGGGGGCATGGAGAGAGGAAGGCATTACAGTGGGGGATAGGAGAGAGAAAGGCATTACAGTGGGGGATAGGAGAGAGTAAGGCATTACAGTGGGGGATAGGAGAGAGAAAGGCATTACAGTTGGGGGATGGAGAGAGAAGGCATTACAGTGGGGGATAGGAGAGAGAAAGGCATTACAGTGGGGGATAGGAGAGAGAAAGGCATTACAGTGGGGGATAGGAGAGAGAAAGGCATTACAGTGGGGGATAGGAGAGAGAAAGGCATTACAGTGGGGGATAGGAGAGAGAAAGGCATTACAGTGGGGGATAGGAGAGAGAAGGCATTACAGTGGGGGATAGGAGAGAGAAAGGCATTACAGTGGGGATAGGAGAGAGAAAGGCATTACAGTGGGGGATAGGAGAGAGAAAGGCATTACAGTGGGGGATAGGAGAGAGAAGGCATTACAGTGGGGGATAGGAGAGAAAGGCATTACAGTGGGGGATAGGGAGAGAAAAGGCATTACAGTGGGGATAGGAGAGAGAAAGGCATTACAGTGGGGGATAGGAGAGAGAAGGCATTACAGTGGGGGATAGGAGAGAGAAAGGCATTACAGTGGGGGATAGGAGAGAGAAAGGCATTACAGTGGGGGATAGGAGAGAGAAAGGCATTACAGTGGGGGATAGGAGAGAGAAAGGCATTACAGTGGGGGATAGGAGAGAGAAAGGCATTACAGTTGGGGAAGGGAGAGAGAAAGGCATTACAGTGGGGGATAGGAGAGAGAAAGGCATTACAGTGGGGGATAGGAGAGAGAAAGGCATTACAGTGGGGGATAGGAGAGAGAAGGCATTACAGTGGGGCAGGAGAGAGAAAGGCATTACAGTGGGGGATAGGAGAGAGAAAGGCATTACAGTGGGGGATAGGAGAGAGAAAGGCATTACAGTTGGGGCAGGGAGAGAGAAAAGCATTACAGTTGGGTCAGGGAGAGAGAAAAGCATTACAGTTGGGGATAGGAGAGAAAGGCATTACAGTGGGGGATAGGAGAGAGGAAGGCATTACAGTGGGGGATAGGAGAGAGAAAGGCATTACAGTGGGGGATAGGAGAGAGAAGGCATTACAGTGGGGGATAGGAGAGAGAAGGCATTACAGTGGGGGATAGGAGAGAGAAAGGCATTACAGTGGGGGATAGGAGAGAGAAAGGCATTACAGTGGGGGATAGGAGAGAGAAAGGCATTACAGTGGGGGATAGGAGAGAGAAAGGCATTACAGTTGGGGATAGGGAGAGAGAAATGCATTACAGTGGGGGATAGGAGAGAGAAAGGCATTACAGTGGGGGATAGGAGAGAGAAAGGCATTACAGTTGGGGCATGGAGAGAGGAAGGCATTACAGTGGGGAATAGGAGAGAGAAAGGCATTACAGTGGGGGATAGGGAGAGAAAGGCATTACAGTTGGGGGATAGGAGAGAGAAAGGCATTACAGTGGGGGATAGGAGAGAGAAAGGCATTACAGTGGGGGATAGGAGAGAGAAAGGCATTACAGTTGGGGCAGGAGAGAGAAAGGCATTACAGTGGGGGATAGGAGAGAGAAAGGCATTACAGTGGGGGATAGGAGAGAGAAAGGCATTACAGTGGGGATAGGAGAGAGAAAGGCATTACAGTGGGGGATAGGAGAGAGAAAGGCATTACAGTGGGGATAGGAGAGAGAAAGGCATTACAGTGGGGGATAGGAGAGAGAGGCATTACAGTGGGGGATAGGAGAGAGAAAGGCATTACAGTGGGGGATAGGAGAGAGAAAGGCATTACAGTGGGGGATAGGAGAGAGAAAGGCATTACAGTTGGGGCAGGGAGAGAGAAAGGCATTACAGTGGGGGATAGGAGAGAGAAAGGCATTACAGTGGGGGATAGGAGAGAAAGGCATTACAGTGGGGGATAGGAGAGAGGAAGGCAATACAGTTGGGGATAGGAGAGAGAAAGGCATTACAGTGGGGGATAGGAGAGAGAAAGGCATTACAGTGGGGGATAGGAGAGAGAAAGGCATTACAGTGGGGGCAGGGAGAGAGAAAGGCATTACAGTTGGGTCAGGGAGAGAGAAAAGCATTACAGTTGGGGATAGGAGAGAGAAAGGCATTACAGTGGGGGATAGGAGAGAGAAAGGCATTACAGTGGGGGATAGGAGAGAGAAAGGCATTACAGTGGGGGATAGGAGAGAGAAAGGCATTACAGTGGGGGATAGGAGAGAGAAAGGCATTACAGTGGGGGATAGGAGAGAGAAGGCATTACAGTGGGGGATAGGAGAGAGAAAGGCATTACAGTGGGGGATAGGAGAGAGAAAGGCATTACAGTGGGGGATAGGAGAGAGAAAGGCATTACAGTGGGGGATAGGAGAGAGAAAGGCATTACAGTTGGGGCAGGGAGAGAGAAAGGCATTACAGTGGGGGATAGGAGAGAGAAAGGCATTACAGTGGGGATAGGAGAGAAAGGCATTACAGTTGGGGCATAGGAGAGAAAGGCATTACAGTGGGGGATAGGAGAGAGAAGGCATTACAGTGGGGGATAGGAGAGAGAAAGGCATTACAGTTGGGGCAGGGAGAGAGGAAGGCATTACAGTGGGGGATAGGAGAGAGAAAGGCATTACAGTGGGGGATAGGAGAGAGAAAGGCATTACAGTGGGGGATAGGAGAGAGAAAGGCATTACAGTTGGGGGATAGGAGAGAGCGGCATTACAGTGGGGGATAGGAGAGAGAAAGGCATTACAGTGGGGGATAGGAGAGAGAAAGGCATTACAGTGGGGGATAGGAGAGAGAAAGGCATTACAGTGGGGGATAGGAGAGAAAGGCATTACAGTGGGGATAGGAGAGAGAAAGGCATTACAGTGGGGATAGGAGAGAGAAAGGCATTACAGTTGGGGATAGGAGAGAGAAAGGCATTACAGTTGGGGATAGGAGAGAGAAAGGCATTACAGTGGGGGATAGGAGAGAAAGGCATTACAGTGGGGGATAGGAGAGAGAAAGGCATTACAGTGGGGGATAGGGAGAGAAAGGCATTACAGTTGGGGATAGGAGAGAAAGGCATTACAGTGGGGGATAGGAGAGAGAAAGGCATTACAGTGGGGGATAGGAGAGAAAGGCATTACAGTGGGGGATAGGAGAGAGAAGGCATTACAGTGGGGGATAGGAGAGAGAAAGGCATTACAGTGGGGGATAGGAGAGAGAAGGCATTACAGTGGGGGATAGGAGAGAGAAAGGCATTACAGTGGGGGATAGGAGAGAGAAAGGCATTACAGTGGGGGATAGGAGAGAAAGGCATTACAGTGGGGGATAGGAGAGAGAAAGGCATTACAGTGGGGGATAGGAGAGAGAAAGGCATTACAGTGGGGGATAGGAGAGAGAAAGGCATTACAGTGGGGGATAGGAGAGAGAAAGGCATTACAGTGGGGGATAGGAGAGAGAAAGGCATTACAGTGGGGGATAGGAGAGAAAGGCATTACGGTGGGGGATAGGAGAGAGAAAGGCATTACAGTGGGGGATAGGAGAGAGAAAGGCATTACAGTGGGGGATAGGAGAGAGAAGGCATTACAGTGGGGGATAGGAGAGAAAGGCATTACAGTGGGGGATAGGAGAGAGAAAGGCATTACAGTGGGGATAGGAGAGAAAGGCATTACAGTGGGGGATAGGAGAGAGAAAGGCATTACAGTGGGGGATAGGAGAGAAAGGCATTACAGTGGGGGATAGGAGAGAGAAAGGCATTACAGTGGGGGATAGGAGAGAAAGGCATTACAGTGGGGGATAGGAGAGAGAAAGGCATTACAGTGGGGGATAGGAGAGAGAAAGGCATTACAGTGGGGATAGGAGAGAGAAGGCATTACAGTGGGGGATAGGAGAGAAAGGCATTACAGTGGGGGATAGGAGAGAAAGGCATTACAGTGGGGATAGGAGAGAGAAAGGCATTACAGTGGGGGATAGGAGAGAGAAAGGCACACAGTTGGGGATAGGAGAGAGAAAGGCATTACAGTGGGGGATAGGAGAGAGAAAGGCATTACAGTGGGGGATAGGAGAGAGAAAGGCATTACAGTGGGGGATAGGAGAGAGAAAGGCATTACAGTGGGGGATAGGAGAGAGAAAGGCATTACAGTGGGGGATAGGAGAGAAAGGCATTACAGTGGGGGATAGGAGAGAGAAAGGCATTACAGTGGGGGATAGGAGAGAAAGGCATTACAGTGGGGGATAGGAGAGAGAAAGGCATTACAGTGGGGGATAGGAGAGAGAAAGGCATTACAGTGGGGGATAGGAGAGAGAAAGGCATTACAGTGGGGGATAGGAGAGAGAAAGGCATTACAGTGGGGGATAGGAGAGAGAAAGGCATTACAGTGGGGGATAGGAGAGAGAAAGGCATTACAGTGGGGGATAGGAGAGAGAAAGGCATTACAGTGGGGGATAGGAGAGAGAAAGGCATTACAGTGGGGGATAGGAGAGAGAAAGGCATTACAGTGGGGGATAGGAGAGAGAAAGGCATTACAGTGGGGGATAGGAGAGAGAAAGGCATTACAGTGGGGGATAGGAGAGAGAAAGGCATTACAGTGGGGGATAGGAGAGAGAAAGGCATTACAGTGGGGATAGGAGAGAGAAAGGCATTACAGTGGGGGATAGGAGAGAGAAAGGCATTACAGTGGGGGATAGGAGAGAGAAAGGCATTACAGTGGGGATAGGAGAGAGAAAGGCATTACAGTGGGGGATAGGAGAGAGAAAGGCATTACAGTGGGGGATAGGAGAGAGAAAGGCATTACAGTGGGGGATAGGAGAGAGAAAGGCATTACAGTGGGGGATAGGAGAGAGAAAGGCATTACAGTTGGGGATAGGAGAGAGAAAGGCATTACAGTGGGGGATAGGAGAGAGAAAGGCATTACAGTGGGGGATAGGAGAGAAAGGCATTACAGTTGGGGCAGGGAGAGAGAAAAGCATTACAGTTGGGTCAGGGAGAGAGAAAAGCATTACAGTTGGGGATAGGAGAGAGAAAGGCATTACAGTGGGGGATAGGAGAGAGGAAGGCATTACAGTGGGGGATAGGAGAGAGAAAGGCATTACAGTGGGGGATAGGAGAGAGGAAGGCATTACAGTGGGGGATAGGAGAGAAGGCATTACAGTGGGGATAGGAGAGAAAGGCATTACAGTGGGGGATAGGAGAGAAAGGCATTACAGTGGGGGATAGGAGAGAGAAAGGCATTACAGTGGGGGATAGGAGAGAGAAAGGCATTACAGTGGGGGATAGGAGAGAGAAAGGCATTACAGTTGGTGCAGGGAGAGAGAAATGCATTACAGTGGGGGACAGGAGAGAGAAAGGCATTACATTACAGTGGGGGATAGGAGAGAGAAAGGCATTACAGTTGGGGCATGGAGAGAGGAAGGCATTACAGTGGGGAATAGGAGAGAGAAAGGCATTACAGTGGGGGATAGGGGAGAGAAAGGCATTACAGTTGGGGCAGGGAGAGAGAAAAGCATTACAGTTGGGGATAGGAGAGAGAAAGGCATTACGGTGGGGGATAGGAGAGAGAAAGGCATTACAGTTGGGGCAGGGAGAGAGAAAAGCATTACAGTTGGGGATAGGAGAGAGGACGGCATTACAGTGGGGGATAGGGGAGAGAAAAGCATTACAGTAGGGGATAGGAGAGAGAAAGGCATTACGGTGGGGGATAGGAGAGAGAAAGGCATTACAGTGGGGGATAGGAGAGAGAAAGGCATTACAGTGGGGGATAGGAGAGAGGAAGGCATTACAGTGGGGGATAGGAGAGAGAAAGGCATTACAGTGGGGGATAGGAGAGAGAACGGCATTACAGTGGGGGATAGGAGAGAGAAAGGCATTACAGTTGGGGCAGGGAGAGAGAAAAGCATTACAGTGGGGGATAGGAGAGAGAAAGGTATTACAGTGGGGGATAGGAGAGAGAAAGGCATTACAGTGGGGGATAGGAGAGAGGAAGGCATTACAGTTGGGGCAGGGAGAGAGAAAAGCATTACAGTGGGGGATAGGAGAGAGAAAGGCATTACAGTGGGGGATAGGAGAGAAAGGCATTACAGTTGGGGATAGGAGAGAGAAAGGCATTACAGTTGGGGGATAGGAGAGAGAAAGGCATTACAGTTGGGGATAGGAGAGAGAAAGGCATTACAGTGGGGGATAGGGAGAGAGAAAGGCATTACAGTGGGGGATAGGAGAGAAAGGCATTACAGTGGGGGATAGGAGAGAGAAAGGCATTACAGTGGGGATAGGAGAGAGAAAGGCATTACAGTGGGGGATAGGAGAGAGAAAGGCATTACAGTGGGGGATAGGAGAGAGAAAGGCATTACAGTGGGGGATAGGAGAGAGAAAGGCATTACAGTGGGGATAGGAGAGAGAAAGGCATTACAGTGGGGGATAGGAGAGAGAAAGGCATTACAGTTGGTGCGGATAGGAGAGAGAAAGGCATTACAGTGGGGGACAGGAGAGAGAAAGGCATTACAGTGGGGGATAGGAGAGAGAAAGGCATTACAGTGGGGGATAGGGGAGAGAAAGGCATTACAGTTGGGGCAGGGAGAGAGAAAAGCATTACAGTTGGGGATAGGAGAGAGAAAGGCATTACGGTGGGGGATAGGAGAGAGAAAGGCATTACAGTTGGGGCAGGGAGAGAGAAAAGCATTACAGTTGGGGATAGGAGAGAGGACGGCATTACAGTGGGGGATAGGGGAGAGAAAAGCATTACAGTAGGGGATAGGAGAGAGAAAGGCATTACGGTGGGGGATAGGAGAGAGAAAGGCATTACAGTGGGGGATAGGAGAGAGAAAGGCATTACAGTTGGGGCAGGGAGAGAGAATGGCATTACGGTTGGGTCAGGGAGAGAGAAAAGCATTACAGTTGGGTCAGGGAGAGAGAAAAGCATTACAGTTGGGGATAGGAGAGAGAAAGGCATTACAGTGGGGGATAGGAGAGAGGAAGGCATTACGGTGGGGGATAGGAGAGAGGAAGGCATTACAGTGGGGGATAGGAGAGAGGAAGGCATTACAGTTGGGGCAGGGAGAGAGAAATGCATTACGGTGGGGGATAGGAGTGAGAAAGGCATTACAGTGGGGGATAGGAGAGAGAAAGGCATTACAGTGGGGGATAGGAGAGAAAGGCATTACGGTGGGGGATAGGAGAGAAAGGCATTACAGTGGGGGATAGGAGAGAGGCATTACAGTGGGGGATAGGAGAGAAAGGGCATTACAGTGGGGGATAGGAGAGAGAAAGGCATTACAGTGGGGGATAGGAGAGAGAAAGGCATTACAGTGGGGGATAGGAGAGAAAGGCATTACAGTGGGGGATAGGAGAGAAAGGCATTACAGTTGGGGCAGGGAGAGAGAAAGGAATTACAGAGGGAAATAGGAGAGAGAAAGGCATTACGGTGGGGGATAGGAGAGAGAAAGGCATGACAGTGGGGGATAGGAGAGAGAAAGGAATTACAGTGGGGGATAGGAGAGTAATAGGCATTACAGTGGGGGATAGGAGAGAGAAAGGAATTACAGTGGGGATAGGAGAGAAAGGCATTACAGTGGGGGATAGAGAGAAAGGCATTACGGTGGGGGATAGGAGAGAAAGGCATTACAGTGGGGGATAGGAGAGAGAAAGGCATTACAGTGGGGGACAGGAGAGAGAAAGGCATTACGGTGGGGGATAGGAGAGAGAAAGGCATTACAGTGGGGGATAGGAGAGAAAGGCATTACAGTGGGGGATAGGAGAGAGAACGGCATTACGGTGGGGGATAGGAGAGAGAAAGGCATTACAGTGGGGGATAGGAGAGAGAAAGGCATTACGGTGGGGGATAGGAGAGAGAAAGGCATTACGGTGGGGGATAGGAGAGAGAACGGCATTACGGTGGGGGATAGGAGAGAAAGGCATTACAGTGGGGGATAGGGGAGAGAAAAGCATTACAGTAGGGGATAGGAGAGAAAGGCATTACAGTGGGGGATAGGAGAGAGAGCACACTGATTGGGGATAGGAGAGAGAAAGGCATTACGGTGGGGGATAGGAGAGAGAAAGGCATTACAGTGGGGGATAGGAGAGAGAAAGGCATTACAGTGGGGGGATAGGAGAGAAAGGCATTACAGGTGGGGGATAGGAGAGAGAAAAGGCATTACAGTGGGGGATAGGAGAGAAAGGCATTACAGTGGGGGATATGAGAGAGAAAGGCATTACGGTGGGGGAGAGGAGAGAGAAAGGCATTACGGTGGGGGATAGGAGAGAGAAAGGCATTACAGTGGGGGATAGGAGAGAGAAAGGCATTACAGTCGGGGATAGGAGAGAGAACGGCATTACAGTGGGGGATAGGAGAGAGAAAAGCATTACAGTGGGGGATAGGAGAGAGGAAAGCAATACAGTTGGGGCAGGGAGAGAAAAGCATTACAGTGGGGGATAGGAGAGAGAAAGGCATTACAGTGGGGATAGGAGAGAGAAAAGCATTACAGTGGGGGATAGGAGAGAAAGGCATTACAGTGGGGGATAGGAGAGAAAGGCATTACAGTGGGGGATAGGAGAGAGAAAGGCATTACAGTGGGGGATAGGAGAGAAAGGCATTACAGTGGGGGATAGGAGAGAGAAAGGCATTACAGTGGGGGATAGGAGAGAGAAAGGCATTACAGTGGGGGATAGGAGAGAGAAAGGCATTACAGTGGGGGATAGGAGAGAGAAAAGC
The DNA here is from genome assembly GCA_030435695.1 of Brachymystax lenok tsinlingensis. NCBI lineage: Eukaryota > Metazoa > Chordata > Actinopteri > Salmoniformes > Salmonidae > Brachymystax > Brachymystax lenok. The sequence goes on along the minus strand of CM059786.1, from coordinate 45,924,812 downwards.
ATTACAGTGGGGGATAGGAGAGAGGAAGGCATTACAGTGGGGGACAAGAGAGAGAAAGGCATTACGGTGGGGGACAGGAGAGAGGAAGGCATTACAGTGGGGGATAGGAGAGAGAACGGCATTACAGTGGGGGATAAGAGAGAGAAAGGCATTACAGTGGGGGATAGGAGAGAGAACGCCATTACAGTGGGGGATAGGAGAGAGAACGGCATTACAGTGGGGGATAGGGGAGAGAAAGGCATTACGGTGGGGGATAGGAGAGAGAAAGGAATTACAGTGGGGGATAGGAGAGAGAAAGGCATTACAGTGGGGGATAGGAGAGAGAAAGGAATTACAGTGGGGGATAGGAGAGAGAAAAGCATTACATTGGGGGATAGGAGAGAGAAAGGCATTACAGTGGGGGATAGGAGAGAGAAAGGCATTACGGTGGGGGATAGGAGAGAGAAAGGCATTACAGTGAGGGATAGGAGAGAGAAAGGCAGTACGGTGGGGGATAGGAGAGAGAAAAGCATTACAGTGGGGGATAGGAGAGAGGAAGGCATTACGGTGGGGGATAGGAGAGAGAAAAGCATTACAGTGGGGATAGGAGAGAGAAATGCATTACAGTGGGGGATAGGGAGAGAGAAAGGCATTACGATTGGGGGATAGGAGAGAGAAAGGCATTACAGTGGGGGATAGGAGAGAAGGCATTACAGAGGGGGAAAAGGAGAGAGAAGGCATTACAGTGGGGGATAGGAGAGAGAAAGGCATTACAGTTGGGGCAGGGAGAGAGAAAAGCATTACAGTGGGGGATAGGAGAGAGAAAGGCATTACGGTGGGGGATAGGAGAGAGAAAAGCATTACAGTGGGGGATAGGAGAGAGAAATGCATTACAGTGGGGGATAGGGAGAGAAAGGCATTACGGTGGGGGATAGGAGAGAGAAAGGCATTACAGTGGGGGATAGGAGAGAGAAAGGCATTACAGTGGGGGATAGGAGAGAGAAAGGCATTACGGTTGGGGATAGGAGAGAGAAAGGCATTACAGTTGGGGCAGGGAGAGAGGAAGGCATTACAGAGGGGAAAAGGAGAGAGAAAGGCATTACAGTGGGGGATAGGAGAGAGAAAGGCATTACAGTTGGGGCAGGGAGAGAGGAAGGCATTACAGAGGGGAAAAGGAGAGAGAAAGGCATTACAGTGGGGGATAGGAGAGAGAAAAGCATTACGGTGGGGGATAGGAGAGAGGAAGGCAATACAGTGGGGGATAGGAGAGAAAGGCATTACAGTCGGGGATAGGAGAGAGAACGGCATTACAGTGGGGGATAGGAGAGAGAAAAGCATTACAGTGGGGGATAGGAGAGAGGAAGGCAATACAGTTGGGGCAGGGAGAGAGAAAAGCATTACAGTGGGGGATAGGAGAGAGAAAGGCATTACGGTGGGGGATAGGAGAGAGAAAAGCATTACAGTGGGGGATAGGAGAGAGAAAGGCATTACAGTGGGGGATAGGGGAGAGAAAGGCATTACGGTGGGGGATAGGAGAGAGAAAGGCATTACAGTGGGGGATAGGAGAGAGGAAGGCATTACAGTGGGGGATAAGAGAGAGAACTTCTACTTCCGGCGCCGACAGAGATGGCAGCCTCGCTTCACGTTCTCAGGAAACCATGCAGTATTTTGTTTTTTTATGTATTACTTCTTACATTGTTACCCCGGAAAATATTAAGTTTTATTACATACAACCGGGAGGAACTATTGGATATAAGAGCAACGTCAACTTACCAACATTACGACCAGGAATACGACTTTCCCAAAGAGGATTCTCCTTTCGTTAACCCAAACACAACAACAGACTGGATAGCACGTGGCTACTCAAAACAACGGCGGCGCCGAGAAGAGGGAAGCAGCGCCGGTCTTTTGGTCAAGCTACGTCGACGGGCGATCGTGCACCTCTCCCGAGTATTTTAATCGCCAATGTACAGTCTCTTGACAACAAAGTAGACGAAATCCGATCGAGGGTTGCCTTTCAGAGAGACATTCGAGACTGCAACGTTCTTTGCTTCACGGAAACATGGCTCACTCAGGACACACGTTATCAGAGTCGGTACAGCCACCTGGTTTCTCCACGCATCGCGCCCGACAGAAACAAACATCTCTCTGGTAAGAAGAAGGGCGGGTGTGTGTCTTATGATTAACGAGGCGTGGTGTGATCATAACAACATACAGGAACTCAAGTCCTTTTGTTCACCTGACATAGAATTCCTTACAATCAAATGCAGACCGCATTATCTACCAAGAGAATTCTCTTCGATTATAATCACAGCCGTGTACATCCCCTCAAGCTGATACATCGACGGCACTGAAAGAAATTCATCGGACTCTATGTAAACTGGAAACCACATATCCTGAGGCTGCATTTATTGTGGCTGGGGATTTTAATAAGGCTAATTTAAGAACAAGGCTCCCGAAATTTTACCAGCATATCGAATGTGCCACCGGGCTGGTAAAATCCTGGACCACTGTTATTCCAACTTCCGTGATGCATACAAGGCTATTCTCCGCCCTCCTTTCGGCAAGTCTGACCATGACTCCATTTTGTTGCTCCCAGCCTACAAACAGAAACTAAAACAGGAAACGCCCGTTCTCAGGTCTGTTCAACGCTGGTCCGACCAATCTGATTCCATGCTGCAAGATTGCTTCGAGCACGTGGACTGGGATATGTTCCGGATAGCATCTGACAACAACATTGATGTATACGCTGATTCGGTGAGCGAGTTTATTAGCAAATGCATTGGTGATGTTGTACCCATAGCAAATATCAAAACCTTCCCCAACCAGAAACCATGGATTGATGGCAGCATTAGCGCCAAAACTGAAAGCGCGAACCACTGCTTTTAACCAGGTAAAGGCTACCGGAAACATGACTGAATACAAACAGTGCAGCTACTCCCTCCGCAAGGCAATCAAACAAGCTAAGCGTCAATATAGAGACAAAGTAGAGTCACAATTCAATGGCTCAGACACAAGAGGAATGTGGCAGGGTCTACAGTCAATCACGGACTACAAAAAGAAAACCAGCCCCGTCGCGGACCATGACGTCCTGCTCCCAGACAAACTAAACAACTTCTTTGCTCGCTTTGAGGACAATACAGTGCCACCGACACGGCCCGCTACCAAAACCTGCGGGCTCACCTTCACCGCAGCCAATGTGAGAAAAACATTTAAATGTGTTAACCCTCGCAAGGCTGCCGGCCCAGATGGCATCCTGGCCGTGTCCTCAGAGCATGCGCAGACCAGCTGGCTGGTGTGTTTACGGACATATTCAATCAGTCCCTATCCCAGTCTGCTGTTCCCACATGCTTCAAGAGGGCCACCATTGTTCCTGTTCCCAAGAAAGCTAAGGTGACTGAGCTAAATGACTATCGCCCGTAGCACTCACTTCCGTCATCATGAAGTGCTTTGAGAGATTAGTCAAGGATCATATCACCTCCATCCTGCCAGACACCCTGGACCCACTCCAATTTGCTTACCGTCCCAATAGGTCCACAGACGACGCAATCGCAATCACACTGCATACTGCCCTAACCCATCTGGACAAGAGGAATACTTATGTAAGAATGCTGTTCATCGACTACAGCTCAGCATTTAACACCATAGTTCCCTCCAAGCTCGTCATTAAGCTCGAGACCCTGGGTCTCGACCCAGCCCTGTGCAACTGGGTCCTGGACTTCCTGACGGGCCGGTCCCAGGTGGTGAGGGTAGGAAACAACATCTCCACCCCGCTGATCCTCAACACTGGGGCCCCACAAGGGTGCGTTCTCAGCCCTCTCCTGTACTCCCTGTTTACCCATGACTGCGTGGCCAAGCACGCATCCAACTCAATCATCAAGTTTGCTGACGACACTACAGTGGTAGGCTTGATTACCAACAACGACGAGACGGCCTACAGAGAGGAGGTGAGGGCCCTCGGAGTGTGGTGTCAGGAAAATAACCTCTCACTCAATGTCAACAAAACAAAGGAGATGATCGTGGACTTCAGGAAACAGGAGAGGGAGCACCCCTATCCACATCGAGGGGACAGTAGTGGAGAAGGTGGAAAGTTTTAAGTTCCTCGGCGTACACATCACGGACAAACTGAATTGGTCCACCCACACAGACAGCGTGGTAAAGAAGGCGCAACAGCGCCTCTTCAACCTCAGGAGGCTGAAGAAATTTGGCTTGTCACCAAAATCACTCACAAACTTTTACAGATGCACAATCGAGAGCATCCTGTCGGGCTGTATCACCGCCTGGTACGGCAACTGCTCCGCCCACAACCGTAAGGCTCTCCAGAGGGTAGTGAGGACTGCACAACGCATCACCGGGTTAAACTACCTGCCCTCCAGGACACCTACACCACCCGATGTCACAGAAAGGCCAAAAAGATCATCAAGGACAACAACCACCCGAGCCACTGCCTGTTCACCCCGCTATCATCCAGAAGGCGAGGTCAGTACAGGTGCATCAAAGCTGGGACCGAGAGACTGAAAAACAGCTTCTACCTCAAGGCCATCAGACTGTTAAACAGCCATCACTAACATTGAGTGGCTGCTGCCAACATACTGACTTAAATCTCTAGCCACTTTATACATAGGAATTGGATGTAACAAATGTATCACTAGCCACTTTAAACAATTTTGTATATAATGTTTACGTATCCGACATACTCATATCAAATGTATACACTGTACTCTAAACCATCTACTGTATCTTGCCTATGCCGTTCGGTCATCGACCCAAATCTCTAGCCACTTTAATAATTATAATTGGATGAAATAATGTATCACTAGCCACTTTAAACAATGCCATTTATATAATGTTTACATATCCTACATTACTCATCTCATATATATGTGTATATACTGTACTCCATACCATCTACTGCATCTTGCCTATGCGGTCAGCCATCGCTCATCCATATATTTATATGTACATACTCGTATTCATTCCTTTACTCTTGTGTGTATAAGGTAGTTGTTGTGAATTTGTTAGATTACTTGTTAGATACTACTGCATGGTCGGAACTAGAAGCACAAGCATTTCGCTACACTCGCATTAACATCTGCTAACCATGTGTATGTGACAAATAAAATTTGATTTGATTTGATTTGATTTGAAAGGCATTACGGTGGGGGACAGGAGAGAGGAAGGCATTACAGTGGGGGAAAGGAGAGAGAACGCCATTACAGTGGGGGATAGGAGAGAGAACGGCATTACGGTGGGGGATAGGAGAGAGAAAGGCATTACAGTGGGGGATAGGAGAGAGAACGGCATTACAGTGGGGGATAGGAGAGAGAACGGCATTACAGTGGGGGATAAGAGAGAGAAAGGCATTACAGTGGGGGATAGGAGAGAGAACGCCATTACAGTGGGGGATAGGAGAGAGAAAAGCATTACAGTGGGGGATAGGAGAGAGAACGCCATTACAGTGGGGGATAGGAGAGAGAAAGGCATTACGGTGGGGGATAAGAGAGAGAAAGGCATTACAGTGGGGGATAGGAGAGAGAAAGGCATTACAGTGGGGGATAGGAGAGAGGAAGGCATTAAAGTGGGGGATAGGAGAGAGAAAAGCATTACAGTGGGGGATAGGAGAGAGGAAGGCATTACAGTGGGGGATAGGAGAGAGGAAGGCATTACAGTGGGGGATAAGAGAGAGAAAGGCATTACGGTGGGGGATAGGAGAGAGAAAGGCATTACAGTGGGGAATAGGAGAGAGAAAGGCATTACAGTGGGGGATAGGAGAGAGGAAGGCATTACAGTGGGGGATAGGAGAGAGGAAGGCATTACAGTTGGGGCATGGAGAGAGGAAGGCATTACAGTGGGGGATAGGAGAGAGAAAGGCATTACAGTCGGGAATAGGAGAGAGAAAGGCATTACAGTGGGGGATAGGAGAGAGGAAGGCATTACGGTGGGGGATAGGAGAGAGAAAGGCATTACAGTGGGGGATAGGAGAGAGAACGGCATTACAGTGGGGGATAGGAGAGAGAAAGGCATTACAGTGGGAGATAGAAGAGAGAAAGGCATTACAGTGGGGGATAGGAGAGAGAAAGGCATTACAGTTGGGGCAGGGAGAGAGGAAGGCATTACAGTGGGGGATAGGAGAGAGAACGGCATTACAGTGGGGGATAGGAGAGAGAAAGGCATTACATGGTGGGGGATAGGAGAGAGAAAGGCATTACAGTGGGGGATAGGAGAGACAAAGGCATTACAGTGGGGGATAGGAGAGAAAGGCATTACGGTTGGGGGATAGGAGAGAGAAAGGCATTACAGTGGGGGATAGGGGAGAGGCGGCATTACGGTGGGGGATAGGAGAGAGGAAGGCATTACATTGGGGGATAGGAGAGAAAGGCATTACAGTGGGGGATAGGAGAGAAAGGCATTACAGTTGGGGATAGGAGAGAAAGGCATTACAGTGGAGGATAGGAGAGAGAAGGGCATTACAGTGGGGGATAGGAGAGAGAAAGGCATTACAGTGGGGGATAGGAGAGAGAAGGCATTACGATTGGGGGATAGAGAGAGAGAAAGGCATTACAGTGGGGGATAGGAGAGAAAGGCATTACAGTGGGGGATAGGAGAGAGGAAGGCATTACGATTGGGGGATAGGAGAGAGAAAGGCATTACAGTGGGGGATAGGAGAGAGAAAGGCATTACGGTGGGGGATAGGAGAGAAAGGCATTACGATTGGGGGATAGGAGAGAGAAAGGCATTACAGTGGGGGATAGGAGAGAGAAAGCATTACAGTGGGTGATAGGAGAGAGAGAAGGCATTACGGTGGGGGATAGGAGAGAGAAAGACATTACGGTGGGGATAGGAGAGAGAAGGCATTACAGTGGGGGATAGGAGAGAGAAAGGCATTACAGTGGGGGATAGGAGAGAGAAAGGCATTACGGGTGGGGGATAGGAGAGAGAAAGGCATTACGGTGGGGGAAAGGAGAGAGAAAGGCATTACGGTGGGGGATAGGAGAGAAAGGCATTACAGTGGGGGACAGGAGAGAGAAAGGCATTACAGTGGGGGATAGGAGAGAAAGGCATTACAGTGGGGGATAGGAGAGAAAGGCATTACGGTGGGGGATAGGGAGAGAGAAAGGCATTACAGTGGGGGATAGGAGAGAGAAAGGCATTACGGTGGGGGATAGGGAGAGAAAGGCATTACAGTGGGGGATAGGAGAGAGAAAGGCATTACGGTGGGGGATAGGAGAGAGAAAGGCATTACAGTGGGGGACAGGAGAGAGAAAGGCATTACGATTGGGGGATAGGAGAGAGAAATGCATTACAGTGGGGGATAGGAGAGAAAGGCATTACGATTGGGGGATAGGAGAGAGAAAGGCATTACAGTGGGGAAAGGAGAGAGAAAGGCATTACGGTGGGGGATAGGAGAGAGAAAGGCATTACAGTGGGGGGATAGGAGAGAGAAAAGCATTACATGGGGGATAGGAGAGAGAAAGGCATTACGATTGGGGGATAGGAGAGAGAAAGGCATTCTGATTGGGGGATAGGGAGAGAGAAAGGCATTACAGTGGGGGATAAGAGAGAGAAAGGCATTACAGTGGGGGATAGGAGAGAGAAAGGCATTACAGTGGGGGATAGGGAGAGAAAGGCATTACAGTGGGGGATAGGAGAGAGAAAGGCATTACAGTGGAGGACAGGAGAGAGAAGGCATTACAGTGGGGGATAGGAGAGAGAAAGGCATTACAGTGGGGGCAGGGAGAGAAAAGTATTACAGTGGGGATAGGAGAGAGGAAGGCATTACAGTGGGGGCAGGGAGAGAGAAAGGCATTACAGTGGGGGATAGGAGAGAGAAAGGCATTACAGTGGGGGATAGGGAGAGAACGGCATTACAGTGGGGATAAGAGAGAGAAAGGCATTACAGTGGGGGATAGGAGTGAGGAAGGCATTACAGTGGGAGATAGAAGAGAGAAAGGCATTACAGTGGGGGATAGGAGAGAGAAAGGCATTACAGTGGGGGATAGGAGTGAGGAAGGCATTACAGTGGGAGATAGAAGAGAGAAAGGCATTACAGTGGGGGATAGGAGAGAGAAAGGCATTACAGTTGGGGCAGGGAGAGAGGAAGGCATTACAGTGGGGGATAGGAGAGAGAACGGCATTACGGTGGGGGATAGGAGAGAGAAAGGCATTACAGTGGGGGATAGGAGAGAGAAAGGCATTACGGTGGGGGATAGGAGAGAGAAAGGCATTACAGTGGGGGATAGGAGAGAGAAAGGCATTACAGTGGGGGATAGGAGAGAGAAAGGCATTACAGTGGGGGATAGGAGAGAGAAAGGCAATACAGTTGGGGCAGGGAGAGAAAGGCATTACAGTGGGGGATAAGAGAGAAAGGCATTACAGTGGGGGATAGGAGAGAAAAGCATTACATTGGGGGATAGGAGAGAGAAAAGCATTACAGTGGGTGATAGGAGAGAGAAAGGCATTACAGTGGGGGATAGGAGAGAGAAAGGCATTACAGTGGGGGATAGGAGAGAGAAAGGCATTACAGTTGGGGCAGGGAGAGAGAAAGGCATTACAGTGGGGGATAAGAGAGAGAAAGGCATTACAGTGGGGGATAGGAGAGAGAAAGGCATTACAGTGGGGGATAGGAGAGAGAAAGGCATTACAGTGGGGGATAGGAGAGAAAAGCATTACAGTGGGGGATAGGAGAGAGAAAGGCATTACAGTGGGGGATAGGAGAGAGAAAGGCATTACGGTGGGGGATAGGAGAGAGAAAGGCATTACAGTGGGGGATAGGAGAGAGAAAGGCATTACAGTTGGGGCAGGGAGAGAGAAAGCATTACAGTGGGGGATAGGAGAGAGAAAGGCATTACAGTGGGGGATAGGAGAGAGAAAGGCATTACGGTGGGGGATAGGAGAGAGAAAGGCATTACAGTTGGGGCAGGGAGAGACAAAGGCATTACAGTGGGGGATAGGAGAGAAAGGCATTACGGTGGGGGATAGGAGAGAGGAAGGCATTACAGTGGGGGATAGGAGAGAGAAAGGCATTACAGTGGGGGATAGGAGAGAGAAAGGCATTACAGTGGGGGATAGGAGAGAGAAAGGCATTACTGTGGGGGATAGGAGAGAGAAAAGCATTACAGTGGGGGATAGGAGAGAGAAAGGCATTACAGTGGAGGACAGGAGAGAGAACGGCATTACAGTGGGGGATAGGAGAGAGAAAGGCATTACAGTGGGGGCAGGGAGAGAGAAAAGTATTACAGTGGGGGATAGGAGAGAGGAAGGCATTACAGTGGGGGCAGGGAGAGAGAAAGGCATTACAGTGGGGGATAGGAGAGAGAAAGGCATTACAGTGGGGGATAGGGGAGAGAACGGCATTACAGTGGGGGATAAGAGAGAGAAAGGCATTACAGTGGGGGATAGGAGTGAGGAAGGCATTACAGTGGGAGATAGAAGAGAGAAAGGCATTACAGTGGGGGATAGGAGAGAGAAAGGCATTACAGTGGGGGATAGGAGTGAGGAAGGCATTACAGTGGGAGATAGAAGAGAGAAAGGCATTACAGTGGGGGATAGGAGAGAGAAAGGCATTACAGTTGGGGCAGGGAGAGAGGAAGGCATTACAGTGGGGGATAGGAGAGAGAAACGGCATTACGGTGGGGATAGGAGAGAGAAAGGCATTACAGTGGGGGATAGGAGAGAGAAAGGCATTACGGTGGGGGATAGGAGAGAGAAAGGCATTACAGTGGGGGATAGGAGAGAGAAAGGCATTACAGTTGGGGCAGGGAGAGAGAAAGGCATTACAGTGGGGGATAAGAGAGAGAAAGGCATTACAGTGGGGGATAGGAGAGAGAAAAGCATTACATTGGGGGATAGGAGAGAGAAAAGCATTACAGTGGGTGATAGGAGAGAGAAAGGCATTACAGTGGGGGATAGGAGAGAGAAAGGCATTACAGTGGGGGATAAGAGAGAGAAAGGCATTACAGTGGGGGATAGGAGAGAGAAAAGCATTACATTGGGGGATAGGAGAGAGAAAAGCATTACAGTGGGTGATAGGAGAGAGAAAGGCATTACAGTGGGGGATAGGAGAGAGAAAGGCATTACAGTGGGGGATAGGAGAGAGAAAGGCATTACAGTTGGGGCAGGGAGAGAGAAAGGCATTACAGTGGGGGATAAGAGAGAGAAAGGCATTACAGTGGGGGATAGGAGAGAGAAAGGCATTACAGTGGGGGATAGGAGAGAGAAAAGCATTACAGTGGGGGATAGGAGAGAGAAAGGCATTACAGTGGGGGATAGGAGAGAAGGCATTCGGTGGGGGATAGGAGAGAGAAAGGCATTACAGTGGGGGATAGGAGAGAGAAAGGCATTACAGTTGGGGCAGGGAGAGACAAAGGCATTACAGTGGGGGATAGGAGAGAAAGGCATTACGGTGGGGGGATAGGAGAGAGGAAGGCATTACAGTGGGGGATAGGAGAGAGAAAGGCATTACAGTGGGGATAGGAGAGAGAAAGGCATTACAGTGGGGGATAGGAGAGAAAGGCATTACTGTGGGGGATAAGAGAGAGAAAGCATTACAGTGGGGGATAGGAGAGAGAAAGGCATTACAGTGGGGGATAGGAGAGAGAAAGGCATTACGGTGGGGGATAGGAGAGAGAAAGGCATTACAGTGGGGGATAGGAGAGAGAAAGGCATTACAGTTGGGGCAGGGAGAGAGAAAAGCATTACAGTGGGGGATAGGAGAGAGAAAGGCATTACAGTGGGGGATAGGAGAGAGAAAGGCATTACAGTGGGGGATAGGAGAGAGAAAGGCATTACAGTTGGGGCAGGGAGAGAGAAGAGTCAGTGGGCAATACAGAAAAACAGATCAGCAGTAAGTTGAATTTAATGCCATGTTGAGTTGAGGGACGCAACAAGGAACTTTAGTCATGTCATGTCATGTGTTTGATGTGTGTTAGTTAGCTTATCGGAAAGCCAGACAGTGGGCTATAGGTTCTTCATAATAAAGCAACCTGGACTCAGAGGAAAGACGTAACATAGTACATGTACTCTGTCTCCCTCCATTTAGTATGATATGTTATGTTTCGTATGGTATGTATTAATTTGTGGATGTGTTATGAATTGCAATTCTTACAATATGTTACGATTTCCAATTTGTTGTGGCTAACGTTAGCTGGGCTAGGGATTAGGGGTTAAGGTTAGGGTTAAATACTTACGGAGTGGTGGGGCGCCAAATCCAAAATCCAAAAGTTGAATTATTAAACATTCATCAATATACAAGTGTTTCATAGTAATCAAAAGCTCTGATTCTTGGCAATATCACAGCGCTGTCAGATTTCAAAAAGGCTTCACGGCGAAAGCACAACATTTGATTGTTTGAGGGTAGCACCTCTAATATTTATGCATTAGCATAAATCCATAACCCAACACGGGTCTCACAAAACGCATAAAATCGCTAATATAAAATCGCTTACCTTTGATGAACTTCTGCTGAGGGCTTCCCAAGTGTCCAACGAAGACAATCCATGCTTCTTTTGTTAGAAAAAGTAATGTATTATATCCATAAATCTCTGTTTGGTTGATGCGTTATGATCATAAAATCCACCGTTGTGTCGCCCATTGAACCGTGAAGAGAACACGTTCAAATTATACCTATACACTTTCTACAAACAAATCAAACATCATTTTTAATGTATCCTTAGGTATCCTTTTGGGTATATTTGCTGTAATATTTCAACCGGACGATAACGTGAACGATAGGAAAGAAAAATAATAAAGTGGTGCGCGTGGTCACTCCCAGACTTTGTATATAGACTGTTGACATCTAGTGGAAGCCATAGGTACTGCAGTCTCAGTCCTACATAAAGTTGTATGCAATAAGCACAATGGCGAAGATGCTCATTTACAAAAAAAACTGCAAATCCGGATGGATTTTCCTCGGGTTTTCGCCTGCTATATCAATTCTGTTATACTCACATACATTATTTTAACACTCTTAGAAACTTCAGGAGGGTTTCCTATCCAATAGTACTAATTGTGTGCATATCCTATTTTCTGGGCCTGAGTGGCATGCATTTTACTTTGGGCAAGCCAGATTCTCCAAAACCGTCACCTATGCAGCCGCTCCCTAAGAAGTTAAGGTTAGAATTAGGGGAAGGGTTAGCTATAACGCTACGTAGCTGCAAAGTAGCTAAAAAGTAGTAAGTAGTTGCAAAGTTGCTGTTTGGCTAAAATACTGAAGTTGTCCCTGATGAGATTCGAACATGCAACCTTTGGGTTTCTAAACCCCTCTCCTCTCTTTTTAGTTAAATCAAATCAATGATACGTACCCATTGATTCTTGAAGAAAATAACTTCTACATGCCTCATGAGCATATTACACGTGTCCTATCCCACCAGAACACTCTGTTATTGTTTCAACGGCTGAATGCTGCTATAAGATCATTCTGATGTCTTATCTGGCTTAGAAACCAGACTCGTTTTTTCGACATTAAATCTCAACTCCTTCCATCCAATACATGCTGCTGTGTGCTTAACATTTAGCAATTCGAGTATTTTCGGTAACTTCTACTAACAATAACAAGTATCATTATCTATGCATAGTTTCTTTACCACTGTACAAATGACCTGGACTAACCTGTACCCCCAACATATTGACCCAGTACCGGTACCCCTTGTATTGTATATAGCCTTGTTATTGTTATTTGTATACATTTTTTTACTTTAGTTTATTTAGTAAATATTGTCTTAACTCTATTTTCTTAAAACTGCATTGTTGGTTTAGGGCTTGTAAGTAAGCATTTCACTGTAAGGTCTACACCAGTTATATTCGGCGCATGTGACAAATATAAATTGATATAAATTTGTCCTGAGTTTAGCCTCCAGCTCTTCCAGTTTGCAGAGGTCGTCTAGTGGGTCACCAGAGGTCGTCTAGTGGGTGGGTCACCAGAGGTCGTCAAGTGGGTCACCAGAGGTCGTCTAGTGGGTCACCAGAGGTCGTCAAGTGGGTCACCAGAGGTCGTCAAGTGGGTCACCAGAGGTTGTCTAGTGGGTGAGTCACCAAATCAAATCAAATTTTATTTGTCACATACACATGGTTAGCAGATGTTAATGCGAGTGTAGCGAAATGCTTGTGCTTCTAGTTCCGACCATGTAGTAATATCTAACAAGTAATCTAACAAATTCACAACAACTACCTTATACACACAAGTGTAAAGGATTGAATACAAGTATGTACATATAAATATATGGATGAGCGATGGCTGACCGGCATAGGCAAGATGCAGTTGATGGTATATAGTGCAGTATATATATATGAGATGAGTAATGTAGGATATGTAAACATAATATAAATGGCATCGTTTAAAGTGGCTAGTGATACATTTATTACATCCACTTTTTAATTATTAAAGTGGCTAGAGATTTGAGTCGATGGCCGAACGGCATAGGCAAGATTCAGTAGATGGTATAGAGTACAGTGTATACATTTGATATGAGTAATGTCGGATATTGTCACGATCGTCTTTATAATAAATGGACCAAGGCGCAGCGTGCGTAGAGTTCCACATATTTATAAAATGTGAAACATACAAAAACAACAAAGGAAGAACTGATCGGACAATACGTAGCGCTCATATTGCACTAACTAAAACAATATCCCACAAACACAGGTGGAAAAGGAAAACACTAAGTATGATCCCCAATTAGAGGTAACGAATAACAGCTGCCTCTAATTGGGAACCACACACAAAACCAACAGAGAAACAAAACAACTAGAAAACCCCCCTTAGTCACGTCCTGACCTGAAACACGATAGAGAACCCCGAGGGCTCTCTATGGCCAGGATGTGACAGATATGTAAACATCATATACAAAATTGTTTAAAGTGGCTAGTGATACATTTGAATACTCAATAATGACAAAACAAAAACATAAGTTTTTGTAAATGTATATAATAAAAAAATAATGAAATATCACATTTACATAAGTATTCAGACCCTTTACTCTGTTAAAGCACCTTTGGCAGCGATTACAGCCTCGAGTCTTCTTGGGTATGACGCTACAAGCTTGGCACACCTGTATTTGGGGAGTTTCTCCCATTCTTCTCTGCATATTCTCTCAAGCTCTTTCAGGCTGGATGGGGAGCGTTGCTGCTCAGCTATTTTCAGGTCTCTCCTGAGATGTTCAACCGGGCTCTGTCTGGGACACTCAATGGTATGTTTCCGGCGCCGCCGACAGAGATGGCATCCTCGCTTCACGTTCTCAGGAAGCTATGCAGTATTTAGTTTTTTTATGGATTACTTCTTACATTGTTACCCCGGGAAATATTAAGTTTTATTCCATACAGCCGGGAGGAATTATTGGATATAAGAGCAATGTCAACTTACCAACATTACGACCAGGAATACGACTTTCCCGAAGCGGATCCTCTGTTTGGTCCACCAACTAGGACAATAGACTGGATCCCAGCCGGCGATAGAGGTAGACGGGGCGGTGTTCTGGTCAGGCTCCGTAAAAACGGGCACATCGCGCACCGCTCCCGAGTATACTACTTGCCAATGTCCAGTCTCTGGACAACAAGGTAGACGAAATCCGAGCAAGGATTGCCTTCCAGAGAGACATCAGAGACTGCAACGCTCTTTGCTTCACGGAAACACGGCTCAATCAGGACAAAACAACATACAGTTGTTGTGAATTTGTTATATTACTTGTTAGATACTACTGCGTGGTCAGAACTAGAAGCACAAGCATTTCGCTACACTCGTATTAACATCTGCTAACCATGTGTATGTGACAAACAAAATTTGATTTGATTTACAGGAACTCTTTTGTTCACCTGACATAGAATTCCTTACAATCAAATGCCGACCGCATTATCTACCAAGCGAATTCTCCTCGATTATAATCACAGCCGTGTATATCCCCCTCAAGCTGACACATCGACGGCACTGAAAGAAATTCATTGGAATCTATGTAAACTGGAAACCACATATCCCAAGGCTGTATTTATTGTGGCTGGGGATTTTAACAAGGCTAATCTGAAAACAAGACTCCCTAAATTTTATCAGCATATCGAATGTGCGACCCGGGCCGGGAAAACCCTGGATCATTGTTATTCTAACTTCCGTGATGCATACAAGGCCATTCTCTGCTGATTCGGTGAGCGAGTTTATTAGCAAGTGCATTCGTGATGTTGTACCCATAGCAAATATTAAAACCTTCCCCAACCAGAAACCATGGATTGATGGCAGCATTCGCGCAAAACTGAAAACGCAAACCACTGCTTTTAACCAGGGTAAGGCTACCGGAAACATGACTGAATACAAACAGTGTAGCTATTCCCTCCGCAAGCCAATCAAACAAGCTATGCGTCAATATAGAGACAAAGTAGAGTCACAATTCAACGGCTCAGACACAAGAGGAATGTGGCAGGGTCTACAGTCAATCACGGACTACAAAAAGAAAACCAGCCCCGTCGCGGACCATGACGTCCTGCTCCCAGACAAACTAAACAACTTCTTTGCTCGCTTTGAGGACAATACAGTGCCACCGACACGGCCTGCTACCAAAACCTGCGGGCTCTCCTTCACCGCACAAGAGTGCGTTCTCAGCCCTCTCCTGTACTCCCCTGTTTACCCATGACTGTGTGGCCAAGCACGCATCCAACTCAATCATCAAGTTTGCTGACGACACTACAGTGGTAGGCTTGATTACCAACAACGACGAGACGGCCTACAGGGAGGAGGTGAGGGCCCTCGGAGTGTGGTGTCAGGAAAATAACCTCTCACTCAATGTCAACAAAACAAAGGAGATGATCGTGGACTTCAGGAAACAGGAGAGGGAGCACCCCCCCCCTATCCACATCGAGGGGACAGTAGTGGAGAAGGTGGAAAGTTTTAAGTTCCTCTGCGTACACATCACGGACAAACTGAATTGGTCCACCCACACAGACAGCGTGGTGAAGAAGGCGCAACAGGGCCTCTTCAACCTCAGGAGGCTGAAGAAATTTGGCTTGTCACCAAAATCACTCACAAACTTCTACAGATGCACAATCGAGAGCATCCTGTCGGGCTGTATCACCGCCTGGTACGGCAACTGCTCTGCCCACAACCGTAAGGCTCTCCAGAGGGTAGTGAGGACTGCACAACGCATCACCGGGGGTAAACTACCTGCACTCCAGGACACCTACACCACCCAATGTCACAGGAAGGCCAAAAAGATCATCAAGGACAACAACCACCCGAGCCACTGCCTGTTCACCCCGCTATCATCCAGAAGGCGAGGTCAGTACAGGTGCATCAAAGCTGGGACCGAGAGACTGAAAAACAGCTTCTATCTCAAGGCCATCAGACTATTAAACAGCCATCACTAACATCGAGTGGCTGCTGCCAACATACTGACTTAAATCTCTAGCCACTTAAAACATAGGAATTGGATGTAACAAAAGCCACTTTAAACAATTTTGTATATAATGTTTACATATCCGACATTACTCATTTCAAATGTATACACTGTACTCTAAACCATCTACTGAATCTTGCCTATGCCGTTCGGCCATCGACCCAAATCTCTAGCCACTTTAATAATTATAATTGGATGAAATAGTGTATCACTAGCCACTTTAAACAATGCCATTTATATAATGTTTACATATCCTACATTACTCATCTCATATATATATGTGTATATACTGTACTCCATACCATCTACTGCATCTTGCCTATGCCAGTCAGCCATCGCTCATCCATATATTTATATGTACATACTCGTATTCATTCCTTTACTCTTGTGTGTATAAGGTAGTTGTTGTGAATTTGTTAGATTACTTGTTAGATATTACTGCATGGTCGGAACTAGAAGCACAAGCATTTCGCTACACTCGCATTAACATCTGCTAACCATGTGTATGTGACAAAAATGTGACATATATATATATTTTTTTTTTTTATTCCCCCCAAATATTTATACTGTTGAATCCACAACACGTACTGGGATCTTGGAACGTGGAACAGGGACAGGGCGTGTTGAATCCACAACACATACTGGGATCTTGGAACGTGGAACAGGGACTGGACGTGTTGAATCCACAACACGAACTGGGATCTTGGAGCGTGGAACAGTGACAGGACGTGTTGAGTCCACAACAGGGGACCTGATGCGGAGAGCAGGCACCACTCTTCCAGGTAGCACACTGACCTTGGCCTGACCGATGAGTGGCGCTGGGATCTCTCGCACTGGGCTGTGGACACATACCGGAGACACTGCACGCAGAACCGGTGCAGGATATCCAGGTCCCAGGAGGCGCACTGGAGATCTGGCGCGCAGAGCTGGCACCACTCTTCCTGGCTGCACACTCAGTCTAGCCCGACTGATGAGTGGAGCTGGAATTGTTTCGCACCGGCCTCTGAATCCGCACAGGAGAAACCGTGCGCAAAGCTGCATAGCACGGTGTTCTCTCCGTGCGACGCTCTCCCCAACGCTCTCTCCACAAAGCACGAGGAGTTGGCTCAGGAGTCCCTCCTGAACCGGCCAACCTCCTCGTGTGCCCCCCCCCAAAAGTTCTTTGGGGCTGCCTTTCGGGCTTCCGTGCCAGGCGAGTTCCAATGAACTTCTCCCTGGTCCAGTACTCCCGGGTCTCTCGCTGCTTGGTCTTCTTTTGGTGGGTTATTCTGTCATGATCTTCATAATGGACAGACCAAGACGCAGCGATGCTTCCAGTATACATTTTATTAAAACACGAACGTCACTGGGAAAAATAACAAAAACTAAACGAAGATCGTGCTGTAGAAACATAACTGACAAAACAAACACAGCTATGAACTTACAATAACCCACAAACCCCAAGTGAAAACTACAAACATATATATGGTTCCCAATTAGAGGTAACGAGACTCAGCTGCCTCTAATTGGGAACCATTATCCCAACATAGAAATAGACACCATAGAACAAAAGAAACCCCTACACCAAAGCAAAACTAAACACTCCAGCCTGTACACTCAGGCCTGGACGTTACAATCACATATTGATCTGAATTCAATTAATCATACAGCCTTGCTAATTTGTGCTATAAATCTAATCTGTAAAGCTCATCAAAAGCAAAACACCCAGCAGTCGAAGCTGAACTAGGCGTGGCCACGCTTCTTTCGATTCAAATGTCACACAGCAGTCGAAGCTGAACTAGGCGTGGCCACGCTTCTTTCGATTCAAATGTCACACAGCAGTCGAAGCTGAACTAGGCATGGCCACGCTTCTTTCGATTCAAATGTCACACAGCAGTCGAAGCTGAACTAGGCATGGCCACGCTTCTTTCGATTCAAATGTCACATGTATACTTCCGGCGCTGACAGAGATGGCAGCCTCGCTTCACGTTCTCAGGAAACTATGCAGTATTCTGTTTTTTTATGTATTACTTCTTACATTGTTACCCCGGGAAATATTACGACCAGGAATACGACTTTCCCAAAGAGGATTCTCTGTTTGTTACCCCAACCAGGACAATAGACTGGATCGCACCGGCGACTCAAAACAACGGCGCGGAGAGAGAAGGAAACGCGCCGGTCTTTTGGTCAAGCTACGTCGACGGGCGCATCGTGCACCTCTCCCGAGTATTTTAATCGCCAATGTACAGTCTCTTGACAACAAAGTAGACGAAATCTGATTGAGGGTTGCCTTTCAGAGAGACATCCGAGACTGCAACGTTCTTTGCTTCACGGAAACATGGCTCACTCAGGACACGTTATCTGAGTCGGTACAGCCACCTGGTTTCTCCACGCATCGCGCCGACAGAAACAAACATCTATCTGGTAAGAAGAAGGGTGGGGGTGTGTGTCTTATGATTAACGAGACGTGGTGTGATCATAACAACATACAGGAATTCAAGTCCTTTTGTTCACCTGACATAGAATTCCTTACAATCAAATGCAGACCGTATTATCTACCAAGAGAATTCTCCTCGATTATAATCACAGCCGTGTACATCCCCCTCAAGCTGATACATCGACCGCACTGAAAGAAATTCATTTCACTCTAGGTAAATTGGAAACCACATATCCTGAGGCTGCATTTATTGGTTTTGGTGGCAAAACCCTTGTTGGCAATCACAGAGGTCAGACGTTTCTTGTAGTTGGCCACCAGGCTAGCACACATCTCAGGAGGGATTTTGTCCCACTCCTCTTTGCAGATCTTCTCCAAGTCATTAAGGTTTCGAGGCAGACGTTTGGCAACTCGAACCTTCAGCTCCCTCCACAGATGTTCTATGGGATTAAGTTCTGGAGACTGGCTAGGCCACTCCAGGACCTTAATGTGCTTCTTCTTGAGCCACTCCTTTGTTGCCTTGGTCATGTGTTTTGGGAATTGTCATGCTGGAATACCCATCCACGACCCATTTTCAATGCCCTGGCTGAGGGAACGAGGTTCTTACCCAAGATTTGACGGTACATACCTGTCCATCGTCCCTTTGATGCGGTGAAGTTGTCCTGTCCCCTTAGCAGAAAAACACCCCCAAAGCATAATGTTTCCACCTCCATGTTTGACGGTGGGGATGGTGTTCTTGGGGTCATAGGCAGCATTCCTCCTCTTCCAAACACGGCGAGTTGAGTTGATGCCAAAGAGCTCCATTTTGGTCTCATCTGACCACAACACTTTCACCCAGTTGTCCTCTGAATCATTCAGAAGTTCAATGGCAAACTTCAGACGGGCATGTATATGTGCTTTCTTGAGCAGGGGGACCTTGCGGGCGCTGCAGGATTTCAGTCCTTCACGGTGTAGTGTGTTACCAATTGTTTTCTTGGTGCTGCCTTGAGATCATTGACAAGATCCTCACGTGTAGTTCTGGGCTGATTCCTCACCGTTCTCATGATCAGTGCAACTCCACGAGGTGAGATCTTGCATGGAGCCCCAGGTCGAGGGAGATTGACAGTTATTTTGTGTTTCTTCCATTTGCGAATAATCGCACCAACTGTTGTCACCTTCTCACTAAGCTGCTTGGCGATGGTCTTGTAGCCCATTCCAGCCTTGTGTAGGTCTACAATCTTGTCCCTGACATCCTTGGAGAGCTCTTTGGTCTTGGCCATGGTGGAGAGTTTGGAATCTGATTGATTGATTGCTTCTGTGGACAGGTGTCTTTTATACAGGTAACAAGCTGAGATTAGGAGCACTCCCTTTAAGAGTGTGCTCCTAATCTCAGCTCGTTGCCTGTATAAAATACACCTGGGAGCCAGAAATCTTTCTGATTGAGAGGGGGTCAAATACTTATTTCTTTCATTAAAATGCAAATCAATTTATAACATTTTTCACGTGTTTTTCTGGATTTTTTTGTTGTTATTCTGTCTCTCACTGTTCAAATAAACCTACCATTAAAATTATATACTGATAATTTCTTTGTCAGTGGGCAAACGTACAAAATCAGCAGGGGATCAAATACATTTTAGGTCTCATGTTTCATGTCACTCTCAAACTGACCAGCCCTCTGGTGATCTCATCTCATTTGCTGCAGAGCTTAATATTTTAGACACCTGGTGTCTGAGGAATTTGACTGTCAAAGATTATACTTTATTTTCTTCAAGGCATAATACATTTTCACAGATACATATTTGCATCTCCCTATATAAACAGGTGTATTCAGACAACCAAGCTGCTCCCCATAGTCATTTCTGACCATGGAGCTGTCCTATACAGTATCTTACTTGACAGCTACAAACAGAAAGGTGCCTGAAGATGGCGCTTTAACACAACATTACTGCAGGCTTTTTTGACAACTTTCAGCAAAGTTGAAATAATTTGTATTGTTTAATACAGATACAGCCACTGAAACTGTACCTCGTTTGGCTCACATCTTAATTCAACTCGCAGTTAAAAATGTAGTAGACCTTTAAAAACAGACTTCTCTTGTTGAAAATTAGCAGAAACAAAAATTAAAGCATTAAAACACAAGTATAACACTTTACTACAATCTAAAGCAGAATTTATAATGCATCGCACAATAGTAACATACCATTCTAAGGGGGAGAAAGCTAGTAGACTTTTTCCTGCAAGGCTTAAGCAAAATGAGGCCTTTTCTTGTATCAATACAATTCAAACACCATCTGGTAAGCTATCACATGACCCGGCAGAAATTGTGTTAATGCAGTTTTATTCCCAATTATATACATCAGAGGCGGACCCTGATCATAGTAAGATGACACACTTCTTATCATTGGACCTTCCCAAACTCGACAGAGAGCAATCTGGATTCCTTGACTCCCCACTTTCTCTTGAAGAACTGAGCGGTTTCTTGAAATATGTGATTTTGTCGTGCCACTAATTCTTGGCTCCATAAATCATGCATTAAAACATGGAGAATTCCATAGAGACCAAAACACATCACTGATTATAGTTTTGTTAAAAAAGGGCACATCTCCCCTAGACTGTAAATGTTATAGGCCCTTAAGCCTTATTACACTAGAGCTCAAGCTGTTTGCAAAGGTACTTGCCATCAGACTGGAACTGCTTGTAGGACATCTAATTTGCAATGATCAAACTGGGTTTATAAAGGGGTCGTTTAGCTTCAGACAATATGAAACATTCCATATCATAGACGAGTCCAAAAACAACCCAGTTCCTGCTGCACTTTTTAGTTTGGATGCAGAAAAAGCGTTTGATAGGCTAGAATGTAACTATTTATGATGGATTTATCTCCATGTTAAAAACATTGTATTCTGCATCACAAGCAGTTGTGCAGACGGGAAACATTCTATCAAAGACTTTCTGTTGATAACATTCCACAAAACAAGGATGTCCATTATCACCAACGCTCTTTGCCCTGTCTTTGGAGCCCCTTGCTCCAGGGACTAGATTGGACCCACTTTTTTCACCCATCAATATTAAAAGGTACTCAGCATAAAGTGTCACTATGCCGTTGACACCTTATTGTATTTCTCAGACATCTCAATTTCCCTTCCACAGATTCTGAAATGATTTACTCTTTTTGGTTCATTCTCTGGATATACAATTACCTGGTAAAAATCTACAATGGTGCCCCTCAATAGCCCTGTGAAACTGCTGACTTTGCCTGCTGCATCTCCAGTGCAGTGGCATGAGGCAGACTTGATTTATTTGGGCATATGCATACCCACCAAGTTTTCCCAAGTTTGCAGAAGGAACTATGTCAAACTAAAAGAGGAGATCACCTTATTTGCAGGGATTGCTATAGTAAAAATGAACATACTCGGTCGGCAGCATTTTATTTTCTCTATGCTGCCTATACCTCCTCCGCCAAAATACTTTGAGGAATTAAAGTCAATGGCCTCAAAGTTTATTTGTAATGATAAAAAGCCACACTGCCTGTTGTCTGGTACTGTATGGACTCTGACCTAGTTTATGAACTCTCGCCTGTCCCCGACCTGCCTTTGCCTACTCCCTTTGTTATAATAAATATCAGAGCTCTACCATCTGCCTCCTGTGTCTGCATTTGGGTCTTGCCTTTTGCCCTTACAGGCAACACTAAGAAGTTATGTGGCACTCCTATATGGCATAACCATAACCTGCTGACAAACAACAAGCCTTTTGTGTAGCCGTTGTAGGCGGATAAGGGTTTGCATACCTTCCGAGACATGTATTGTGATAAGGGGATAATACCTTTCCAGGACCTCAAACAAATGTATTCACTTCCAGGCTTTTCATGGTTCCTTTACCTACAGTTAAGCTCTTCATTAAAAGATCATGAGGTACCATGGGATGCCCCGTTAACTTCTTAGGGCTAGGGGGCAGTATTTTGAAGTTCGGATGAAAAACGTGCCCAAAGTAAACTCCCTGTTACTCAGGCCCAGAAGCTAGGATATGCATTTAATTAGTAGCTTTGGATAAAAAACTGTTAAACTGTTCTAAAACTGTTAAAATATTGACAGTGAGTATAACAGAACTGAAATGGCATGCAAAAACCAGAGCAAAATCAATCCGGGATGTCTGAATCAGTCATGTCACACTGTTTTCAATTGGCATGCTATTCAAAGCTGGGTATTTTAGCTCCCAGATTGCAGTTCCAATGGCTTCCACTAGATGTCAACAGTCTTTAGAAAAATCATGAAAATCAAGGGAGTAAGACCACTAGTTCCTGGGTTCATGTCAAGTGTCCTGTTTTGGATTCTGCACGTAACAGGGAATGCGCGCTCAGTTCTTTTTCTCTTCTATTCAGCAGGTTATATTCCGTCTGAAATATTATAGTGTATATTCATTTTAGAGTATCTGAGTATTGATTACAAATGCTGTTTGACTTTTTTCGGCGAACTTTATGGGTACTTTTGGGATATCGTTTGTCTGCATGGATGAAAGCCTTTGGGCTGGTGGATTACTGAACAAAACGCGCCAACCAAACTGACCTTTTATTGTGTAACCTGGACGCTTTGATATGCCATCAGAGGAAGATCAGCAAAGGTAAGTGATTTATTTTATGCTATTTTTGAGTTTTGTGACACCTCTGCTGGTTGTTATTATGCTAATTGTGTTTGAGTGGGGGCGCTGTCCTCAGAACAATCAAATGTTCTGCTTTCACCGTAAAGCCTTTCTGAAATCTGACAATGCTGTTAGATTAACAAGAGGCTAAGCTTTTGAAGGGTGTGCAGCATTTGTATTTTCATGAAGGTTTGAAATTAGTATTTTTGTAATTTGAATTTGGCGCTCTGCATTTCACCGGATGTTGTCAAAATCGATCCCGTTCACGGGATTGGATCCGTAACAGGTTAACATCCCACATAATGCTTACATGGATAGACCCTTCATTAACTTCTAAAATGGTCTCTGCCACTTATGATTGACTGCTGTCTGTTAAATCCTCTACATTATGTCACTTGTCATTCGCAGGAGAAAGAGACGGAGATATCGGGGGACGTAGGTCTGGGTGCCTTGTAAGGATCCGACGGCGAGTGGGTAATCTGCCTTTACCATCGGTCCTATTAGCCAATGTACAATCATTGGATAATAAAATAGATGAACTACGAGCACGTATATCCTACCAACGGGACATTAAAAACTGTAATATCTTATGTTTCACCGAGTCGTGGCTGAACGACGACAAGAATAACATACAGCTGGCGGGTTTTACACTTTTTCGGCAGGAAAGAACAGCCGCCTCTGGTAAGACAAGGGGTGGCGGTCTATGTATATTTGTATACAAAAGCTGGTGCACGAAATCTAAGGAAGTCTTGAGGTTTTGCTTGCCTGAGGTAGAGTATCTCATGATAAGCTGTAGACCACACTGTTTACTGTGGTAGTGAAAACAAGGCTAGGACACATTGATTAATTTAATTAATGTACTATGTGATAGCAGACAACATGATAGTATTGATAATGAGGCTTAAGTGCTAAAACAAGTTTAACTTAGATAGTTGTGGGAGATTAACTCATTACAATTATTACATTTTCAGTGTTCTGATTGATTACTTTGAAGTGGTGAGACAGAAAGACATACACAATGTATGGGAAAATGGCTAAGCTTAGTTGAACAAATGGACATGAAAGAAACAGGAGGTCAGCAGGAAGGCCATTTGGAACTGATTGAAGGCTTCTGAGGAAAAGCAGGATGCCAGAAGGCCATATAACAAAGTCCCCTATGGAAACAGGACATATGGGAAGCTGTAAAGCTTGGGGAGGGGTCTGTGTAGGGAATATTGGGAGAATACTTAAAAAGGCTGTGGGCTGAGACACAGGGTCAGTTGTGATCCGGGTCATGGCTCCACCTTTGATTGTGCTAATTAAAGGTGTTATTGAATTCACAAGTTTCTTGTAAGAGTTTCATATTTTTGAGAAACCATTTTCCACGACATTACCAAGAGAGTTTTCATCTATATTCGTCGTAGCTGTCTATTTAACCACCACAAACCGATGCTGGCACTAAGACCGCACTCAATGAGCTGTATATGGCCATAAGCAAACAGGAAAACACTTATCCAGAGGTGGTGCTCCTAGTGGCCGGGGACTTTAATGCAGGGAAACTTAAACACGTTTGACCTCATTTGTACGAGCATGTTAAATGTGCAGAAGGAAAAAAACTCTAGAGCACCTTTACTCCACACACAGAGACACGTACAAAGCTCTCCCTCGCCCTCCATTTGGCAAATCTGACCATACTATTCTATCCTCCTGATTCCTGCTTACAAGCAAAAACTAAAGCAGGAAGCACCAGTGACTCGGTCAATAAGAAAGTGGTCAGATGAAGCAGATGCTAAACTACAGAACTGTTTTGCTATCACAGACTGGAATATGTTCCGGGTTTCTTCTGATGACATTGAGGAGTACACCACATCAGTCACTGGCTTCATCAATAAGTGCATCGATGACGTCGTCCCCACAGTGACTGTACGTACATACCCCAAACAGTAGCCATGGATTACTTGCAACATCCGCACTGAGCTAAAGGCTAGAGCTGCCGCTTTCAAGGAGCAGGACTCTAACCCGAAAGCTTATAAGAAATCCCGCAATGCCCTCCGACGAACCATCAAACAGGCAAAGCGTCAATACAGGACTAATCGTACTACACCGGCTCCAATGTTCGACGGATGTGGCAGGGCTTGCAAACTATTACAGACTACAAAGGGAAGCACAGCCACGAGCTGAGTAGTGACACGATCCTACCAGGGGAGCTATATTACTTCTATGCTCGCTTCGAGGCAAGTAACACTGAAGCATGCATGAGAGCATCAGCTGTTCCGGACGACAGTGTGATCACGCTCTCCGTAGCTGGTGTGAGCAAGACCTTTAAACAGGTCAACATTCACAAGGCTGCAGGGCCAGACAGATTACCAGGCTGTGTACTCCGAGCATGCGCTGACCAACTGGCTAGTGTCTTAACTGACATTTTCAACCTATCCCCGACTGAGTCTGAAATAGCAACATGTTTCAAGACAGACCATTATAGTCCCTGTGCCCAAGAACACTAAGGTAACCTGCCTAAATGACTACCGACCCGTAGCACTCACGTCTGTAGCCATGAAGTGCTTTGAAAGGCTGGTCATGGCTCACAACACTATTATCCCAGAAACCCTAGACCCAATCCAATTTGCATTCCGCCCCAACAGATCCACAGATGATGCTATCTTTATTGCATTCAACACTGCCCTTTCCGACCTGTACAAAAGGAACACCTATGTGAGAATGCTATTCATTGACTACAGCTCAGCGTTCAACACCATAGTGCCCTCAAAGCTCATCACTAAGCTAAGGACCCTAGGACTAAACGCCTCCCTCTGCAACTGGATCCTGGACTTCCTGACGGACCGCCCCCAGGTGGTAAGGGTAGGTAACAACACCTCCGCCATGCTGATCCTCAACACAGGGGCCCCTCAGGGGCGCATGCTCTGTCCCCTCCTGTACACCCTGTTCACTCATGACTGCGTGGCCAGGCACGACGCCAACACCATCAAGTTTGCCGATGACACAAAAGTGGTAGGCGTGATCACCGACAACAACGAGACAGCCTATATGGAGGAGGTCAGAGATCTGTCCGTGTGGTGCCAGGACAACAACCTCTCCCTTAACGTGATCAAGACAAAGGAGATGATTGTGGACCACAGGAAAAGAAGGACCGAGCACGCCCCCATTCTCATCGACGGGGCTGCAGTGGAGCAGGTTGAGCGCTTCAAGTTCCTTGGTGTCCACATCACTAACAAACTATCATGGTCCAAACACACTAAGACAGTCGTGAAGAGGGCACGGCAAAGCCTATTCCCCCTCAGGAGACTGAAAAGATTTGGCATGGGTCCTCAGATCCTCAAAAGGTTCTACAGCGGCACCATCGAGAGCCTCCTGACTGGTTGCATCACTGCCGGATACGGCAACTGCTTGGCCTCCGACCGCCAGGCACTACAGAGGGTAATGCGTACGCCGCAGGACATCACAGGGGCCAAGCTTCCTTCCATCCAGGACCTCCATACCAGGCAGTGTCAAAGGAAAGCCCTAAAGCCACCATAGTCATGGACTGTTCTCTCTGCTACCGCACGGCAAGTGGTACAGGAGCGCCAAGTCTAGGTCCAAGATGCTTCTTAACAGCTTCTACCCCCAAGCCATAAAACTCCTGAACAGCTAATGAAAGGGCTGCCCAGACCCCTCTTTTACACTACTGCTACTCTCTGATTACTATCTATGCATAGTCACGTTAACTCTACCTACATGTACAGTGAGGGAAAAAAGTATTTGATCCCCTGCTGATTTTGTATGTTTGCCCACTGACAAAGAAATGATCAGTATATAATTTTAATGGTAGGTTTATTTGAACAGTGAGAGACAGAATAACAACAAAAAAATCCAGAAAAACGCATGTGAAAAATGTTAAAATGAATTGCATTTTAATGAGGGAAATAAGTATTTGACCCCCTCCAATCAGAAAGATTTCCGGCTCCCCATGTGTCTTTGATACGAGCTGAGATTATGAGCACACTCTTAAAGGGAGTGCTCCTAATCTCAGTTTGTTACCTGTATAAAAGACACCTGTCCACAGAAGCAATCAATCAATCAATCAGATTCCAAACTCTCCACCATGGCCAAGACCAAAGAGCTCTCCAAGGATGTCAGGGACAAGATTGTAGACCTACACAAGGCTGGAATGGGCTACAAGACCATCGCCAAGCAGCTTGGTGAGAAGGTGACAACAGTTGGTGCGATTATTCGCAAATGGAAGAAACACAAAATAACTGTCAATCTGCTTCGGCCTGGGGCTCCATGCAAGATCTCACCTCGTGGAGTTGCAATGATCATGAGAACGGTGAGGAATCAGCCCAGAACTACACAGGAGGATCTTGTCAATGATCTCAAGGCATAGTCACCAAGAAAACAATTGGTAACACACTACACCGTGAAGGACTGAAATCCTGCAGCGCCCGCAAGGTCCCCCTGCTCAAGAAATCACATATACATGCCCGTCTGAAGTTTGCCAATGAACATCTGAATGATTCAGAGGACAACTGGGTGAAAGTGTTGTGGTCAGATGAGACCAAAATGGAGCTCTTTGGCATCAACTCAACTCGCCGTGTTTGGAGGAGGAGGAATGCTGCCTATGACCCCAAGAACACCATCCCCACCATCAAACATGGAGGTGGAAACATTATGCTTTGGGGGTGTTTTTCTGCTATGGGGACAGGACAACTTCACCGCATCAATGGGACGATGGACGGGGCCATGTACCGTCAAATCTTGGGTGAGAACCTCCTTCCCTCAGCCAGGGCATTGAAAATGGGTCGTGGATGGGTATTCCAGCATGACAATGACCCAAAACACACGGCCAAGGCAACAAAGGAGTGGCTCAAGAAGAAGCACATTAAGATCCTGGAGTGGCCTAGCCAGTCTCCAGACCTTAACTTCTTAGGAAGCGGCAGCTGAGGTGTCGGTTTTGGAGAGTCTGGCGTACCCAAAGTAAAAGGCCTGCCACTCAGGCCCAGAAACTAGGATATGCACATAATTAGTACTATTGGATAGGAAACAGTCTGATGTTTCTAAGAGTGTTCAAATATTGTCTGTGAGTAAAACAGAACTGATATAGCAGGCGAAAAACCGAGGAATTTCTGTCCTGGAAAAAGTGTTTTTGACACATTGCCTCATTTTGAACCCCTCCCTATTGAAAACAGCCATATATGGGAGTAAGATTGCATTACCTATTGCTTCCACTGGATGTCAACAGTCTCTAGACAGTGTTTGGTGATGTTAGGTTGCTCTGGATGGTAATAGAAGAAGAATTTCGAACTAGTCATCGGATGTAAACAGAAGAGGAGGCGCGTTCACTTCACGGTGGAGTGGACGCTGTATTTTATGAACATAACGCGCCAACCAAACAGAGGTTTATGGATATAATAAATGACTTTTTCTAACAAAAGAACCATTGGATGTCTTCGTTGGACACTTGGGAAGCCCTCAGCAGAAGTTCTTCGAAAGGTAAGGGATTTTATATTAGCGATTTTATGCGTTTTATGAGACCCGCTTTGGTTATGGATTTATGCTAATGCATAAAATATGAGAGGGGCTATCCTCAAACAATCAAATGTTGTGCTTTCGCCGTAAAGCCTTTTTGAAATCTGACAACGCTGTGATATTGCCAAGAATCAGAGCTTTTGATGACTATGCAACACTTGTATATTGATGAATGTTTAATAATTCAACTTTTGGATTTTGAATATGGCGCCTTACATTTCACCGGGTAGTGTCGGGAGTGGTAGTTAACTGCTAGTTAATCCCATAGAACATCTGTGGAGGGAGCTGAAGGTTCGAGTTGCGAAACGTCAGCCTCAAAACCTTAATGACTTGGAGAAGATCTGCAAAGAGTAGTGGGACAAAATCTCTCCTGAGATGTGTGCAAACCTGGTGGCCAACTACAAGAAACGTCTGACCTCTGTGATTGCCAACAAGGGTTTTGCCACCAAGTACTAAGTCATGTTTTGCAGAGGGGTCAAATACCTATTTCCCTCATTAAAATGCAAATCAATTTATAACATTTTTCACATGCGTTTTTCTGGCATTTTTTGTTGTTATTCTGTCTCTCACTGTTCAAATAAACCTACCATTAAAATTATAGACGGATAATTTCTTTGTCAGTGGGCAAACGTATAAAATCTGCAGGGGATCAAATACTTTTTTCCCCTCACTGTACATATTACCTCAATTACCTTGACTAACCGGTGCACCCGCAACATTGACTCTGTACCAGTACCCCCTGTATATAGCCTCGCTATTGTTATGTTACTTCTGCTGTTTAATTATTTGTTACTTTAATTTTCTATTTTTTACTTAACTTCTTAAAGCATTGTTGGTTTAGGGCTTGTAAGTGAGCATTTCACTTTAAGGTCTACACCTGTTGTATTCGGCGCATTGACAAATAAAATGTGATTTGTGTGGCCATAATGAACCCCCAAGAAATCCATGCCTTTTGCGGCCAGTGGCCGTTGTGTCCTTCTCCCTGAGCGTTGCATGCTCCATCATGTGATCAGGTCTTTCTCACAGGCTACAAGTGAAGACAGACACAATTCCTTATCCAATTCCGAGGTGCATATTGAAGATATCGGAAGTACTTTCCACATCTACTTTTCGTCAGCCAACAAGATGCGTAGGCCTACCGAACAGCAAAAGCATTAGCCTATGTCAATCTACTATCCCCCATAGTACAAAAGTTGACCTATTCTATTCTGTGCAAGAAATACATTTTACAAACAGTTGTGGGATGCGATAGATCCCAGATTAATACAACCACCAGCATCCAAATAACTTTTTACGCAATGTGGCTGACGCAACAGATCAGAATGTTTAACTTAAAATGTGGATAAAGTATGTCTATTTCTTCACGTTATAACCACAGCAATGCCCACATGGTAGTAGGCTATAAGCGCAAATCCATTAGCGTAAAACACCATTATCAAAAATGACAGCAAATGCAATTATACATGTAATGCTTTTATTATAAAGGTGCATTTTTATGGTGAAAATTATCTTCCCCAAACGTGAAACTCACACGCTGCTTATGTATGGCAGTTAGGCTCTACACCCCTTATAAAGTAGATTAATGTGCTTCATTTTAATTAGATATTTGGCCAATTTAGTTACAAACCTTATCAAAACATATAGGCCTATGGGCTAGGCTACATGAGGTGTGCGACTACGATTAGAAAAAGTCGCAAAACAAAGGCATTGTTTCTTATGCCGAGCATCATTCACAGGAGATAATATATAATTCACAAGTGATAGGCTAATATTGTCACCCATCAGACTACTCTTGATTTAATATTGTCTTTACATATACTAAATAATATGTGTGACATTTTGATTTGATTTAGAATGGACCATTATCACGCACCGGTATCGAAACAGGGGCAGCGGAAAAAATTCATGTCATCTGTGCACTTAAAATAGCGAATGGAGGACGCTTTTCCCCGTGGTTTATTTTCATGCCAGCCAGACAGGCTATACTCCTGTTGTAAATATAAGCAAATGTGCTTAATATTAGGAACGTTGAGAAATAAATATAGTAGGCTAGCCTATAGAAAGCTGATGGAAGCCTCCTCTATTTAATAGAGGCCATCACTCTGTTTTCTCACACAATTGCATAGCCTATAGAAATGTTGTGTAACATGAGCTCATGGGCTCCCATGAAGTGTTTGACTAGATTTTCAAAACATTTGCATTGACGTCAGAGTGATTAGAGGGACAATATAGTGCTGAGTACCAGGTAGTTAGCAAGTTTGGTAGGCTACTAATGACCATCAGCAGCATCAGAGCTTGGAGGACGTGAATTTGACTGCCTTCATGACCGCCGGTGTGGCGGTAATACAGTCCCTTTCTGACGTCACTGTACACAGTTGGTGATACAATTAATAACTTACCTGGTTCAGCTACGCTGTTTTATTTTCTTCTGGCTTCTCAGAATGCGCAGACAGCCCATAGCTACTTTCAAAAAATGTTCAATGTCACACAAATATGAGGTTTGCAAAAATAATAAACGTGACATTAAGTAGACGCTTTTATCCAAAGCGACAGCATTCATTCATTTCCAGTTTGTGGGGATCAAACCCACAATCATGACGTTTTGAGCGCCATGATTTTTTCCATTGACTGTCACGGTCGTTATCTATTTTGCTATTTTAATAGGCTAATGACTACATTTCTAACATTTTAATAAGCTATATAATAGAGGTCGACCGATTATGACTTTTCAACGCCGATACCGATTATTGGAGGACCAAAAAAGGCAGATACCGATTAATCCTGTGAAACCATTTGCAATGCATCAGTGCAACAATGTTATCATCACCAACACTGGCCAAAGTGACCATCTCTCCTCAACTGACCCTGACACTTCGCCTATGCTGTAGCCCTATTTTACAATCAGCAAGAGCAAGCCTGCTTCTCTCCTATTGCTTTTCCTGGGATTTCACCAGAAGAGAATAGGGGAGAGGCATTGCATAGCCTATTACGCACAGGAACATCTGGAAGAGGGAGGCTGTAGAAATGTGTAGCTGAAGTAAAAAGATAAATAAAAGCTAGATATTAGACCGTACATTAGCTAGATATTAGACCGTACATTAGCTAGATATTAGACCGTACATTAGCTAGATATTAGACCGTACATTAGCTAGATATTAGACCGTACATTAGCTAGATATTAGACCGTACATTAGCTAGATATTAGACCGTACATTAGCTAGATATTAGACCGTACATTAGCTAGATATTAGACCGTACATTAGCTAAATATTAGACCGTACATTAGCTAGATATTAGACCGTACATTAGCTAGATATTAGACCGTACATTAGCTAGATATTAGACCGTACATTAGCTAGATATTAGACCGTACATTAGCTAGATATTAGACCGTGCATATTAGCTAAATATTAGACCGTACATTAGCTAGATATTAGACCGTACATTAGCTAGATATTAGACCGTACATTAGCTAGATATTAGACCGTACATTAGCTAGATATTAGACCATACATTAGCTAAATATTAGACCGTACATTAGCTAAATATTAGGGCTATAAATATTTATCTGTTAAAATACAGGAAAAAACGTTTTCAGGTTATGAAATGGCAGATATGTGTTCCTCCAGGCTGCGCCTGTCATAAAAACTGTTTATTAATTAAAAATAAATGTGACAACTCTGGTCTTGGCACGTGCGCTCTACCCAACAGCTCGCAGACAATGCGGGTAGGCTGTGCGGGTCGCCCAGTCTACATGATGAGATTGCTATGGATGAAAGCGAGAATATATTAATTAATGTCAAACGGCAGTCAAGCATCGATCATCATGTCACCAGAATAAGACCCTCTGTATTTATTGGAAAGCAGCATCAAGAGTCGTAGTGGGAGGACCACACACCATGTCATCGCGTGACTCCAAGTTTACATCGATATGATGGTTATTATATCAATATTTGAGCATAAAGGCGTTTCCACTGACATTTCCGCATAACACATTTAACCGACACAAAAAATCCCATGTCAAACTAACAAATTCTGTCGGCATTCATCAAATTACACCGAAACTTCCTGTTTCCATCACAGCTGTCTCGATTAAAACTGTGGATGGAAACATGGTTGCTAACACTGAGATGTTTTTATTAGGAACGTTTATTTAATCAGGGGATCCCAATTGAGACCAGGGTCTCATTTTCAATGGTACCCTGAGACAGTAAAGTAAGATATACATTTTTTTATAGAAACAAGATACAATAACAGGTACAATACAACATCACTAACATCACAGTCATCATAAACAAGTTATTAAATCAATCAAAATAATTGCACACCTCGGTGAACTCATTTATCATCAGGGTTTTTAAATGCCCTCATTAGGGTCTTTCTCAATCTACTAGCCTAATGGATCGAATTTTTGCTTGCAAATGACCTAAAAAATGTGCAGGTGAAATTATTACTTTTTGTTTTTTTTATTCTTCCATCACCTGGCGAATAAAAACCTCATATGGCCCTACTTCTGAAAAAGCGAATCGGGACAGATATGCTAAAGTGGACTTGGCCGAGTACCATTAGCTGGAACCCAGAGTAATATGATTCTGCCGGACTCGGGAAGAACTCAGCCTGCATGAAGGTCCCAGAGTCTCAAACGGAATAGGCCCGAGCCCGCCATGTTGACTGGGAAGTAACCTGTCTTATGTAACCATACCAAACATAACATACTAATTTGAATGTCCCGGATTTTCATTAATTATGTTACATCTAGCCTATGAGACCTGGCTGGTTGTGGTTGTGTAGGGTTAGGGTTAGAGCCATAGCTTGAGGCCCATAGAGGTAGCTAGATGCAGAGCTGTGCAATACAAAGGAACTCCGTTGCATAACCCATTATTTTCCCTGCAAAATGTTTGGGCTTAACAAGAGTAGGCTACATGTTTAGTAGGCTACATTCAGTCCACTAGCTGTCTGTTCGACTCTCTCGCTCCAGAAAGCATCATCACCATGAGATATGCTATAATATTGACCAGGGACGTCACTGGCACTTGATTACATAATATAGTGGTGAAACAATGTTCCGCACGTGCAGCAGCCGCCAACTGTTTTATAGTCCTACCTGTCTTATTTACAATATGCGATGTGAGTCTACAACATGCGGTTATTATCGTCTTGATGACATTAAAACCCGACTCACCCAATAGTCCGATGCTGTCAGCTATTGACGACCGTCTGATGCACACTTCAGGTCGGATAGCCAGATTCCTTTAGAATGGTTTAGTGCTGGATGTATGGAGGCTTTCGGAGCAACTGGGTTAAAGATCCAAAATGATCCGTGTAGTAGACCCGCTAGTTCACTGCGGTTCTTTACTACTAGTCACTGCAAAGATTCAGATATAACCGTAAAACAAAAAGTCACCTCGCGATGTATATATATATCGATGTTTAAAATACATCAACACACCATGGACAGTGTAATTCTACTCTGCGCCTGTCCCGCCCGGGCGCTACTGAGCAAGTCCGTCTAATCCAATGACCATGGCTCGGTCATAGAGAAGTATAACTAACCCAAGAAAGTTAACGTGTCGTTTTACAGTGGGAGCAAATGAAGTTTCACCTAGTGCCATCCTCTCCCATTACCCGCGACTGGACTTCCTCTCCCTAAAATATTTGGTGTTGAGAAAACGTTTTGCTTCAGTGTTATAGCCCGTGTGACGTGTCTGGGTTACCGCTTCTGTCTGTGACCCGGTTTCCCGATTGTGATGGAATTTAGACTTATTTATTTAACTCTTATTTTACCAGGTAAATTGACTGAGAACACATTTTAATTTACATCAACGACATGGGGAATAGTTACAAGGGAGAGGAGGGGAGATGCATGAGCCAATTGGATGCTGGGGATGATTAGATGGCCATGATGGTATGAGGGCCAGATTGGGAATCTAGCCAGGACACTGGGGTTACCACACCTACTCTTAAAATAAGTGCATCTTTTCTACAACAGCAGAAGATGCGTTTCCCAAAACAGTGCCTTGGGAGGAACTAATGGGGATCCATAATAAACTCCAGGAAGAGTAGCTGCTGCCTTGGCAGGAACTAATGGGGATCCATAATAAACCCCAGGAAGAGTAGCTGCTGCCTTGGCAGGAACTAATGGGGATCCATAATAAACCCCAGGAAGAGTAGCTGCTGCCTTGGGAGGAACTAATGGGGATCCATAATAAACCCCAGGAAGAGTAGCTGCTGCCTTGGGAGGAACTAATGGGCATCCATAACAAACCCCAGGAAGAGTAGCGGCTGCCTTGTCAGGAACTAATGGGGATCCATAATAAACCCCAGGAAGAGTAGCTGCTGCCTTGGGAGGAACTAATGGGCATCCATAACAAACCCCAGGAAGAGTAGCGGCTGCCTTGTCAGGAACTAATGGGGATCCATAATAAACCCCAGGAAGAGTAGCTGCTGCCTTGGGAGGAACTAATGGGGATCCATAATAAACCCCAGGAAGAGTAGCTGCTGCCTTGGGAGGAACTAATGGGGATCCATAATAAACCCCAGGAAGAGTAGCTGCTGCCTTGGCAGGAACTAATGGGGATCCATAATAAACCCCAGGAAGAGTAGCTGCTGCCTTGTCAGGAACTAATGGGGATCCATAATAAACCCCAGGAAGAGTAGCTGCTGCCTTGGCAGGAAGTAATGGCGATCCATAATAAACCCCAGGAAGAGTAGCTGCTGCCTTGACAGGAACTAATGGGGATCCATAATAAACCCCAGGAAGAGTAGCTGCTGCCTTGGGAGGAACTAATGGGGATCCATAATAAACCCCAGGAAGAGTAGCTGCTGCCTTGGCAGGAACTAATGGGGATCCATAATAAACCCCAGGAAGAGTAGCTGCTGCCTTGGCAGGAACTAATGGGGATCCATAATAAACCCCAGGAAGAGTAGCTGCTGCCTTGTCAGGAACTAATGGGGATCCATAATAAACCCCAGGAAGAGTAGCTGCTGCCTTGGGAGGAACTAATGGGGATCCATAATAAACCCCAGGAAGAGTATCTGCTGCCTTGGCAGGAAGTAATGGGGATCCATAATAAACCCCAGGAAGAGTAGCTGCTGCCTTGGCAGGAACTAATGGGGATCCATAATAAACCCCAGGAAGAGTAGCTGCTGCCTTGTCAGGAACTAATGGGGATCCATAATAAACCCCAGGAAGAGTATCTGCTGCCTTGGCAGGAAGTAATGGGGATCCATAATAAACCCCAGGAAGAGTATCTGCTGCCTTGGCAGGAACTAATGGGGATCCATAATAAACCCCAGGAAGAGTATCTGCTGCCTTGGCAGGAAGTAATGGGGATCCATAATAAACCCCAGGAAGAGTATCTGCTGCCTTGGCAGGAAGTAATGGGGATCCATAATAAACCCCAGGAAGAGTATCTGCTACCTTGGCAGGAAGTAATGGGGATCCATAATAAACCCCAGGAACACTAACCCTATGACGGTGTGTATCGATTTAAACTTTAAAAAAATATATGTTTTTCATTATTTCTCGCTGCTATGAAAGATTGAACGTCTTAACAAAACTCCCACATACAAGGCCTCCCAAGTAGCGCAACAGTCTAAGGCACCGCGGGCTAAGGCACCACTACAGCCTCGGGTTAGATCCCAGGCTATGTCACAGACGGCCATGACCAGAAGTCCCATGAGGCGGTGCACAATTGGCCCAACGCTGTCTGGGTTAGAGGATGGTTTGGCCGGAGGGATTTGCTTGTCTCATCGTGCTATAGCGACTTTGTGGCGGGACGGGCGCCTGCAGGCTGTCGTCAGTTGGACAGTGTTTCCTCCAGCACATTGGTGCGGCTGGTTTCCGGGTTAAGCGAGAAGTGTGTTAAGAAGAAGCGTAGCTTGGCAGGTCATGTTTCGGAGGACGCTTGACACTCAACATTCGCCTCTCCCAAGTCCATTGGGGAGTTGCAGCAATGAGACAAGATTGTAACTACAATTGGATATCAGAAAAAGGGGGTGAAAAAAAACTCCCTGGTAAAGAAGATGCTTTCATCTTGTGTGTAATTTAATTTAATAGCCTACTGTTTATATTTTAAAGCGTAGGCCTATAGCCTACTGTTTATATTTTAATGCATAGGCCTATAGCCTACTGTTTATATTTTAAAGCGTATGCCTATAGCCTACTGTTTATATTTTAAAGCGTAGTCCTATAGCCTACTGTTTATATTTTAAAGTGTATGCCTATAGCCTACTGTTTATATTTTAATGCGTAGGCCTATAGCCTACTGTTTATATTTTAAAGCGTAGGCCTATAGCCTACTGTTTATATTTTAATGCATAGGCCTATAGCCTACTGTTTATATTTTAATGCGTAGACCTATAGCCTACTGTTTATATTTTAATGCGTAGGCCTATAGCCTACTGTTTATATTTTAATGCGTAGACCTATAGCCTACTGTTTATATTTTAATGCGTAGGCCTATAGCCTACTGTTTATATTTTAATGCATAGGCCTATAGCCTACTGTTTATATTTTAATGCATAGGCCTATAGCCTACTGTTTATATTTTAATGCATAGGCCTATAGCCTACAGTTTATATTTTAATGCTGTGGTGGCCAGAAGGAAACACAGTCCCTCACCACGCAGCACAGTCACCTGCAGCACCATGGAGAGCACCATCAGAGGACGACACAAGATCTGGGCTAAACAGAGATGTTAAGGACAGCCCTAACACAGGTGTACACAATTTCCCCTCTGACAGGGAGCCTCGGCTGCAGGGCCCAATTAGTAGCCACATAAAGGGAACAAAGAAGCCACAAGGAGTGGCAGGAGAAGAGAGCAGACACGGAGTGTTGGATGTATCCCAGGCTTTGGACCAGTCAGAACCCAACCACCCTCTTGGAGATAGAGGCCTAGTTAAGGATGTGAGTAGAATAAACCACCTTATCTAATCCTACACCTCTTCTGCCTCCCTTCCAGAAGTAGACGGATGCCACAAGGAGCAACCAGAAGAAAGAGTTACCTGAGTTAGTTTTCTCCCTTTCCCCTGCTTTGAGAAATAAAGAAACCTAAGTTTGCCCCACTGAGACTCTGCCCAGTGAGTGATTTTCTGCAACCTCCAGAGTTAAACCCTCCCAGTCTTGAGAGGGGAGGTTACAATGCATAGGCCTATAGCCTACTGTTTATATTTTAATGCATAGGCCTATAGCCTGTTTATATTTTAAAGCATAGGCCTATAGCCTACTGTTTATATTTTAAAGCATAGGCCTATAGCCTACTGTTTATATTTTAATGCATAGGCCTATAGCCTACTGTTTATATTTTAATGCAGTCATCTTGGTTTTCATTTGAAGCATCTTTTTATACGTTGCGTGTTTTTATCGGCGGTCACATAGGACCATACGATTCTATGTGTAGCTAAGATCTTCTGTGTATGATGTGACCTGGAAGGGCAAAAAAGCATCTAACGACGCACTTAGCCGTTCTACAAGTGTTTTGAGGCATGTGTTAGATTTGGAGCGTTTACAAGTACAAGGTTAATAATGATGGTTTTGGGCAACAACTTGGAGATTTAACAATGCTCCTACAAAGGTTCTAACAATGAACTTAGCCTTCAGATGGTTTTGGGAAACCGGGCCCATTATTGTATGGTCTGATGACTTCAACTTGACCTGGGGGTGTTACCAGCCCAACTCGCTAGGGGGTGATAAAGCTGGTGTATACTCTGACAGTCATTGAAAATAAGAATTTGTTCTTAACTGACTTGCCTAGTAAAAATAAAACAAAATGAACGTGAGTGTGTATGTTAGTGTACCAAATGCTGCCAGTGACGGACTTCTCAGTCACAGTATGTGACAACAAATTTGACTTTGAGTTATTACCAGGCATGAGATCCCCACATTGTAGCCTGTACATTGAATATTCACTGATCATGTACTCTTCTTCGGCAAATAAAGGTGCGGTTCAGGTATGAATCTGAGACATTACTCCGTACTCCGACATTGAATCTGAGACATTACTCCGTACTCCGACATTGAATCTGAGACATTACTCCGTACTCCGACATTGAATCTGAGACATTACTCCGACATTGAATCTGAGACATTACTCCGACATTGAATCTGAGACATTACTCCGACATTGAATCTGAGACATTACTCCGACATTGAATCTGAGACATTACTCCGACATTGAATCTGAGACATTACTCCGACATTGAATCTGAGACATTACTCCGACATTGAATCTGAGACATTACTCCGACATTGAATCTGAGACATTACTCCGTACTCCGACATTGAATCTGAGACATTACTCCGTACTCCGACAATAGAAATACTGGGGTGCAAAGGAACAAGATAAATAAATACGGTAGGGGATGAGGTAGTTGGTTGGGCTATTTACAGATGGGCTATGTACAGGTGCAATGATCTGTGAGCTGCTCTGACAGCTGGTGCGGGAGAGAAGTGTCTCCAGTTTCAGTGATTTTTGTAGTTTGTTCCAGTCATTGGCAGCAGAGAACTGGAAGGAAAGGCGGCCAAAGGAGGAATTGGCTTTGGGGGTGTCCAGTGAGATATACCTGCTGGAGCGCGTGCTATGGGTGGGTGCTGCTATGGTGACCAGTGAGCTGAGATAAGGCGGGGCTTTACCTAGCAGGGACTTGTAGAAGACCTGGAGCCAGTGGGTCTGGTGACGAGTATGAAGCGAGGGCCAGTCAACAAGCGCGTACAGGTCGCAGTGGCGGGTAGTATATGGAATTTTGGTGACAAAACGGATGGCACTGTGATAGACTGCATCCAATTTGTTGAGTAGAGTATTGGAGGCTATTTTGCAAATGACATCGCCGAAGTAAAGGATCGGTAGGATGGTCAGTTTTATGAGGGTGTGTTTGGCAGCATCAATGATTACACATTGTAACTACGCAATAGACTAGAAACATGATTTAAGTAAAAGGCTGATTTGCAATTCATATACAGAAAAAAAACGATGCATATCTAACTCCCTTCATCTGCATTAATCTGAGGACACAGGATAGTATTTCAATAAGATACTTAATTTCACCAGTGGAGAATGTGAAACGCTTCATTGAAAGAAGTTCATTATCCAGGTGTTATAAATACATAATACATGCATTATAAATCTGATAATTGTATTATAAATCCAAGTTCAATCTGTACTTCAATGTACATGTGGTGTGCATTATAAAACAAGGAATAAAGAGGAGGTGGGGGGAGAGGTGTAGAAGACAGAAAGGGAAAGAGGTAAGAACAGAGGCAGACAGCATATGATTCATGAATTACAGTGCTACCCTAATATTCTCTCAGTTCATCACAATTACAGTGTCTCTAGTGGTGTCTCCTAACCAGCCTTGGGCCCCCAGTTGGCCGAAGGTTCTTAAGAGCGGGTGAGGTGGCGATGACTGACTGGCTTCTTCTCACATCAAAACAGACCTGCAGACGAGAGACAGATGGATAGAGAGAGAGCATGATGAAGCCTTGTTTTATTATTCTAACATGGTCAGTCATCATAATCATCAGGAGGTGATGGTAGATGGCGAGGTGATGGTAGATGGTAGGGTATTTAAATAGTGGAGTAGGGTGGTGGGTTTTTAGTGAGTGTAGGGTTAGATGGTAGGGTATTTAAATAGTGGAGTAGGGTGGTGGGTTTTTAGTGAGTGTAGGGTTAGATGGTAGGGTATTTAAATAGTGGAGTAGGGTGGTGGGTTTTTGGTGAGTGTAGGGTTAGATGGTAGGGTATTTAAATAGTGGAGTAGGGTGGTGGGTTTTTAGTGAGTGTAGGGTTAGATGGTAGGGTATTTAAATAGTGGAGTAGGGTGGTGGGTTTTTAGTGAGTGTAGGGTTAGATGGTAGGGTATTTAAATAGTGGAGTAGGGTGGTGGGTTTTTAGTGAGTATTTAAATAGTGGAGTAGGGTGGTGGGTTTTTAGTGAGTGTAGGGTTAGATGGTAGGGTATTTAAATAGTGGAGTAGGGTGGTGGGTTTTTAGTGAGTGTAGGGTTAGATGGTAGGGTATTTAAATAGTGGAGTAGGGTGGTGGGTTTTAGTGAGTGTAGGGTTAGATGGTAGGGTATTTAAATAGTGGAGTAGGGTGGTGGGTTTTTAGTGAGTGTAGGGTTAGATGGTAGGGTATTTAAATAGTGGAGTAGGGTGGTGGGTTTTTAGTGAGTGTAGGGTTAGATGGTAGGGTATTTAAATAGTGGAGTAGGGTGGTGGGTTTCTAGTGAGTGTAGGGTTAGATGGTAGGGTATTTAAATAGTGGAGTAGGGTGGTGGGTTTTTAGTGAGTGTAGGGTTAGATGGTAGGGTATTTAAATAGTGGAGTAGGGTGGTGGGTTTTTAGTGAGTGTAGGGTTAGATGGTAGGGTATTTAAATAGTGGAGTAGGGTGGTGGGTTTTTAGTGAGTATTTAAATAGTGGAGTAGGGTGGTGGGTTTTTAGTGAGTGTAGGGTTAGATGGTAGGGTATTTAAATAGTGGAGTAGGGTGGTGGGTTTTTAGTGAGTGTAGGGTTAGATGGTAGGGTATTTAAATAGTGGAGTAGGGTGGTGGGTTTTTAGTGAGTATTTAAATAGTGGAGTAGGGTGGTGGGTTTTTAGTGAGTGTAGGGTTAGATGGTAGGGTATTTAAATAGTGGAGTAGGGTGGTGGGTTTTTAGTGAGTGTAGGGTTAGATGGTAGGGTATTTAAATAGTGGAGTAGGGTGGTGGGTTTTAGTGAGTATTTAAATAGTGGAGTAGGGTGGTGGGTTTTTAGTGAGTGTAGGGTTAGATGGTAGGGTATTTAAATAGTGGAGTAGGGTGGTGGGTTTTTAGTGAGTGTAGGGTTAGATGGTAGGGTATTTAAATAGTGGAGTAGGGTGGTGGGTTTTTAGTGAGTATTTAAATAGTGGAGTAGGGTGGTGGGTTTAGTGAGTGTAGGGTTAGATGGTAGGGTATTTAAATAGTGGAGTAGGGTGGTGGGTTTTTAGTGAGTGTAGGGTTAGATGGTAGGGTATTTAAATAGTGGAGTAGGGTGGTGGGTTTCTAGTGAGTGTAGGGTTAGATGGTAGGGTATTTAAATAGTGGAGTAGGGTGGTGGGTTTTTAGTGAGTGTAGGGTTAGATGGTAGGGTATTTAAATAGTGGAGTAGGGTGGTGGGTTTTTAGTGAGTGTAGGGTTAGATGGTAGGGTATTTAAATAGTGGAGTAGGGTGGTGGGTTTTTAGTGAGTATTTAAATAGTGGAGTAGGGTGGTGGGTTTTTAGTGAGTGTAGGGTTAGATGGTAGGGTATTTAAATAGTGGAGTAGGGTGGTGGGTTTTTAGTGAGTGTAGGGTTAGATGGTAGGGTATTTAAATAGTGGAGTAGGGTGGTGGGTTTTTAGTGAGTATTTAAATAGTGGAGTAGGGTGGTGGGTTTTTAGTGAGTGTAGGGTTAGATGGTAGGGTATTTAAATAGTGGAGTAGGGTGGTGGGTTTTTAGTGAGTGTAGGGTTAGATGGTAGGGTATTTAAATAGTGGAGTAGGGTGGTGGGTTTTTAGTGAGTGTAGGGTTAGATGGTAGGGTATTTAAATAGTGGAGTAGGGTGGTGGGTTTTTAGTGAGTGTAGGGTTAGATGGTAGGGTATTTAAATAGTGGAGTAGGGTGGTGGGTTTTTAGTGAGTGTAGGGTTAGATGGTAGGGTATTTAAATAGTGGAGTAGGGTGGTGGGTTTTTAGTGAGTGTAGGGTTAGATGGTAGGGTATTTAAATAGTGGAGTAGGGTGGTGGGTTTTAGTGAGTATTTAAATAGTGGAGTAGGGTGGTGGGTTTTTAGTGAGTGTAGGGTTAGATGGTAGGGTATTTAAATAGTGGAGTAGGGTGGTGGGTTTTTAGTGAGTGTAGGGTTAGATGGTAGGGTATTTAAATAGTGGAGTAGGGTGGTGGGTTTTTAGTGAGTATTTAAATAGTGGAGTAGGGTGGTGGGTTTTTAGTGAGTGTAGGGTTAGATGGTAGGGTATTTAAATAGTGGAGTAGGGTGGTGGGTTTTTAGTGAGTGTAGGGTTAGATGGTAGGGTATTTAAATAGTGGAGTAGGGTGGTGGGTTTTTAGTGAGTATTTAAATAGTGGAGTAGGGTGGTGGGTTTTTAGTGAGTGTAGGGTTAGATGGTAGGGTATTTAAATAGTGGAGTAGGGTGGTGGGTTTTTAGTGAGTGTAGGGTTAGATGGTAGGGTATTTAAATAGTGGAGTAGGGTGGTGGGTTTTTAGTGAGTATTTAAATAGTGGAGTAGGGTGGTGGGTTTTTAGTGAGTGTAGGGTTAGATGGTAGGGTATTTAAATAGTGGAGTAGGGTGGTGGGTTTTAGTGAGTGTAGGGTTAGATGGTAGGGTATTTAAATAGTGGAGTAGGGTGGTGGGTTTTTAGTGAGTGTAGGGTTAGATGGTAGGGTATTTAAATAGTGGAGTAGGGTGGTGGGTTTTTAGTGAGTGTAGGGTTAGATGGTAGGGTATTTAAATAGTGGAGTAGGGTGGTGGGTTT
Organism: Brachymystax lenok tsinlingensis; assembly: GCA_030435695.1. NCBI lineage: Eukaryota > Metazoa > Chordata > Actinopteri > Salmoniformes > Salmonidae > Brachymystax > Brachymystax lenok. Next base: position 45,881,441 of record CM059786.1, on the reverse strand, counting down.
TTAGTGAGTGTAGGGTTAGATGGTAGGGTATTTAAATAGTGGAGTAGGGTGGTGGGTTTTTAGTGAGTGTAGGGTTAGATGGTAGGGTATTTAAATAGTGGAGTAGGGTGGTGGGTTTTTAGTGAGTGTAGGGTTAGATGGTAGGGTATTTAAATAGTGGAGTAGGGTGGTGGGTTTTTAGTGAGTGTAGGGTTAGATGGTAGGAGTATTTAAATAGTGGAGTAGGGTGGTGGGTTTTAGTGAGTATTTAAATAGTGGAGTAGGGTGGTGGGTTTTAGTGAGTGTAGGGTTAGATGGTAGGGTATTTAAATAGTGGAGTAGGGTGGTGGGTTTTTAGTGAGTGTAGGGTTAGATGGTAGGGTATTTAAATAGTGGAGTAGGGTGGTGGGTTTTTAGTGAGTATTTAAATAGTGGAGTAGGGTGGTGGGTTTTTAGTGAGTGTAGGGTTAGATGGTAGGGTATTTAAATAGTGGAGTAGGGTGGTGGGTTTTTAGTGAGTGTAGGGTTAGATGGTAGGGTATTTAAATAGTGGAGTAGGGTGGTGGGTTTTAGTGAGTATTTAAATAGTGGAGTAGGGTGGTGGGTTTTTAGTGAGTGTAGGGTTAGATGGTAGGGTATTTAAATAGTGGAGTAGGGTGGTGGGTTTTTAGTGAGTGTAGGGTTAGATGGTAGGGTATTTAAATAGTGGAGTAGGGTGGTGGGTTTTTAGTGAGTGTAGGGTTAGATGGTAGGGTATTTAAATAGTGGAGTAGGGTGGTGGGTTTTAGTGAGTGTAGGGTTAGATGGTAGGGCATTTAAATAGTGGAGTAGGGTGGTGGGTTTTAGTGAGTATTTAAATAGTGGAGTAGGGTGGTGGGTTTTTAGTGAGTGTAGGGTTAGATGGTAGGGTATTTAAATAGTGGAGTAGGGTGGTGGGTTTTTAGTGAGTGTAGGGTTAGATGGTAGGGTATTTAAATAGTGGAGTAGGGTGGTGGGTTTTAGTGAGTATTTAAATAGTGGAGTAGGGTGGTGGGCTTTAGTGAGTGTAGGGTTAGATGGTAGGGTATTTAAATAGTGGAGTAGGGTGGTGGGTTTTTAGTGAGTGTAGGGTTAGATGGTAGGGTATTTAAATAGTGGAGTAGGGTGGTGGGTTTAGTGAGTATTAAAATAGTGGAGGAGTAGGGTGGTGGGTTTTTAGTGAGTGTAGGGTTAGATGGTAGGGTATTTAAATAGTGGAGTAGGGTGGTGGGTTTTTAGTGAGTGTAGGGTTAGATGGTAGGGTATTTAAATAGTGGAGTAGGGTGGTGGGTTTTTAGTGAGTATTTAAATAGTGGAGTAGGGTGGTGGGTTTTTAGTGAGTGTAGGGTTAGATGGTAGGGTATTTAAATAGTGGAGTAGGGTGGTGGGTTTTTAGTGAGTGTAGGGTTAGATGGTAGGGTATTTAAATAGTGGAGTAGGGTGGTGGGTTTTTAGTGAGTGTAGGGTTAGATGGTAGGGTATTTAAATAGTGGGCGGCAGGTAGCCTAGTGGTTAGAGTGTTGGACTTGTAACCGGAGGGTTGCAAGTTCGAATCCCCGAGCTGACATGGAAAAAAATCTGTCGTTCTGCCCCTGAACAAGGCAGTTAACCCACAGTTCCCGGGCGCCAGACGTGGATGTCGATTAAGGCAGCCCACCGCACCTCTCTGATTCAGAGGGGTTGGGTTAAATGCGGAAGACACATTTCGGTTGAAGGCATTCGGTTGTACAACTGACAAATAATGGTGACTTTGACTTTGACTAGTGGAGTAGGGTGGTGGGTTTTTAGTGAGTGTAGGGTTAGATGGTAGGGTATTTAAATAGTGGAGTAGGGTGGTGGGTTTTAGAGTGTAGTTAGATGGTAGGGTATTTAAATAGTGGAGTGGGAGTGGTAGTTAGATGGTAGGGTATTTAAATAGTGGAGTAGGGTGGTGGGTTTTAGGAGTGTAGGGTTAGATGAGGTATTTAAATAGTGGAGTAGGGTGGTGGGTTTTTAGTGAGTGTAGGGTTAGATGGTAGGGTATTTAAATAGTGGAGTAGGGTGGTGGGTTTTTAGTGAGTGTAGGGTTAGATGGTAGGGTATTTAAATAGTGGAGTAGGGTGGTGGGTTTTTAGTGAGTGTAGGGTTAGATGGTAGGAGTATTTAAATAGTGGAGTAGGGTGGTGGGTTTTTAGTGAGTGTAGGGTTAGATGGTAGGGTATTTAAATAGTGGAGTAGGGTGGTGGGTTTTTAGTGAGTGTAGGGTTAGATGGTAGGGTATTTAAATAGTGGAGTAGGGTGGTGGGTTTTTAGTGAGTGTAGGGTTAGATGGTAGGGTATTTAAATAGTGGAGTAGGGTGGTGGGTTTTTAGTGAGTATTTAAATAGTGGAGTAGGGTGGTGGGTTTTTAGTGAGTGTAGGGTTAGATGGTAGGGTATTTAAATAGTGGAGTAGGGTGGTGGGTTTTTAGTGAGTGTAGGGTTAGATGGTAGGGTATTTAAATAGTGGAGTAGGGTGGTGGGTTTTGAGTATTTAAATAGTGGAGTAGGGTGGTGGGTTTTTAGTGAGTGTAGGGTTAGATGGTAGGGTATTTAAATAGTGGAGTAGGGTGGTGGGTTTTTAGTGAGTGTAGGGTTAGATGGTAGGGCATTTAAATAGTGGAGTAGGGTGGTGGGTTTTAGTGAGTATTTAAATAGTGGAGTAGGGTGGTGGGTTTTTAGTGAGTGTAGGGTTAGATGGTAGGGTATTTAAATAGTGGAGTAGGGTGGTGGGTTTTTAGATGGAGTGTAGAGTTAGATGGTAGGAGGTATTTAAATAGTGGAGTAGGGTGGTGGGTTTTTAGTGAGTGTAGGGTTAGATGGCAGGGCATTTAAATAGTGGAGTAGGGTGGTGGGTTTTTAGTGAGTGTAGGGTTAGATGGTAGGGTATTTAAATAGTGGAGTAGGGTGGTGGGTTTTTAGTGAGTGTAGGGTTAGATGGTAGGGTATTTAAATAGTGGAGTAGGGTGGTGGGTTTTTAGTGAGTATTTAAATAGTGGAGTAGGGTGGTGGGTTTTTAGTGAGTGTAGGGTTAGATGGTAGGGTATTTAAATAGTGGAGTAGGGTGGTGGGTTTTTAGTGAGTGTAGGGTTAGATGGTAGGGTATTTAAATAGTGGAGTAGGGTGGTGGGTTTTTAGTGAGTGTAGGGTTAGATGGTAGGGTATTTAAATAGTGGAGTAGGGTGGTGGGTTTTTAGTGAGTGTAGGGTTAGATGGTAGGAGTATTTAAATAGTGGAGTAGTGGTTTTTAGTGAGGTGTAGGGTTAGTGAGTATTTAAATAGTGGAGTAGGGTGGTGGGTTTTAGTGAGTGTAGGGTTAGATGGTAGGGTATTTAAATAGTGGAGTAGGGTGGTGGGTTTTAGTGAGTGTAGGGTTAGATGGTAGGGTATTTAAATAGTGGAGTAGTGGGTGTAGTGGAGTGTAGGGTTAGATGGTAGGGTATTTAAATAGTGGAGTAGGGTGGTGGGTTTTAGTGAGTGTAGGGTTAGATGGTAGGGTATTTAAATAGTGGAGTAGGGTGGTGGGTTTTAGTGATATTTAAATAGTGGAGTAGGGTGGTGGGTTTTTAGTGAGTGTAGGGTTAGATGGTAGGGTATTTAAATAGTGGAGTAGGGTGGTGGGTTTTTAGTGAGTGTAGGGTTAGATGGTAGGGTATTTAAATAGTGGAGTAGGGTGGTGGGTTTTTAGTGAGTGTAGGGTTAGATGGTAGGGTATTTAAATAGTGGAGTAGGGGTGGGTGGGTTTTAGTGAGTAGGGTTAGATGGTAGGGTATTTAAATAGTGGAGTAGGGGTGGTGGGTTTTTAGTGAGTGTAGGGTTAGATGGTAGGGTATTTAAATAGTGGAGTAGGGTGGTGGGTTTTAGTGAGTATTTAAATAGTGGAGTAGGGTGGTGGGTTTTTAGTGAGTGTAGGGTTAGATGGTAGGGTATTTAAATAGTGGAGTAGGGTGGTGGGTTTTTAGTGAGTGTAGGGTTAGATGGTAGGGTATTTAAATAGTGGAGTAGGGTGGTGGGTTTTAGTGAGTGTAGGGTTAGATGGTAGGGTATTTAAATAGTGGAGTAGGGTGGTGGGTTTTAGTGAGTGTAGGGTTAGATGGTAGGGTATTTAAATAGGAGAGGGTGGTGGGTTTTTAGGAGTGAGTGGGTTAGATGTGTAGGGTATTTAAATAGTGGAGTAGGGTGGTGGGTTTAGTGAGTGTGAGGTTAGATGGTAGGGTATTTAAATAGTGGAGTAAATTGGTGGGTTTTAGTGAGTGTAGGGTTAGATGGTAGGGTATTTAAATAGTGGAGTAGGGTGGTGGGTTTTTAGTGAGTATTTAAATAGTGGAGTAGGGTGGTGGGTTTTTAGTGAGTGTAGGGTTAGATGGTAGGGTATTTAAATAGTGGAGTAGTGGGTGTGGTGGGTTTTAGTGAGTGTGTAGGGTTAGATGGTAGTGAGATTTAAGTAAATAGTGGAGTAGGGTGGTGGGTTTTTAGTGGGTGTAGGGTTAGATGGTAGGGTTTTAGTTTAAATGAGTGGAGTAGGGTGGTGGGTTTTAGTGAGTGTAGGGTTAGATGGTAGGGTATTTAAATAGTGGAGTAGGGTGGTGGGTTTTTAGTGAGTGTAGGGTTAGATGGTAGGGTATTTAAATAGTGGAGGGTGGTGGTTTTTAGTGAGTGTAGGGTTAGATGGTAGGAGTATTTAAATAGTGGAGTAGGGTGGTGGGTTTTAGTGAGTGTAGGGTTAGATGGTAGGAGTATTTAAATAGTGGAGTAGGGTGGTGGGTTTTTAGTGAGTGTAGGGTTAGATGGTAGGGTATTTAAATAGTGGAGTAGGGTGGTGGGTTTTTAGTGAGTGTAGGGTTAGATGGTAGGAGTATTTAAATAGTGGAGAGGGTGGTGGGTTTAGTGAGTGTAGGGTTAGATGGTAGTATTTAAATAGTGGAGTAGGGTGGTGGGTTTTTAGTGAGTGTAGGGTTAGATGTGAGAGTATTTAAATAGTGGAGGTAGTGGGTGTGAGTATTTAAATAGTGGAGTAGGGTGGTGGGTTTAGTGTAGATGGTAGGGTATTTAAAATAGTGGAGTAGGGTGGTGGGTTTTTTAGTGAGTGTAGGGTTAGATGGTAGGGTATTTAAATAGTGGATAGGGTGGTGGGTTTTGTGAGTGTAGGGTTAGATGGTAGGGTATTTAAATAGTGGAGTAATGAGTGTAGGTTAGATATTTAAATAGTGGAGTAGGGTGGTGGGTTTAGTGAGTGTAGGGTTAGATGGTAGAGGTATTTAAATAGTGGAGTAGGGTGGGCTCATATTAGTGAGTGTAGTGGGTTAGATGGTAGGGTATTTAAATAGTGGAGTAGGGTGGTGGGTTTTTAGTGAGTGTAGGGTTAGATGGTAGGAGTATTTAAATAGTGGAGTAGGGTGGTGGGTTTTTGGTAGTATTTAAATAGTGGAGTAGGGTGGTGGGTTTTAGTGAGTGTAGGGTTAGATGGCAGGGCATTTAAATAGTGGAGTAGGGTGGTGGGTTTAGTGAGTGTAGGGTTAGATGGTAGGGCATTTAAATAGTGGAGTAGGGTGGTGGGTTTTAGTGAGTATTTAAATAGTGGAGTAGGGTGGTGGGTTTTTAGTGAGTGTAGGGTTAGATGGTAGGGTATTTAAATAGTGGAGTAGGGTGGTGGGTTTTTAGTAGTGTAGGGTTAGATGGTAGGGTGGTAGTAAATAGGGTGGATTTAGAGATTGAGTAGGGTGGTGGGTTTAGTGAGTGCAGGGTTAGTAGTGGCATAGATGGTAGGGCATTTAAACAGTGAGCAGGGTGGTGGGCCTTTAGGAGTGGATGGCAGGGCATTTAAATATGAGTAAGGAGTGGGTTAGATGGTAGTATTTAAATAGTGGAGTAGGGTGGTGGGTTTTTAGTAGTGTAGGGTTAGATGGTAGGGTATTTAAATAGTGGAGTAGGGTGGTGGGGTTTTAGTGAGTGTAGGGTTAGATGGTAGGGTATTTAAATAGTGGAGTAGGGTGGTGGGTTTTTAGTGAGTGTAGGGTTAGATGGTAGGGGCATTTAAATAGTGGAGTAGGGTGGTGGGTTTTTAGTGAGTATTTAAATAGTGGAGTAGGGTGGTGGGTTTTTAGTGAGTGTGGGTTAGATGGTAGGGTATTTAAATAGTGGAGTAGGGTGGTGGGTTTTAGTGAGTGTAGGGTTAGATGGTAGGGTATTTAAATAGTGGAGTAGGGTGGTGGGTTTTTAGTGAGTATTTAAATAGTGGAGTAGGGTGGTGGGTTTTTAGTGAGTGTAGGGTTAGATGGTAGGGTATTTAAATAGTGGAGTAGGGTGGTGGGTTTTTAGTGAGTGTAGGGTTAGATGGTAGGGTATTTAAATAGTGGAGTAGGGTGGTGGGTTTTTAGTGAGTATTTAAATAGTGGAGTAGGGTGGTGGGTTTTTAGTGAGTGTAGGGTTAGATGGTAGGAGTATTTAAATAGTGGAGTAGGGTGGTGGGTTTTTAGTGAGTGTAGGGTTAGATGGTAGGGTATTTAAATAGTGGAGTAGGGTGGTGGGTTTTTAGTGAGTATTTAAATAGTGGAGTAGGGTGGTGGGTTTTTAGTGAGTGTAGGGTTAGATGGTAGGGTATTTAAATAGTGGAGTAGGGTGGTGGGTTTTTAGTGAGTGTAGGGTTAGATGGTAGGGTATTTAAATAGTGGAGTAGGGTGGTGGGTTTTTAGTGGTGTTTAGATGGTAGGAGTATTTAAATAGTGGAGTAGGGTGGTGGGTTTTTAGTGAGTGTAGGGTTAGATGGTAGGGTATTTAAATAGTGGAGTAGGGTGGTGGGTTTTTAGTGAGTGTAGGGTTAGATGGTAGGGTATTTAAATAGTGGAGTAGGGTGGTGGGTTTTAGTGAGTGTAGGGTTAGATGGTAGGGTATTTAAATAGTGGAGTAGGGTGGTGGGTTTTTAGTGAGTGTAGGGTTAGATGGTAGGGTATTTAAATAGTGGAGTAGGGTGGTGGGTTTAGTGAGTGTAGGGTTAGATGGTAGGGTATTTAAATAGTGGAGTAGGGTGGTGGGTTTTTAGTGAGTGTAGGGTTAGATGGTAGGGTATTTAAATAGTGGAGTAGGGTGGTGGGTTTTTAGTGAGTGTAGGGTTAGATGGTAGGGCATTTTAAATAGTGGAGTAGGGTGGTGGGTTTTTAGTGAGTATTTAAATAGTGGAGTAGGGTGGTGGGTTTTTAGTGAGTGTAGGGTTAGATGGTAGGGTATTTAAATAGTGGAGTAGGGTGGTGGGTTTTTAGTGAGTGTAGGGTTAGATGGTAGGGTATTTAAATAGTGGAGTAGGGTGGTGGGTTTTAGTGAGTGTAGGGTTAGATGGTAGGGGTATTTAAATAGTGGAGTAGGGTGGTGGGTTTTTTTAGTGAGTGTAGGGTTAGATGGTAGGGTATTTAAATAGTGGAGTAGGGTGGTGGGTTTTTAGTGAGTGTAGGGTTAGATGGTAGGGTATTTAAATAGTGGAGTAGGGTGGTGGGTTTTAGTGAGTATTTAAATAGTGGAGTAGGGTGGTGGGTTTTAGTGAGTGTAGGGTTAGATGGTAGGGTATTTAAATAGTGGAGGGTGGTGGGTTTTTAGTGAGTGTAGGGTTAGATGGTAGGGTATTTAAATAGTGGAGTAGGGTGGTGGGTTTTTAGTGAGTATTTAAATAGTGGAGTAGGGTGGTGGGTTTTTAGTGAGTGTAGGGTTAGATGGTAGGGCATTTAAATAGTGGAGTAGGGTGGTGGGTTTTAGTGAGTGTAGGGTTAGATGGTAGGGTATTTAAATAGTGGAGTAGGGTGGTGGGTTTTTAGTGAGTATTTAAATAGTGGAGTAGGGTGGTGGGTTTTAGTGAGTGTAGGGTTAGATGGTAGGGCATTTAAATAGTGGAGTAGGGTGGTGGGTTTTTAGTGAGTGTAGGGTTAGATGGTAGGGCATTTAAATAGTGGAGTAGGGTGGTGGGTTTTTAGTGAGTATTTAAATAGTGGAGTAGGGTGGTGGGTTTTTAGTGAGTGTAGGGTTAGATGGTAGGGTATTTAAATAGTGGAGTAGGGTGGTGGGTTTTTAGTGAGTGTAGGGTTAGATGGTAGGGTATTTAAATAGTGGAGTAGGGTGGTGGGTTTTTAGTGAGTATTTAAATAGTGGAGTAGGGTGGTGGGTTTTTAGTGAGTGTAGGGTTAGATGGTAGGGTATTTAAATAGTGGAGTAGGGTGGTGGGTTTTTAGTGAGTGTAGGGTTAGATGGTAGGGTATTTAAATAGTGGAGTAGGGTGGTGGGTTTTAGTGAGTGGTTAGTAGTAGGGTTAGATGGTAGGGCATTTAAATAGTGGAGTAGGGTGGTGGGTTTTTAGTGAGTGTAGGGTTAGATGGTAGGGTATTTAAATAGTGGAGTAGGGTGGTGGGTTTTTAGTGAGTGTAGGGTTAGATGGTAGGGTATTTAAATAGTGGAGTAGGGTGGTGGGTTTTTAGTGAGTGTAGGGTTAGATGGTAGGGTATTTAAATAGTGGAGTAGGGTGGTGGGTTTTAGTGAGTGTAGGGTTAGATGGTAGGGTATTTAAATAGTGGAGTAAAGGGTTGGTGGGTTTTTAGTGAGTGTGTAGGTTAGATGGTGAGGCATTTAAATAGTGGAGTAGGGTGGTGGGTTTAGTGAGTATTTAAATAGTGGAGTAGGGTGGTGGGTTTTTAGTGAGTGTAGGGTTAGATGGTAGGGTATTTAAATAGTGGAGTAGGGTGGTGGGTTTTAGTGAGTGTAGGGTTAGATGGTAGGGTATTTAAATAGTGGAGTAGGGTGGTGGGTTTTTGAGTGAGTATTTAAATAGTGGAGTAGGGTGGTGGGTTTTTAGTGAGTGTAGGGTTAGATGGTAGGGTATTTAAATAGTGGAGTAGGGTGGTGGGTTTTTAGTGAGTGTAGGGTTAGATGGTAGGGGTATTTAAATAGTGGAGTAGGGTGGTGGGTTTTTAGTGAGTATTTAAATAGTGGAGTAGGGTGGTGGGTTTTTAGTGAGTGTAGGGTTAGATGGTAGGGTATTTAAATAGTGGAGTAGGGTGGTGGGTTTTTAGTGAGTGTAGGGTTAGATGGTAGGGTATTTAAATAGTGGAGTAGGGTGGTGGGTTTTTAGTGAGTGTAGGGTTAGATGGTAGGGTATTTAAATAGTGGAGTAGGGTGGTGGGTTTTAGTGAGTGTAGGGTTAGATGGTAGGAGCATTTAAATAGTGGAGTAGGGTGGTGGGTTTTTAGTGAGTATTTAAACAGTGGAGTAGGGTGGTGGGTTTTTAGTGAGTGTAGGGTTAGATGGTAGGGTATTTAAATAGTGGAGTAGGGTGGTGGGTTTTTAGTGAGTGTAGGGTTAGATGGTAGGGTATTTAAATAGTGGAGTAGGGTGGTGGGTTTTTAGTGAGTATTTAAATAGTGGAGTAGGGTGGTGGGTTTTTAGTGAGTGTAGGGTTAGATGGTAGGGTATTTAAATAGTGGAGTAGGGTGGTGGGTTTTAGTGAGTGTAGGGTTAGATGGTAGGGTATTTAAATAGTGGAGTAGGGTGGTGGGTTTTTAGTGAGTATTAAAATAGTGGAGTAGGGTGGTGGGTTTTTAGTGAGTGTAGGGTTAGATGGTAGGGTATTTAAATAGTGGAGTAGGGTGGTGGGTTTTTAGTGAGTGTAGGGTTAGATGGTAGGGTATTTAAATAGTGGAGTAGGGTGGTGGGTTTTTAGTGAGTATTTAAATAGTGGAGTAGGGGTGGTGGGTTTTAGTGAGTGTAGGGTTAGATGGTAGGGTATTTAAATAGTGGAGTAGGGTGGTGGGTTTTTAGTGAGTGTAGGGTTAGATGGTAGGGTATTTAAATAGTGGAGTAGGGTGGTGGGTTTTTAGTGAGTGTAGGGTTAGATGGTAGGGTATTTAAATAGTGGGCGGCAGGTAGCCTAGTGGTTAGAGTGTTGGACTTGTAACCGGAGGGTTGCAAGTTCGAATCCCCGAGCTGACATGGAAAAAAATCTGTCGTTCTGCCCCTGAACAAGGCAGTTAACCCACAGTTCCCCGGGCGCCGAAGACGTGGATGTCGATTAAGGCAGCCCACCGCACCTCTCTGATTCAGAGGGTTGGGTTAAATCTGGAAGACACATTTTAGGTTGAAGGCATTGGTTGTACAACTGACAAATAATGGTGACTTTGACTTTGACTTTGACTAGTGGAGTAGGGTGGTGGGTTTTTAGTGAGTGTAGGGTTAGATGGTAGGGTATTTAAATAGTGGAGTAGGGTGGTGGGTTTTTAGTGAGTGTAGGGTTAGATGGTAGGGTATTTAAATAGTGGAGTAGGGTGGTGGGTTTTAGTGAGTGTAGGGTTAGATGGTAGGTATTTAAATAGTGGAGTAGGGTGGTGGGTTTTTAGTGAGTGTAGGGTTAGATGGTAGGGTATTTAAATAGTGGAGTAGGGTGGTGGGTTTTTAGTGAGTGTAGGGTTAGATGGTAGGAGTATTTAAATAGTGGAGTAGGGTGGTGGGTTTTAGTGAGTATTTAAATAGTGGAGTAGGGTGGTGGGTTTTTAGTGAGTGTAGGGTTAGATGGTAGGGCATTTAAATAGTGGAGTAGGGTGGTGGGTTTTAGTGAGTGTAGGGTTAGATGGTAGGGTATTTAAATAGAGTAGGGTGGTGGGTTTTAGTGAGTATTTAAATAGTGGAGTAGGGTGGTGGGTTTTTAGTGAGTGTAGGGTTAGATGGTAGGGTATTTAAATAGTGGAGTAGGGTGGTGGGTTTTTAGTGAGTGTAGGGTTAGATGGTAGGAGTATTTAAATAGTGGAGTAGGGTGGTGGGTTTAGTGAGTATTTAAATAGTGGAGTAGGGTGGTGGGTTTTTAGTGAGTGTAGGGGTTAGATGGTAGGGTATTTAAATAGTGGAGTAGGGTGGTGGGTTTTTAGTGAGTGTAGGGTTAGATGGTAGGGTATTTAAATAGTGGAGTAGGGTGGTGGGTTTTTAGTGAGTGTAGGGTTAGATGGTAGGGTATTTAAATAGTGGAGTAGGGTGGTGGGTTTTTAGTGAGTGTAGGGTTAGATGGTAGGGTATTTAAATAGTGGAGTAGGGTGGTGGGTTTTTAGTGAGTGTAGGGTTAGATGGTAGGGTATTTAAATAGTGGAGTAGGGGTGGTGGGTTTTTAGTGAGTATTTAAATAGTGGAGTAGGGTGGTGGGGTTTTTAGTAGAGTGTAGGGTTAGATGGTAGGGTATTTAAATAGTGGAGTAGGGTGGTGGGTTTTTAGTGAGTGTAGGGTTAGATGGTAGGGTATTTAAATAGTGGAGTAGGGTGGTGGGTTTTTAGTGAGTGTAGGGTTAGATGGTAGGGTATTTAAATAGTGGAGTAAGGGTGGTGGGTTTTAGTGAGTGTAGGGTTAGATGGTAGGGTATTTAAATAGTGGAGTAGGGTGGTGGGTTTTAGTGAGTATTTAAATAGTGGAGTAGGGTGGTGGGTTTTTAGTGAGTGTAGGGTTAGATGGTAGGGCATTTAAATAGTGGAGTAGGGTGGTGGGTTTTTAGTGAGTGTAGGGTTAGATGGTAGGGTATTTAAATAGTGGAGTAGGGTGGTGGGTTTTTAGTGAGTAAACAGTGGAGTAGGGTGGTGGGTTTTAGTGAGTGTAGGGTTAGATGGTGTATTTAAATAGTGGAGGTAGGGTGGTGGGTTTTTAGTGAGTGTAGGGTTAGATGGTAGGGTATTTAAATAGTGGAGTAGGGTGGTGGGTTTTTAGTGAGTGTAGGGTTAGATGGTAGGGTATTTAAATAGTGGAGTAGGGTGGTGGGTTTTTAGTGAGTGTAGGGTTAGATGGTAGGGTATTTAAATAGTGGAGTAGGGTGGTGGGTTTTAGTGAGTATTTAAATAGTGGAGTAGGGTGGTGGGTTTTTAGTGAGTGTAGGGTTAGATGGTAGGGTATTTAAATAGTGGAGTAGGGTGGTGGGTTTTTAGTGAGTGTAGGGTTAGATGGTAGGAGTATTTAAATAGTGGAGTAGGGTGGTGGGCTTTAGTGAGCATTTAAATAGTGGAGTAGGGTGGTGGGTTTTTAGTGAGTGTAGGGTTAGATGGTAGGGTATTTAAATAGTGGAGTAGGGTGGTGGGTTTTAGTGAGTGTAGGGTTAGATGGTAGGGTATTTAAATAGTGGAGTAGGGTGGTGGGTTTTGGTGAGTATTTAAATAGTGGAGTAGGGTGGTGGGTTTTTAGTGAGTGTAGGGTTAGATGGTAGGGTATTTAAATAGTGGAGTAGGGTGGTGGGTTTTTAGTGAGTGTAGGGTTAGATGGTAGGGTATTTAAATAGTGGAGTAGGGTGGTGGGTTTTTAGTGAGTATTTAAATAGTGGAGTAGGGTGGTGGGTTTTTAGTGAGTGTAGGGTTAGATGGTAGGGGTATTTAAATAGTGGAGTAGGGTGGTAGGGTTTTTAGTGAGGTATTTAAATAGTGGAGTAGGGTGGTGGGTTTTTAGTGAGTGTAGGGTTAGATGGTAGGAGTATTTAAATAGTGGAGTAGGGTGGTGGGTTTTTAGTGAGTGTAGGGTTAGATGGTAGGGTATTTAAATAGTGGAGTAGGGTGGTGGGTTTTTAGTGAGTGTAGGGTTAGATGGTAGGGTATTTAAATAGTGGAGTAGGGTGGTGGGTTTTTAGTGAGTGTAGGGGTTAGATGGTAGGGTATTTAAATAGTGGAGTAGGGTGGTGGGTTTTTTAGTGAGTGTAGGGTTAGATGGTAGGGTATTTAAATAGTGGAGTAGGGTGGTGGGTTTTTAGTGAGTATTTAAATAGTGGAGTAGGGTGGTGGAGTTTTAGTGAGTGTAGGGTTAGATGGTAGGGCATTTAAATAGTGGAGTAGGGTGGTGGGTTTTTAGTGAGTGTAGGGTTAGATGGTAGTAGGGCATTTAAATAGTGGAGTAGGGTGGTGGGTTTTAGTGAGTATTTAAATAGTGGAGTAGGGTGGTGGGTTTTAGTGAGTGTAGGGTTAGATGGTAGGGTATTTAAATAGTGGAGTAGGGTGGTGGGTTTTAGTGAGTGTAGGGTTAGATGGTAGGGCATTTAAATAGTGGAGTAGGGTGGTGGGTCTTAGTGAGTATTTAAATAGTGGAGTAGGGTGGTGGGTTTTTAGTGAGTGTAGGGTTAGATGGTAGGGTATTTAAATAGTGGAGTAGGGTGGTGGGTTTTTAGTGAGTGTAGGGTTAGATGGTAGGGTATTTAAATAGTGGAGTAGGGTGGTGGGTTTAGTAGTGTAGGGTTAGATGGTATTTAAATAGTGAGTAGGGTGGTGGGTTTTAGTGAGTGTAGGGTTAGATGGTGAGTATTTAAATAGTGGAGTAGGGTGGTGGGTTTTTAGTGAGTGTAGGGTTAGATGGTAGGGCATTTAAATAGTGGAGTAGGGTGGTGGGTTTTTAGTGAGTGGTTAGATGGTAGGGGTATTTAAATAGTGGAGTAGGGTGGGGGTAGGGTATTTAAATAGTGGAGTAGGGTGGTGGGTTTTTAGTGAGTGTAGGGTTAGATGGTAGGGTATTTAAATAGTGGAGTAGGGTGGTGGGTTTTTAGTGAGTGTAGGGTTAGATGGTAGGGTATTTAAATAGTGGAGTAGGGTGGTGGGTCTTTAGTGAGTATTTAAACAGTGGAGTAGGGTGGTGGGTTTTTAGTGAGTGTAGGGTTAGATGGTAGGGTATTTAAATAGTGGAGTAGGGTGGTGGGTTTTTAGTGAGTGTAGGGTTAGATGGTAGGGCATTTAAATAGTGGAGTAGGGGTGGTGGGTTTTTAGTGAGTATTTAAATAGTGGAGTAGGGTGGTGGGTTTTTAGTGAGTGTGGGGTTAGATGGTAGGGCATTTAAATAAGTGGAGTAGGGTGGTGGGTTTTAGTGGAGTGTAGGGGTTAGATGGTGGGGGTATTTAAATAGTGGAGTAGGGTGGTGGGTTTTAGTGAGTATTTAAATAGTGAGAGGGTGGTGGTTAGTGAGTGTAGGGTTAGATGGTAGGGTATTTAAATAGTGGAGTAGGGTGGGTGGTTTTAGTGAGTGTAGGGTTAGATGGTAGGTATTTAAATAGTGGAGTAGGGTGGTGGGTTTTAGTGAGTGTAGGGTTAGATGGTAGGGCATTTAAACAGTGGAGTAGGGTGGTGGGGTTTTTAGTGAGTATTTAAATAGTGGAGTAGGGTGGTGGGTTTTTAGTGAGTGTAGGGTTAGATGGTAGGGCATTTAAATAGTGGAGTAGGGTGGTGGGTCTTTAGTGAGTGTAGGGTTAGATGGTAGGGAGTATTTAAATAGTGGAGTAGGGTGGTGGGTTTTAGTGAGTGTAGGTTAGATGGTAGGGTATTTAAATAGTGGAGTAGGGTGGTGGGTTTTAGTGAGTGTAGGGTTAGATGGTGGTTTTAAATAGTGGAGTAGGGTGGTGGGTGTAGGGATTATGGTAGGGTATTTAAATAGTGGAGTAGGGTGGTGGGTTTTAGTGAGTGTAGGGTTAGATGGTAGGAGTATTTAAATAGTGGAGTAGGGTGGTGGGTTTTTAGTGGAGTGTAGGGTTAGATGGTAGGGTATTTAAATAGTGGAGTAGGGTGGTGGGTTTTAGTGAGTATTTAAATAGTGGAGTAGGGGTGGGTTTTTAGTGAGTGTAGGGTTAGATGGTAGGGTATTTAAATAGTGGAGTAGGGTGGGTGGGTTTTTAGTGAGTGTAGGGTTAGATGGTAGGGTATTTAAATAGTGGAGTAGGGTGGTGGGTTTTTAGTGAGTATTTAAATAGTGGAGTAGGGTGGTGGGTTTTTAGTGAGTGTAGGGTTAGATGGTAGGGTATTTAAATAGTGGAGTAGGGTGGTGGGTTTTAGTAGTGTAGGGTTAGATGGTAGGGTATTTAAATAGTGGAGTAGGGTGGTGGGTTTTAGTGAGTATTTAAATAGTGGAGTAGGGTGGTGGGTTTTAGTGAGTGTAGGGTTAGATGGTAGGGCATTTAAATAGTGGAGTAGGGTGGTGGGTTTTTAGTGTAGGGTTAGATGGTAGGGCATTTAAATAGTGGAGTAGGGTGGTGGGTCTTTAGTGAGTGTAGGGAGATGGTGGGTATTTAAATAGTGGAGAGGGTGGTGGGTAGTGAGCATTTAAACAGTGGAGAGGGTGGTGGGTTTAGTGAGTGTAGGTTAGATGGTATTTAAATAGTGGAGAGGGTGGTGGGTTTTTAGTGAGTGTAGGGTTAGATGGTAGGGTATTTAAATAGTGGAGTAGGGTGGTGGGTTTTTAGGAGTGTAGGGTTAGATGGTAGGGTATTTAAATAGTGGAGTAGGGTGGTGGGTTTTTAGTGAGTGTAGAGGTTAGATGGTAGGGCATTTAAATAGTGGAGTAGGGTGGTGGGTTTTAGTGAGTGTAGGGTTAGATGGTAGGGCATTTAAATAGTGGAGTAGGGTGGTGGGTTTTTAGTGAGTGTTTAAATAGTGGAGTAGGGTGGTGGGTTTTAGTGAGTGTAGGGTTAGATGGTAGGGTATTTAAATAGTGGAGTAGGGTGGTGGGTTTTTAGTGAGTGTAGGGTTAGATGGTAGGGTATTTAAATAGTGGAGTAGGGTGGTGGGTTTTTAGTGAGTATTTAAATAGTGGAGTAGGGTGGTGGGTTTTTAGTGAGTGTAGGGTTAGATGGTAGGGTATTTAAATAGTGGAGTAGGGTGGTGGGTTTTTAGTGAGTGTAGGGTTAGATGGTAGGGTATTTAAATAGTGGAGTAGGGTGGTGGGTTTTTAGTGAGTATTTAAATAGTGGAGTAGGGTGGTGGGTTTTTAGTGAGTGTAGGGTTAGATGGTAGGGTATTTAAATAGTGGAGTAGGGTGGTGGGTTTTTAGTGAGTGTAGGGTTAGATGGTAGAGATTATTTAAATAGTGGAGTAGGGTGGTGGGTTTTTAGTGAGTGTAAGGGTTATTTAAATAGTGGAGTAGGGGTGGAGTAGGGTGGTGGGTTTTAGTAGTGTAGGGTTAGATGGTAGGGTATTTAAATAGTGGAGTAGGGTGGTGGGTTTTTAGTGAGTGTAGGGTTAGATGGTAGGGTATTTAAATAGTGGAGTAGGGTGGTGGGTTTTTAGTGAGTGTAGGGTTAGATGGTAGGGCATTTAAATAGTGGAGTAGGGTGGTGGGTTTTTAGTGAGTATTTAAATAGTGGAGTAAGGGTGGTGGGTTTTTAGTGAGTGTAGGGTTAGATGGTAGGGTATTTAAATAGTGGAGTAGGGTGGTGGGTCTTAGTGTGTAGGGTTAGATGGTAGGAGTATTTAAATAGTGGAGTAGGGTGGTGGGTTTTTAGTAGTGAGTATTTAAATAGTGGAGTAGGGTGGTGGGTTTTAGTAGTGTAGGGTTAGATGGTAGGGCATTTAAATAGTGGAGTAGGGTGGTGGGTTTTTAGTGAGTGTAGGGTTAGATGGTAGGGGTATTTAAATAGTGGAGTAGGGTGGTGGTGGTTTAGATGGTGGTATTTAAATAGTGGAGTAGATTGGTGGGTTTTTAGTGAGTGTAGGGTTAGATGGTAGGGCATTTAAATAGTGGAGTAGGGTGGTGGGTTTTTAGTGAGTGTAGGGTTAGATGGTAGGGTATTTAAATAGTGGAGTAGGGTGGTGGGTTTTTAGTGAGTATTTAAATAGTGGAGTAGGGTGGTGGGTTTTTAGTGAGTGTAGGGTTAGATGGTAGGGTATTTAAATAGTGGAGTAGGGTGGTGGGTTTTTAGTGAGTGTAGGGTTAGATGGTAGGGTATTTAAATAGTGGAGTAGGGTGGTGGGTTTTTAGTGAGTATTTAAATAGTGGAGTAGGGTGGTGGGTTTAGTGAGTGTAGGGTTAGATGGTAGGGTATTTAAATAGTGGAGTAGGGTGGTGGGTTTTAGTGAGTGTAGGGTTAGATGGTAGGGTATTTAAATAGTGGAGTAGGGTGGTGGGTTTTTAGTGAGTATTTAAATAGTGGAGTAGGGTGGTGGGTTTTAGTGAGTGTAGGGTTAGATGGTAGGGTGTTTAAATAGTGGAGTAGGGTGGTGGGTTTTTAGTAGTGTAGGGTTAGATGGTAGTGGTATTTAAATAGTGGAGTAGGTGGTGGGTCTTAGTGAGTGTAGGTTAGATGGTAGGGTATTTAAATGGTGGAGTAGGGTGGTGGGTTTTTAGTGAGTGTAGGGTTAGATGGTAGGGAGGTATTTAAATAGTGGAGTAGGGTGGTGGAGTTTTTAGTGAGTGTAGGTTAGATGGTAGGCAGGGCATTTAAACAGGAGTGGCAGGTGGTTAGGAGTGGTGAGTTTTAGTGAGTATTTAAATAGTGGAGTAGGGTGGTGGGTTTTTAGTGAGTGTAGGGTTAGATGGTAGGGTATTTAAATAGTGGAGTAGGGTGGTGGTTTTTAGTGAGTGTAGGGTTAGATGGTAGGAGTATTTAAATAGTGGAGTAGGGTGGTGGGTTTTTAGTGAGTGTAGGGTTAGATGGTAGGGTATTTAAATAGTGGAGTAGGGTGGTGGGTTTTAGTGAGTGTAGGGTTAGATGGTAGGGTATTTAAATAGTGGAGTAGGGTGGTGGGTTTTTAGTGAGTGTAGGGTTAGATGGTAGGGTATTTAAATAGTGGAGTAGGGTGGTGGGTTTTTAGTGAGTGTAGGGTTAGATGGTAGGGTATTTAAATAGTGGAGTAGGGTGGTGGGTTTTAGTGAGGTATATTTAAATAGTGGAGTAGGGTGGTGGGTTTTTAGTGAGTGTAGGGTTAGATGGTGGGGTATTTAAATAGTGGAGTAGGGTGGTGGGTTTTTAGTGAGTGTAGGGTTAGATGGTAGGGCATTTAAATAGTGGAGTAGGGTGGTGGGTTTTTAGTGAGTATTTAAATAGTGGAGTAGGGTGGTGGGTTTTTAGTGAGTGTAGGGTTAGATGGTAGGGTATTTAAATAGTGGAGTAGGGTGGTGGGTTTTTAGTGAGTGTAGGGTTAGATGGTAGGGTATTTAAATAGTGGAGTAGGGTGGTGGGTTTTTAGTGAGTATTTAAATAGTGGAGTAGGGTGGTGGGTTTTTAGTGAGTGTAGGGTTAGATGGTAGGAGTATTTAAATAGTGGAGTAGGGTGGTGGGTTTTTAGTGAGTGTAGGGTTAGATGGTAGGGTATTTAAATGAGTGGAGTAGGGTGGTGGGTTTTTAGTGAGTATTTAAATAGTGGAGTAGGGTGGTGGGTTTTAGTGAGTGTAGGGTTAGATGGTAGGGTATTTAAATAGTGGAGTAGGGTGGTGGGTTTTTAGTGAGTGTAGGGTTAGATGGTAGGAGTATTTAAATAGTGGAGTAGGGTGGTGGGTTTTAGTGAGTGTAGGGTTAGATGGTAGGGTATTTAAATAGTGGAGTAGGGTGGTGGGTTTTTAGTGAGTGTAGGGTTAGATGGTAGGGTATTTAAATAGTGGAGTAGGGTGGTGGGTTTTTAGTGAGTATTTAAATAGTGAGGTAGGGTGGTGGGTTTTTAGTGAGTGTAGGGTTAGATGGTAGGGTATTTAAATAGTGGAGTAGGGTGGTGGGTTTTAGTGAGTGTAGGGTTAGATGGTAGGGTATTTAAATAGTGGAGTAGGGTGGTGGGTTTTTGTGAGTATTTAAATAGTGGAGTAGGGTGGTGGGTTTTAGTGAGTGTAGAGGGTTAGATGGTAGGGTATTTAAATAGTGGAGTAGGGTGGTGGGTTTTTAGTGAGTGTAGGGTTAGATGGTAGGGTATTTAAATAGTGGAGTAGGGTGGTGGGTTTTTAGTGAGTATTTAAATAGTGGAGTAGGGTGGTGGGTTTTTAGTGAGTGTAGGGTTAGATGGTAGGGTATTTAAATAGTGGAGTAGGGTGGTGGGTTTTAGTGAGTGTAGGGTTAGATGGTGGGGTATTTAAATAGTGGAGTAGGGTGGTGGGTTTTTAGTGAGTATTTAAATAGTGGAGTAGGGTGAGTGGGTTTTTAGTGAGTGTAGGGTTAGATGGTAGGGTATTTAAATAGTGGAGTAGGGTGGTGGGTTTTTAGTGAGTGTAGGGTTAGATGGTAGGGTATTTAAATAGTGGAGTAGGGTGGTGGGTTTTTAGTGAGTATTTAAATAGTGGAGTAGGGTGGTGGGTTTTTGAGTGAGTGTAGGGTTAGATGGTAGGGTATTTAAATAGTGGAGTAGGGTGGTGGGTTTTTAGTGAGTGTAGGGTTAGATGGTAGGGTATTTAAATAGTGGAGTAGGGTGGTGGGTTTTTAGTGAGTATAGGGTTAGATGGTAGGGAGTATTTAAATAGTGGAGTAGGGTGGTGGTTTTTAGTGAGTGTAGGGTTAGATGGTAGGGTATTTAAATAGTGGAGTAGGGTGGTGGGTTTTTAGTGAGTGTAGGGTTAGATGGTAGGGCATTTAAATAGTGGAGTAGGGTGGTGGGTTTTTAGTGAGTGTAGGGTTAGATGGTAGGGTATTTAAATAGTGGAGTAGGGTGGTGGGTTTTTAGTGAGTGTAGGGTTAGATGGTAGGGTATTTAAATAGTGGAGTAGGGTGGTGGGTTTTTAGTGAGTATTTAAATAGTGGAGTAGGGTGGTGGGTTTTTAGTGAGTGTAGGGTTAGATGGTAGGAGTATTTAAATAGTGGAGTAGGGTGGTGGGTTTTAGTGAGTGTGGTGGGTTAGATGGTAGGTCATTTAAATAGTGGGAGTAGGGTGGTGGGTTTTAGTGAGTGTAGGGTTAGATGGTAGGGTATTTAAATAGTGGAGTAGGGTGGTGGGTTTTTAGTGAGTGTAGGGTTAGATGGTAGGGTATTTAAATAGTGGAGTAGGGTGGTGGGTTTTTAGTGAGTGTAGGGTTAGATGGTAGGGTATTTAAATAGTGGAGTAGGGTGGTGGGTTTTAGTGAGTGTAGGGTTAGATGGTAGGGTATTTAAATAGTGGAGTAGGGTGGTGGGTTTTTAGTGAGTGTAGGGTTAGATGGTAGGGTATTTAAATAGTGGAGTAGGGTGGTGGGTCTTTAGTGAGTATTTAAATAGTGGAGTAGGGTGGTGGGTTTTAGTGAGTGTAGGGTTAGATGGTAGGGTATTTAAATGAGTGGAGTAGGGTGGTGGGTTTTTAGTGAGTGTAGGGTTAGATGGTAGGGTATTTAAATAGTGGAGTAGGGTGGTGGGTTTTTAGTGAGTATTTAAATAGTGGAGTAGGGTGGTGGGTTTTTAGTGAGTGTAGGGTTAGATGGTAGGGTATTTAAATAGTGGAGTAGGGTGGTGGGTTTTTAGTGAGTGTAGGGTTAGATGGTAGGGTATTTAAATAGTGGAGTAGGGTGGTGGGTTTTAGTAGAGTATTTAAATAGTGGAGTGGGGTGGTGGGTTTTTAGTGAGTGTAGGGTTAGATGGTAGGGTATTTAAATAGTGGAGTAGGGTGGTGGGTTTTTAGTGAGTGTAGGGTTAGATGGTAGGGTATTTAAATAGTGGAGTAGGGTGGTGGGTTTTAGTGAGTATTTAAATAGTGGAGTAGGGTGGTGGGTTTTAGTGAGTGTAGGGTTAGATGGTAGGGTATTTAAATAGTGGAGTAGGGTGGTGGGTTTTTAGTGAGTGTAGGGTTAGAGGGTAGGGTATTTAAATAGTGGAGTAGGGTGGTGGGTTTTTAGTGAGTATTTAAATAGTGGAGTAGGGTGGTGGGTTTTTAGTGAGTGTAGGGTTAGATGGTAGGGTATTTAAATAGTGGAGTAGGGTGGTGGGTTTTTAGTGAGTGTAGGGTTAGATGGTAGGGTATTTAAATAGTGGAGTAGGGTGGTGGGTTTTTTAGTGAGTGTAGGGTTAGATGGTAGTATTTAAATAGTGGAGTAGGGTGGTGGGTTTTTAGTGAGTGTAGGGTTAGATGGTAGGGTATTTAAATAGTGGAGTAGGGTGGTGGGTTTTTAGTGAGTGTAGGGTTAGATGGTAGGAGTATTTAAATAGTGGAGTAGGGTGGGTGGTGGGTTTTTTGAGTGAGTGTAGGGGTTAGATGGTAGGGAGTATTTAAATAGTGGAGTAGGGTGGTGGGTTTTTAGTGAGTGGGGTTAGATGGTAGGGGTATTTAAATAGTGGAGTAGGGTGGTGGGTTTTTAGTGAGTGTAGGGTTAGATGGTAGGGTATTTAAATAGTGGAGTAGGGTGGTGGGTTTTAGTGAGTGTATTTAAATAGTGGAGTAGGGTGGTGGGTTTTAGTGAGTGGCAGGGTTAGATGGTAGGGTATTTAAATAGTGGAGTAGGGTGGTGGGTTTTTAGTGAGTGTAGGGTTAGATGGTAGGCGTATTTAAATAGTGGAGTAGGGTGGTGGGTTTTTAGTATTAGGGTTGATGGTAGGATTATTTAAATAGTGGGAGTAGGGTTAGATGGTGGTATTTAAATAGTGGAGTAGGGTGGTGGGTTTTAGTAGGTGTGAGGTTAGATGGTAGGGTATTTAAATAGTGGAGTAGGGTGGTGGGTTTTTAGTGAGTGTAGGGTTAGATGGTAGGGTATTTAAACAGTGGAGTAGGGTGGTGGGGTTTTTAGTGAGTGTAAAGGGTTAGATGGTAGATATTTAAATAGTGGAGTAGGGTGTGGTGGGTTTTTAGTGGAGTGTGTTAGATGGTAGGTAGTGGAGTAGGGTGGTGGAGTTTTTGGTGTAGGGTTAGATGGTAGGGTATTTAAATAGTGGAGTAGGGTGGTGGGTTTTTAGTGAGTGTAGGGTTAGATGGTAGGAGTATTTAAATAGTGGAGTAGGGTGGTGGGTTTTAGTGAGTGTAGGGTTAGATGGTAGGGTATTTAAATAGTGGAGTAGGGTGGGGTGAGTGTAGGGTTTAGGTGGCAGTATTTAAATAGTGGAGTAGGGTGGTGGGTTTAGTGAGTGTAGGGTTAGATGGTAGGAGTATTTAAATAGTGGAGTGGGTGGGTTTTTAGTGAGTGTAGGGTTAGATGGTAGGGTATTTAAATAGTGGAGTAGGGTGGTGGGTTTTTTTAGTGAGTGTAGGGTTAGATGGTAGGGTATTTAAATAGTGGAGTAGGGTGGTGGGTTTTTAGTGAGTGTAGGGTTAGATGGTAGGGTATTTAAATAGTGGAGTAGGGTGGTGGGTTTTAGTGAGGTGTTTAGATGGTAGGGTATTTAAATAGTGGAGTAGGGTGGTGGGTTTTTAGTGAGTGTAGGGTTAGATGGTAGGGTATTTAAATAGTGGAGTAGGGTGGTGGGTTTTAGTGAGTGTAGGGTTAGATGGTAGGGTATTTAAATAGTGGAGTAGGGTGGTGGGTTTTTTTTTTAGTGAGTATTTAAATAGTGGAGTAGGGTGGTGGGTTTTTAGTGAGTGTAGGGTTAGATGGTAGGGTATTTAAATAGTGGAGTAGGGTGGTGGGTTTTTAGTGAGTGTAGGGTTAGATGGTAGGAGTATTTAAATAGTGGAGTAGGGTGGTGGGTTTTAGTGAGTATTTAAATAGTGGAGTAGGGTGGTGGGTTTTTAGTGAGTGTGAGGGTTAGATGGTAGGGTATTTAAATAGTGGAGTAGGGTGGTGGGTTTTAGTGAGTGTAGGGTTAGATGGTAGGAGTATTTAAATAGTGGAGTAGGGTGGTGGGTTTTAGTGAGTATTTAAATAGTGGAGTAGGGTGGTGGGTTTTTTTAGTGAGTGTAGGGTTAGATGGTAGGGTATTTAAATAGTGGAGTAGGGTGGTGGGTTTTAGTGAGTGTAGGGTTAGATGGTAGGGTATTTAAATAGTGGAGTAGGGTGGTGGGTTTTTAGTGAGTATTTAAATAGTGGAGTAGGGTGGTGGGTTTTTAGTGAGTGTAGGGTTAGATGGTAGGGTATTTAAATAGTGGAGTAGGGTGGTGGGTTTTTAGTGAGTGTAGGGTTAGATGGTAGGGTATTTAAATGAGTGGAGTAGGGTGGTGGGTTTTTAGTGAGTGTAGGGTTAGATGGTAGGGTATTTAAATGAGTGGAGTAGGGTGGTGGGTTTTAGTGAGTGTAGGGTTAGATGGTAGGGTATTTAAATAGTGGAGTAGGGTGGTGGGTTTTAGTGAGTGTAGGGTTAGATGGTAGGGTATTTAAATAGTGGAGTAGGGTGGTGGTGGGTTTTAGTGAGTGTAAAGGGTTTAGATGGTAGGAGTATTTAATAGTGGAGTAGGGTGGTGGGTTTTTAGTGAGTGTAGGGTTAGATGGTGGGAGTATTTAAATAGTGGGAGTAGGGTGGTGGGTTTTTAGTGAGTGTAGGGAGTTAGATGGTAGGGTATTTAAATAGTGGAGTAGGGTGGTGGGTTTTTAGTGAGTGTAGGGTTAGATGGTAGGAGTATTTAAATAGTGGAGTAGGGTGGGTGGGTTTTAGTGAGTGTAGGGGTTAGATGGTAGGGTATTTAAATAGTGGAGTAGGAGTGGTGGGTTTTAGTGAGTGTAGGGTTAGATGGTAGGGTATTTAAATAGTGGAGTAGGGTGGTGGAGTTTTTAGTGAGTATTTAAATAGTGGAGTAGGGTGGTGGGTTTTTAGTGAGTGTAGGGTTAGATGGTAGGGTATTTAAATAGTGGAGTAGGGTGGTGGGTTTTTAGTGAGTGTAGGGTTAGATGGTAGGGTATTTAAATAGTGGAGTAGGGTGGTGGGTTTTTAGTGAGTGTAGGGTTAGATGGTAGGGTATTTAAATAGTGGAGTAGGGTGGTGGGTTTTTAGTGAGTGTAGGGTTAGATGGTAGGGTATTTAAATAGTGGAGTAGGGTGGGTTTTTAGTGAGTGTAGGGTTAGATGGTAGGGTATTTAAATAGTGGAGTAGGGTGGTGGGTTTTTAGTGAGTATTTAAATAGTGGAGTAGGGTGGTGGGTTTTTAGTGAGTGTAGGGTTAGATGGTAGGGTATTTAAATAGTGGAGTAGGGTGGTGGGTTTTTAGTGAGTGTAGGGTTAGATGGTAGGGTATTTAAATAGTGGAGTAGGGTGGTGGGTTTTTAGTGAGTGTAGGGTTAGATGGTAGGGTATTTAAATAGTGGAGTAGGGTGGTGGGTTTTTAGTGAGTGTAGGGTTAGATGGTAGGAGTATTTAAATAGTGGAGTAGGGTGGTGGGTTTTTAGTGAGTGTAGGGTTAGATGGTAGGGTATTTAAATAGTGGAGTAGGGTGGTGGGTTTAGTGAGTATTTAAATAGTGGAGTAGGGTGGTGGGTTTTAGTGAGTGTAGGGTTAGATGGTAGGGTATTTAAATAGTGGAGTAGGGTGGTGGGTTTTTAGTGAGTGTAGGGGTTAGATGGTAGGAGTATTTAAATAGTGGAGTAGGGTGGTGGGTTTTTAGTGAGTGTAGGGGTTAGATGGTAGGGTATTTAAATAGTGGAGTAGTGGTGGGTTTTTGGTGAGTATTTAAATAGTGGAGTAGGGTGGTGGGTTTTTAGTGAGTGTAGGGTTAGATGGTAGGGTATTTAAATAGTGGAGTAGGGTGGTGGGTTTTTAGTGAGTGTAGGGTTAGATGGTAGGGTATTTAAATGAGTGGAGTAGGGTGGTAGTTGGTGGGTTTAGTGATATTTAAATAGTGGAGTAGGGTGGTGGGTTTTTAGTGAGTGTAGGGGTTAGATGGTAGGGTATTTAAATAGTGGAGTAGGGTGGTGGGTTTTTAGTGAGTGTAGGGTTAGATGGTGGGAGTATTTAAATAGTGGAGTGGAGTAGAGATGTGGTGGGTAGTTTTGGTGAGTATTTAAATAGTGGAGTAGGGTGGTGGGTTTTTAGTGAGTGTAGGGTTAGATGGTAGGGGTATTTAAATAGTGGAGTAGGGTGGTGGGTTTTTAGTGAGTGTAGGGTTAGATGGTAGAAGTATTTAAATAGTGGAGTAGGGTGGTGGGTTTTTAGTGAGTATTTAAATAGTGGAGTAGGGTGGTGGGTTTTTAGTGAGTGTAGGGTTAGATGGTAGGGTATTTAAATAGTGGAGTAGGGTGGTGGGTTTTTAGTGAGTGTAGGGTTAGATGGTAGGGTATTTAAATAGTGGAGTAGGGTGGTGGGTTTTTAGTGAGTATTTAAATAGTGGAGTAGGGTGGTGGGTTTTTAGTGAGTGTAGGGTTAGATGGTAGGAGTATTTAAATAGTGGAGTAGGGTGGTGGGTTTTTAGTGAGTGTAGGGTTAGATGGTAGGAGTATTTAAATAGTGGAGTAGGGTGGTGGGTTTTTAGTGAGTGTAGGGTTAGATGGTAGGAGTATTTAAATAGTGGAGTAGGGTGGTGGGTTTTAGGTGAGTGTAGGGTTAGATGGTAGGAGTATTTAAATAGTGGAGTAAGAGGGTTTTGGTGAGTGTGAGGTTAGATGGTAGGGTATTTAAATAGTGGAGTAGGGTGGTGGTTTTTAGTGAGTGTAGGGTTAGATGGTAGGGTATTTAAATAGTGGAGTAGGGTGGTGGGTTTAGTAGTGTAGGGTTAGATGTGGGTAGGTATTTAAATAGTGGAGTAGGGTGGTGGGTTTTTAGTGAGTGTAGGGTTAGATGGTAGGGTATTTAAATAGTGGTTAGTGAGTGTAGGGTTAGATGGTAGGGTATTTAAATAGTGGAGTAGGGTGGTGGGTTTTTAGTGAGTATTTAAATAGTGGAGTAGGGTGGTGGGTTTTTAGTGAGTGTAGGGTTAGATGGTAGGGTATTTAAATAGTGGAGTAGGGTGGTGGGTTTTTAGTGAGTGTAGGGTTAGATGGTAGGGTATTTAAATAGTGGAGTAGGGTGGTGGGTTTTTAGTGAGTGTAGGGTTAGATGGTAGGGTATTTAAATAGTGGAGTAGGGTGGTGGGTTTTTAGTGAGTGTAGGGTTAGATGGTAGGGTATTTAAATAGTGGAGTAGGGTGGTGGGTTTTTAGTGAGTGTAGGGTTAGATGGTAGGGTATTTAAATAGTGGAGTAGGGTGGTGGGTTTTTAGTGAGTATTTAAATAGTGGAGTAGGGTGGTGGGTTTTAGTGAGTGTAGGGTTAGATGGTAGGGTATTTAAATAGTGGAGTAGGGTGGTGGGTTTTTAGTGAGTGTAGGGTTAGATGGTAGGGTATTTAAATAGTGGAGTAGGGTGGTGGGTTTTTAGTGAGTGTAGGGTTAGATGGTAGGGTATTTAAATAGTGGAGTAGGGTGGTGGGTTTTAGTGAGTGTAAGGGTTAGATGGTAGGGCATTTAAATAGTGGAGTAGGGTGGTGGGTTTTTAGTGAGTGTAGGGTTAGATGGTAGGGTATTTAAATAGTGGAGTAGGGTGGTGGGTTTTAGTGAGTATTTAAATAGTGGAGTAGGGTGGTGGGTTTTTAGTGAGTGTAGGGTTAGATGGTAGGGTATTTAAATAGTGGAGTAGGGTGGTGGGTTTTTTTTTAGTGAGTGTAGGGTTAGATGGTAGGGTATTTAAATAGTGGAGTAGGGTGGTGGGTTTTTAGTGAGTGTAGGGTTAGATGGTAGGGTATTTAAATAGTGGA
The DNA here is from genome assembly GCA_030435695.1 of Brachymystax lenok tsinlingensis. Lineage (NCBI taxonomy): Eukaryota > Metazoa > Chordata > Actinopteri > Salmoniformes > Salmonidae > Brachymystax > Brachymystax lenok. The sequence continues at coordinate 45,855,170 of CM059786.1, read as the reverse complement.
GTAGGGTGGTGGGTTTTAGTGAGTGTAGGGTTAGATGGTAGGGTATTTAAATAGTGGAGTAGGGTGGTGGGTTTTTAGTGAGTGTAGGGTTAGATGGTAGGGTATTTAAATAGTGGAGTAGGGTGGTGGGTTTTTAGTGAGTATTTAAATAGTGGAGTAGGGTGGTGGGTTTTTAGTGAGTGTAGGGTTAGATGGTAGGGTATTTAAATAGTGGAGTAGGGTGGTGGGTTTTTAGTGAGTGTAGGGTTAGATGGTAGGGTATTTAAATAGTGGAGTAGGGTGGTGGGTTTAGTGAGTATTTAAATAGTGGAGTAGGGTGGTGGGTTTTTAGTGAGTGTAGGGTTAGATGGTAGGGTATTTAAATAGTGGAGTAGGGTGGTGGGTTTTTAGTGAGTGTAGGGTTAGATGGTAGGGTATTTAAATAGTGGAGTAGGGTGGTGGGTTTTTAGTGAGTGTAGGGTTAGATGGTAGGGTATTTAAATAGTGGAGTAGGGTGGTGGGTTTTTAGTGAGTGTAGGGTTAGATGGTAGGGTATTTAAATAGTGGAGTAGGGTGGTGGGTTTTAGTGAGTGTAGGGTTAGATGGTAGGTATTTAAATAGTGGAGAATGAGTGAATAGTGGAGAGTGGTGGGTTTTTAGTGAGTGTAGGGTTAGATGGTAGGGTATTTAAATAGTGGAGTAGGGTGGTGGGTTTTAGTGAGTGTAGGGTTAGATGGTAGGGTATTTAAATAGTGGAGTAGGGTGGTGGGTTTTTAGTGAGTATTTAAATAGTGGAGTAGGGTGGTGGGTTTTTAGTGAGTGTAGGGTTAGATGGTAGGGCATTTAAATAGTGGAGTAGGGTGGTGGGTTTTTAGTGAGTGTAGGGTTAGATGGTAGGGTATTTAAATAGTGGAGTAGGGTGGTGGGTTTTTAGTGAGTGTAGGGTTAGATGGTGGGTATTTAAATAGTGGAGTAGGGTGGTGGGTTTTTAGTGAGTGTAGGGTTAGATGGTAGGAGTATTTAAATAGTGGAGTAGGGTGGTGGGTTTTAGTGAGTATTTAAATAGTGGAGTAGGGTGGTGGGTTTTTAGTGAGTGTAGGGTTAGATGGTAGGAGTATTTAAATAGTGGAGTAGGGTGGTGGGTTTTAGTGAGTGTAGGGTTAGATGGTAGGGTATTTAAATAGTGGAGTAGGGTGGTGGGTTTTTAGTGAGTGTAGGGTTAGATGGTAGGGTATTTAAATAGTGGAGTAGGGTGGTGGGTTTTTAGTGAGTGTAGGGTTAGATGGTAGGGTATTTAAATAGTGGAGTAGGGTGGTGGGTTTTTAGTGAGTGTAGGGTTAGATGGTAGGGTATTTAAATAGTGGAGTAGGGTGGTGGGTTTTAGTGAGTGTAGTTAGATGGTAGGGTATTTAAATAGTGAGTAGGGTGGTGTTAGATGGTGTATTTAAATAGTGGAGTAGGGTGGTGGGTTGGTTAGAGGTATTTAAATAGTGGAGAGGGTGGTGGGTTTTTAGTGAGTGTAGGGTTAGATGGTAGTATTTAAATAGTGGAGTAGGGTGGTGGGTTAGTTTAGTGAAGTGTAGGGTTAGATGGTAGGGTATTTAAATAGTGGAGTAGGGTGGTGGGTTTTAGTGAGTGTAGGGTTAGATGGTAGGGTATTTAAATAGTGGAGTAGGGTGGTGGGTTTTAGTGAGTATTTAAATAGTGGAGTAGGGTGGTGGGTTTTTAGTGAGTGTAGGGTTAGATGGTAGGGTATTTAAATAGTGGAGTAGGGTGGTGGGTTTTTAGTGAGTGTAGGGTTAGATGGTAGGGTATTTAAATAGTGGAGTAGGGTGGTGGGTTTTTAGTGAGTGTAGGGTTAGATGGTAGGGTATTTAAATAGTGGAGTAGGGTGGTGGGTTTTTAGTGAGTGTAGGGTTAGATGGTAGGGTATTTAAATAGTGGAGTAGGGTGGTGGGTTTTTAGTGAGTGTAGGGTTAGATGGTAGGGTATTTAAATAGTGGAGTAGGGTGGTGGGTTTTTAGTGAGTGTAGGGTTAGATGGTAGGGTATTTAAATAGTGGAGTAGGGTGGTGGGTTTTTAGTGAGTATTTAAATAGTGGTAGGGTGGTGGGTTTTAGTGAGTGTAAAGGGTTAGATGGTAGGGTATTTAAATAGTGGAGTAGGGTGGTGGGTTTTTAGTGAGTGTAGGGTTAGATGGTGGGTTTTAAATAGTGGAGTGTAGGGTGGTGGGTTTTTAGGGTATTTAAATGAGTGGAGTAGGGTGGTGGGTTAGTGAGTGTAGGGTTAGATGGTAGGGTATTTAAATAGTGGAGTAGGGTGGTGGGTTTTTAGTGAGTGTAGGGTTAGATGGTAGGGTATTTAAATAGTGGAGTAGGGTGGTGGGTTTTTAGTGTGTATTTAAATAGTGGAGTAGGGTGGTGGGATGAGTGTAGGGTTAGATGGTAGGGTATTTAAATAGTGGAGTAGGGTGGTGGGTTTTTAGTGAGTGTAGGGTTAGATGGTAGGGCATTTAAATAGTGGAGTAGGGTGGTGGGTTTTTAGTGAGTGTAGGGTTAGATGGTAGGGTATTTAAATAGTGGAGTAGGGTGGTGGGTTTTAGTGAGTATTTAAATAGTGGAGTAGGGTGGTGGGTTTTTAGTGAGTGTAGGGTTAGATGGTAGGGTATTTAAATAGTGGAGTAGGGTGGTGGGTTTTTAGTGAGTGTAGGGTTAGATGGTAGGGTATTTAAATAGTGGAGTAGGGTGGTGGGTTTTTAGTGAGTGTAGGGTTAGATGGTAGGGTATTTAAATAGTGGAGTAGGGTGGTGGGTTTTTAGTGAGTGTAGGGTTAGATGGTAGGGTATTTAAATAGTGGAGTAGGGTGGTGGGTTTTTAGTGAGTGTAGGGTTAGATGGTAGGGTATTTAAATAGTGGAGTAGGGTGGTGGGTTTTAGTGAGTATTTAAATAGTGGAGTAGGGTGGTGGGTTTTTAGTGAGTGTAGGGTTAGATGGTAGGGTATTTAAATAGTGGAGTAGGGTGGTGGGTTTTTAGTGAGTGTAGGGTTAGATGGTAGGGTATTTAAATAGTGGAGTAGGGTGGTGGGTTTTTAGTGAGTGTAGGGTTAGATGGTAGGGTATTTAAATAGTGGAGTAGGGTGGTGGGTTTTTAGTGAGTGTAGGGTTAGATGGTAGGGTATTTAAATAGTGGAGTAGGGTGGTGGGTGGGTATTTAAATAGTGGAGTAGGGTGGTGGGTTTTAGTGAGTAGTTAGATGGTAGGGTATTTAAATAGTGGAGTAGGGTGGTGGGTTTTTAGTGAGTGTAGGGTTAGATGGTAGGGTATTTAAATAGTGGAGTAGGGTGGTGGGTTTTTAGTGAGTGTAGGGTTAGATGGTAGGGTATTTAAATAGTGGAGTAGGGTGGTGGGTTTTTAGTGAGTGTAGGGTTAGATGGTAGGGTATTTAAATAGTGGAGTAAGGGTGGTGGGTTTTTAGTGAGTGTAGGGTTAGATGGTAGGGTATTTAAATAGTGGAGTAGGGTGGTGGGTTTTTAGTGTAGGGTTAGATGGTGGGTATTTAAATAGTGGAGTAGGGTGGTGGGTTTTAGTGAGTGTAGGGTTAGATGGTAGGGTATTTAAATAGTGGAGTAGGGTGGTGGGTTTTTAGTGAGTGTAGGGTTAGATGGTAGGGTATTTAAATAGTGGAGTAGGGTGGTGGGTTTTTAGTGAGTATTTAAATAGTGGAGTAGGGTGGTGGGTTTTAGTGAGTGTAGGGTTAGATGGTAGGGTATTTAAATAGTGGAGTAGGGTGGTGGGTTTTTAGTGAGTGTAGGGTTAGATGGTAGGGTATTTAAATAGTGGAGTAGGGTGGTGGGTTTTTAGTGAGTATTTAAATAGTGGAGTAGGGTGGTGGGTTTTTAGTGAGTGTAGGGTTAGATGGTAGGGTATTTAAATAGTGGAGTAGGGTGGTGGGTTTTTAGTGAGTGTAGGGTTAGATGGTAGGGTATTTAAATAGTGGAGTAGGGTGGTGGGTTTAGTGAGCATTTAAATAGTGGAGTAGGGTGGTGGGTCTTTAGTGAGTGTAGGGTTAGATGGTGGAGTATTTAAATAGTGGAGTAGGGTGGTGGGTTTTTAGTGAGTGTAGGGTTAGATGGTAGGGTATTTAAATAGTGGAGTAGGGTGGTGGGTTTTAGTGAGTGTAGGGTTAGATGGTAGGGTATTTAAATAGTGGAGTAGGGTGGTGGGTCTTAGTGAGTGTAGGGTTAGATGGTAGGGTATTTAAATAGTGGAGTAGGGTGGTGGGTTTTTAGTGAGTGTAGGGTTAGATGGTAGGGCATTTAAACAGTGGAGTAGGGTGGTGGGTTTTTAGTGAGTGTAGGGTTAGATGGTAGGGCATTTAAACAGTGGAGTAGGGTGGTGGGTCTTTTAGTGCAGGGTCAGATGGCATCTAAACAGTATAGGGTGGTGGGTCAGTGAGCATTTAAACAGTGGAGTAGGGTGGTGGGTTTTTAGTGAGTGTAGGGGTTAGATGGTAGGGTATTTAAATAGTGGAGTAGGGTGGTGGGTTTTTAGTGAGTGTAGGGTTAGATGGTAGGGTATTTAAATAGTGGAGTAGGGTGGTGGGTTTTTAGTGAGTGTAGGGTTAGATGGTAGGGTATTTAAATAGTGGAGTAGGGTGGTGGGTTTTTAGTGAGTGTAGGGTTAGATGGTAGGGTATTTAAATAGTGGAGTAGGGTGGTGGGTTTTTAGTGAGTGTAGGGTTAGATGGTAGGGTATTTAAATAGTGGAGTAGGGTGGTGGGTTTTAGTGAGTGTAGGGTTAGATGGTAGGGTATTTAAATAGTGGAGTAGGGTGGTGGGTTTTAGTGAGTGTAGGGTTAGATGGTAGGGTATTTAAATAGTGGAGTAGGGTGGTGGGTTTTTAGTGAGTGTAGGGTTAGATGGTAGGAGTATTTAAATAGTGGAGTAGGGTGGTGGGTTTTTAGTGAGTGTAGGGTTAGATGGTAGGAGTATTTAAATAGTGGAGTAGGGTGGTGGGTTTTTAGTGAGTGTAGGGTTAGATGGTAGGGTATTTAAATAGTGGAGTAGGGTGGTGGGTTTTTAGTATAGGGTTGAGTGGTAGGGTTAGAGAGGGGTGGTGGGTTAGTATTTAAATAGTGGAGTAGGGTGGTGGGTTTTTAGTGAGTGTAGGGTTAGATGGTAGGGTATTTAAATAGTGGAGTAGGGTGGTGGGTTTTTAGTGAGTGTAGGGTTAGATGGTAGGGTATTTAAATAGTGGAGTAGGGTGGTGGGTTTTAGTGAGTATTTAAATAGTGGAGTAGGGTGGTGGGTTTTTAGTGAGTGTAGGGTTAGATGGTAGGGTATTTAAATAGTGGAGTAGGGTGGTGGGTTTTTAGTGAGTGTAGGGTTAGATGGTAGGGTATTTAAATAGTGGAGTAGGGTGGTGGGTTTTAGTTGTAGGGTTAGATGGAGTATTTAAATAGTGGAGTAGGGTGGTGGGTTTTTAGTGAGTGTAGGGTTAGATGGTAGGGTATTTAAATAGTGGAGTAGGGTGGTGGGTTTTTAGTGAGTGTAGGGTTAGATGGTAGGGTATTTAAATAGTGGAGTAGGGTGGTGGGTTTTTAGTGAGTATTTAAATAGTGGAGTAGGGTGGTGGGTTTTTAGTGAGTGTAGGGTTAGATGGTAGGGTATTTAAATAGTGGAGTAGGGTGGTGGGTTTTTAGTGAGTGTAGGGTTAGATGGTAGGGTATTTAAATAGTGGAGTAGGGTGGTGGGTTTTTAGTGAGTATTTAAATAGTGGAGTAGGGTGGTGGGTTTTTAGTGAGTGTAGGGTTAGATGGTAGGAGTATTTAAATAGTGGAGTAGGGTGGTGGGTTTTTAGTGAGTGTAGGGTTAGATGGTAGGGTATTTAAATAGTGGAGTAGGGTGGTGGGTTTTTAGTGAGTATTTAAATAGTGGAGTAGGGTGGTGGGTTTTAGTGAGTGTAGGGTTAGATGGTAGGAGTATTTAAATAGTGGAGTAGGGTGGTGGGTTTTTAGTGAGTGTAGGGTTAGATGGTAGGAGTATTTAAATAGTGGAGTAGGGTGGTGGGTTTTAGTGAGTATTTAAATAGTGGAGTAGGGTGGTGGGTTTTAGTGAGTGTAGGGTTAGATGGTAGGGTATTTAAATAGTGGAGTAGGGTGGTGGGTTTTTAGTGAGTGTAGGGTTAGATGGTAGGGTATTTAAATAGTGGAGTAGGGTGGTGGGTTTTTAGTGAGTGTAGGGTTAGATGGTAGGAGTATTTAAATAGTGGAGTAGGGTGGTGGGTTTTTAGTGAGTGTAGGGTTAGATGGTAGGGTATTTAAATAGTGGAGTAGGGTGGTGGGTTTTTAGTGAGTGTAGGGTTAGATGGTAGGGTATTTAAATAGTGGAGTAGGGTGGTGGGTTTTTAGTGAGTGTAGGGTTAGATGGTAGGGCATTTAAATAGTGGAGTAGGGTGGTGGGTTTTTAGTGAGTGTAGGGTTAGATGGTAGGGTATTTAAATAGTGGAGTAGGGTGGTGGGTTTTTAGTGAGTGTAGGGTTAGATGGTAGGGTATTTAAATAGTGGAGTAGGGTGGTGGGTTTTTAGTGAGTGTAGGGTTAGATGGTAGGGCATTTAAATAGTGGAGTAGGGTGGTGGGTTTTTAGTGAGTGTAGGGTTAGATGGTAGGGTATTTAAATAGTGGAGTAGGGTGGTGGGTTTTTAGTGAGCACTAAACAGTGGAGTAGGGTGGTGGGTTTTTAGTGAGTGTAGGGTTAGATGGTAGGGTATTTAAATAGTGGAGTAGGGTGGTGGGTTTTTAGTGAGTGTAGGGTTAGATGGTAGGGTATTTAAATAGTGGAGTAGGGTGGTGGGTTTTTAGTGAGTATTTAAATAGTGGAGTAGGGTGGTGGGTTTTTAGTGAGTGTAGGGTTAGATGGTAGGGTATTTAAATAGTGGAGTAGGGTGGTGGGTTTTTAGTGAGTGTAGGGTTAGATGGTAGGGTATTTAAATAGTGGAGTAGGGTGGTGGGTTTTTAGTGAGTGTAGGGTTAGATGGTAGGGTATTTAAATAGTGGAGTAGGGTGGTGGGTTTTTAGTGAGTGTAGGGTTAGATGGTAGGGTATTTAAATAGTGGAGTAGGGTGGTGGGTTTTTAGTGAGTGTAGGGTTAGATGGTAGGGTATTTAAATAGTGGAGTAGGGTGGTGGGTTTTTAGTGAGTGTAGGGTTAGATGGTAGGGTATTTAAATAGTGGAGTAGGGTGGTGGGTTTTTAGTGAGTGTAGGGTTAGATGGTAGGGTATTTAAATAGTGGAGTAGGGTGGTGGGTTTTTAGTGAGTGTAGGGTTAGATGGTAGGGTATTTAAATAGTGGAGTAGGGTGGTGGGTTTTTAGTGAGTATTTAAATAGTGGAGTAGGGTGGTGGGTTTTTAGTGAGTGTAGGGTTAGATGGTAGGGTATTTAAATAGTGGAGTAGGGTGGTGGGTTTTTAGTGAGTGTAGGGTTAGATGGTAGGGAGTATTTAAATAGTGGAGTAGGGTGGTGGGTTTTTAGTGAGTATTTAAATAGTGGAGTAGGGTGGTGGGTTTTTAGTGAGTGTAGGGTTAGATGGTAGGGTATTTAAATAGTGGAGTAGGGTGGTGGGTTTTTAGTGAGTGTAGGGTTAGATGGTAGGGTATTTAAATAGTGGAGTAGGGTGGTGGGTTTTAGTGAGTATTTAAATAGTGGAGTAGGGTGGTGGGTTTTTAGTGAGTGTAGGGTTAGATGGTAGGGTATTTAAATAGTGGAGTAGGGTGGTGGGTTTTTAGTGAGTGTAGGGTTAGATGGTAGGAGTATTTAAATAGTGGAGTAGGGTGGTGGGTTTTTAGTGAGTATTTAAATAGTGGAGTAGGGTGGTGGGTTTTAGTGAGTGTGTAGGGTTAGATGGTAGGGTATTTAAATAGTGGAGTAGGGTGGTGGGTTTTTAGTGAGTGTAGGGTTAGATGGTAGGAGTATTTAAATAGTGGAGTAGGGTGGTGGGTTTTTAGTGAGTGTAGGGTTAGATGGTAGGGTATTTAAATAGTGGAGTAGGGTGGTGGGTTTTAGTGAGTGTAGGGTTAGATGGTAGGGTATTTAAATAGTGGAGTAGGGTGGTGGGTTTTTAGTGAGTGTAGGGGTTAGATGGGTAGGGTATTTAAATGAGTGGAGTAGGGTGGTGGGTTTTTAGTGAGTGTAGGGTTAGATGGTAGGGTATTTAAATAGTGGAGTAGGGTGGTGGGTTTTTAGTGAGTGTAGGGTTAGATGGTAGGGTATTTAAATAGTGGAGTAGGGTGGTGGGTTTTTAGTGAGTGTAGGGTTAGATGGTAGGGTATTTAAATAGTGGAGTAGGGTGGTGGGTTTTAGTGAGTGTAGGGTTAGATGGTAGGGTATTTAAATAGTGGAGTAGGGTGGTGGGTTTTTAGTGAGTGTAGGGTTAGATGGTAGGGTATTTAAATAGTGGAGTAGGGTGGTGGGTTTTTTTAGTGAGTGTAGGGTTAGATGGTAGGGTATTTAAATAGTGGAGTAGGGTGGTGGGTTTTTAGTGAGTGTAGGGTTAGATGGTAGGGTATTTAAATAGTGGAGTAGGGTGGTGGGTTTTTAGTGAGTGTAGGGTTAGATGGTAGGGTATTTAAATAGTGGAGTAGGGTGGTGGGTTTTTAGTGAGTATTTAAATAGTGGAGTAGGGTGGTGGGTTTTAGTGAGTGTAGGGTTAGATGGTAGGAGCATTTAAATAGTGGAGTAGGGTGGTGGGTTTTTAGTGAGTGTAGGGTTAGATGGTAGGGTATTTAAATAGTGGAGTAGGGTGGTGGGTTTTTAGTGAGTATTTAAATAGTGGAGTAGGGTGGTGGGTTTTTAGTGAGTGTAGGGTTAGATGGTAGGGTATTTAAATAGTGGAGTAGGGTGGTGGGTTTTTAGTGAGTGTAGGGTTAGATGGTAGGGTATTTAAATAGTGGAGTAGGGTGGTGGGTTTTTAGTGAGTGTAGGGTTAGATGGTAGGGTATTTAAATAGTGGAGTAGGGTGGTGGGTTTTTAGTGAGGGTGGTGGGTTAGTGATGAGATGGCAGGGCATTTAAATAGTGGAGTAGGGTGGTGGGTTTTTAGTGAGTGTAGGGTTAGATGGTAGGGTATTTAAATAGTGGAGTAGGGTGGTGGGTTTTTAGTGAGTGTAGGGTTAGATGGTAGGAGTATTTAAATAGTGGAGTAGGGTGGTGGGTTTTAGTGAGTGTAGGGTTAGATGGTAGGGTATTTAAATAGTGGAGTAGGGTGGTGGGTTTTTAGTGAGTGTAGGGTTAGATGGTAGGGTATTTAAATAGTGGAGTAGGGTGGTGGGTTTTAGTGAGTGTAGGGTTAGATGGTAGGGTATTTAAATAGTGGAGTAGGGTGGTGGGTTTTTAGTGAGTGTAGGGTTAGATGGTAGGGAGTATTTAAATAGTGGAGTAGGGTGGTGGGTTTTTAGTGAGTGTAGGGTTAGATGGTAGGGTATTTAAATAGTGGAGTAGGGTGGTGGGTTTTTAGTGAGTGTAGGGTTAGATGGTAGGGTATTTAAATAGTGGAGTAGGGTGGTGGGTTTTTAGTGAGTATTTAAATAGTGGAGTAGGGTGGTGGGTTTTTAGTGAGTGTAGGGTTAGATGGTAGGAGTATTTAAATAGTGGAGTAGGGTGGTGGGTTTTTAGTGAGTGTAGGGTTAGATGGTAGGGTATTTAAATAGTGGAGTAGGGTGGTGGGTTTTAGTGAGTATTTAAATAGTGGAGTAGGGTGGTGGGTTTTTAGTGAGTGTAGGGTTAGATGGTAGGGTATTTAAATAGTGGAGAGGGTGGTGGGTCTTAGGAGTGTAGGGTTAGATGGTAGGGTAAACAGTGGAGAGGGTGGTGGGATGTTAGTAGTATTTAAATAGTGGAGTAGGGTGGTGGGTTTTTAGTGAGTGTAGGGTTAGATGGTAGGGTATTTAAATAGTGGAGTAGGGTGGTGGGTTTTTAGTGAGTGTAGGGTTAGATGGTAGGGTATTTAAATAGTGGAGTAGGGTGGTGGGTTTTTAGTGAGTGTAGGGTTAGATGGTAGGAGTATTTAAATAGTGGAGTAGGGTGGTGGGTTTTTAGTGAGTGTAGGGTTAGATGGTAGGAGTATTTAAATAGTGGAGTAGGGTGGTGGGTTTTTAGTGAGTATTTAAATAGTGGAGTAGGGTGGTGGGTTTTAGTGAGTGTAGGGTTAGATGGTAGGGTATTTAAATAGTGGAGTAGGGTGGTGGGTTTTTAGTGAGTGTAGGGTTAGATGGTAGGGTATTTAAATAGTGGAGTAGGGTGGTGGGTTTTTTAGTGAGAGTATTTAAATAGTGGAGTAGGGTGGTGGGTTTTAGTGAGTGTAGGGTTAGATGGTAGGGTATTTAAATAGTGGAGTAGGGTGGTGGGTTTTTAGTGAGTGTAGGGTTAGATGGTAGGGTATTTAAATAGTGGAGTAGGGTGGTGGGTTTTTAGTGAGTATTTAAATAGTGGAGTAGGGTGGTGGGTTTTTAGTGAGTGTAGGGTTAGATGGTAGGGTATTTAAATAGTGGAGTAGGGTGGTGGGTTTTTAGTGAGTGTAGGGTTAGATGGTAGGGTATTTAAATAGTGGAGTAGGGTGGTGGGTCTTTTAGTGAGTATTTAAATAGTGGAGTAGGGTGGTGGTGGGTTTTTAGTGAGTGTAGGGTTAGATGGTAGGGTATTTAAATAGTGGAGTAGGGTGGTGGGTTTTTAGTGAGTGTAGGGTTAGATGGTAGGGTATTTAAATAGTGGAGTAGGGTGGTGGGTTTTTAGTGAGTATTTAAATAGTGGAGTAGGGTGGTGGGTTTTTAGTGAGTGTAGGGTTAGATGGTAGGGTATTTAAATAGTGGAGTAGGGTGGTGGGTTTTTAGTGAGTGTAGGGTTAGATGGTAGGGTATTTAAATAGTGGAGTAGGGTGGTGGGTTTAGTGAGTGTAGGGTTAGATGGTAGGGTATTTAAATAGTGGAGTAGGGTGGTGTGGGTTTTTAGTGAGTGTAGGGTTAGATGGTAGGAGTATTTAAATAGTGGAGTAGGGTGGTGGGTTTTTAGTGAGTGTAGGGTTAGATGGTAGGGTATTTAAATAGTGGAGTAGGGTGGTGGGTTTTAGTGAGTGTAGGGTTAGATGGTAGGGTATTTAAATAGTGGAGTAGGGTGGTGGGTTTTTAGTGAGTGTAGGGTTAGATGGTAGGGCATTTAAATAGTGGAGTAGGGTGGTGGGGTTTAGTGAGTGTAGGGTTAGATGGTAGGGCATTTAAATAGTGGAGTAGGGTGGTGGGTTTTTAGTGAGTATTTAAATAGTGGAGTAGGGTGGTGGGTTTTTAGTGAGTGTAGGGTTAGATGGTAGGGTATTTAAATAGTGGAGTAGGGTGTGGTGGGTTTTTAGTGAGTGTAGGGTTAGATGGTAGGGTATTTAAATAGTGGAGTAGGGTGGTGGGTTTAGTGAGTATTTAAATAGTGGAGTAGGGTGGTGGGTTTTTAGTGAGTGTAGGGTTAGATGGTAGGGTATTTAAATAGTGGAGTAGGGTGGTGGGTTTTTAGTGAGTGTAGGGTTAGATGGTAGGGTATTTAAATAGTGGAGTAGGGTGGTGGGTTTTAGTGAGTATTTAAATAGTGGAGTAGGGTGGTGGGTTTTTAGTGAGTGTAGGGTTAGATGGTAGGGTATTTAAATAGTGGAGTAGGGTGGTGGGTTTTTAGTGAGTGTAGGGTTAGATGGTAGGGTATTTAAATAGTGGAGTAGGGTGGTGGGTTTTTAGTGAGTGTAGGGTTAGATGGTAGGGTATTTAAATAGTGGAGTAGGGTGGTGGGTTTTTAGTGAGTGTAGGGTTAGATGGTAGGGTATTTAAATAGTGGAGTAGGGTGGTGGTTTTTTAGTGAGTGTAGGGTTAGATGGTAGGGTATTTAAATAGTGGAGTAGGGTGGTGGGTTTTAGTGAGTATTTAAATAGTGGAGTAGGGTGGTGGGTTTTTAGTGAGTGTAGGGTTAGATGGTAGGGTATTTAAATAGTGGAGTAGGGTGGTGGGTTTTTAGTGAGTGTAGGGTTAGATGGTAGGGTATTTAAATAGTGGAGTAGGGTGGTGGGTTTTAGTGAGTGTAGGGTTAGATGGTAGGGTATTTAAATAGTGGAGTAGGGTGGTGGGTTTTTAGTGAGTGTAGGGTTAGATGGTAGGGTATTTAAATAGTGGAGTAGGGTGGTGGGTTTTAGTGAGTGTAGGGTTAGATGGTAGGGTATTTAAATAGTGGAGTAGGGTGGTGGGTTTTTAGTGAGTGTAGGGTTAGATGGTAGGGTATTTAAATAGTGGAGTAGGGTGGTGGGTTTTAGTGAGTATTTAAATAGTGGAGTAGGGTGGTGGGTTTTTAGTGAGTGTAGGGTTAGATGGTAGGGCATTTAAATAGTGGAGTAGGGTGGTGGGTTTTTAGTGAGTGTAGGGTTAGATGGTAGGGTATTTAAATAGTGGAGTAGGGTGGTGGGTTTTTAGTGAGTATTTAAATAGTGGAGTAGGGTGGTGGGTTTTTAGTGAGTGTAGGGTTAGATGGTAGGGTATTTAAATAGTGGAGTAGGGTGGTGGGTTTTTAGTGAGTGTAGGGTTAGATGGTAGGGTATTTAAATAGTGGAGTAGGGTGGTGGGTTTTAGTGAGTATTTAAATAGTGGAGTAGGGTGGTGGGTTTTTAGTGAGTGTAGGGTTAGATGGTAGGGAGTATTTAAATAGTGGAGTAGGGTGGTGGGTTTTTAGTGAGTGTAGGGTTAGATGGTAGGGTATTTAAATAGTGGAGTAGGGTGGTGGGTTTTTAGTGAGTATTTAAATAGTGGAGTAGGGTGGTGGGTTTTTAGTAGTGTAGGGTTAGATGGTAGGGTATTTAAATAGTGGAGTAGGGTGGTGGGTTTTTAGTGAGTGTAGGGTTAGATGGTAGGGCATTTAAATAGTGGAGTAGGGTGGTGGGTTTTTGTGAGTGTAGGGTTAGATGGTAGGGTATTTAAATAGTGGAGTAGGGTGGTGGGTTTTTAGTGAGTGTAGGGTTAGATGGTAGGGTATTTAAATAGTGGAGTAGGGTGGTGGGTTTTAGTGAGTGTAGGGTTAGATGGTAGGGTATTTAAATAGTGGAGTAGGGTGGTGGGTTTTTAGTGAGTATTTAAATAGTGGAGTAGGGTGGTGGGTTTTTAGTGAGTGTAGGGTTAGATGGTAGGGTATTTAAATAGTGGAGTAGGGTGGTGGGTTTTTAGTGAGTGTAGGGTTAGATGGTAGGGTATTTAAATAGTGGAGTAGGGTGGTGGGTTTTAGTGAGTATTTAAATAGTGGAGTAGGGTGGTGGGTTTTTAGTGAGTGTAGGGTTAGATGGTAGGGTATTTAAATAGTGGAGTAGGGTGGTGGGTTTTAGTGAGTGTAGGGTTAGATGGTAGGGTATTTAAATAGTGGAGTAGGGTGGTGGGTTTTTAGTGAGTGTAGGGTTAGATGGTAGGGTATTTAAATAGTGGAGTAGGGTGGTGGGTTTTTAGTGAGTGTAGGGTTAGATGGTAGGGTATTTAAATAGTGGAGTAGGGTGGTGGGTTTTAGTGAGTATTTAAATAGTGGAGTAGGGTGGTGGGTTTTTAGTGAGTGTAGGGTTAGATGGTAGGGTATTTAAATAGTGGAGTAGGGTGGTGGGTTTTAGTGAGTGTAGGGTTAGATGGTAGGGTATTTAAATAGTGGAGTAGGGTGGTGGGTTTTTAGTGAGTGTAGGGTTAGATGGTAGGGTATTTAAATAGTGGAGTAGGGTGGTGGGTTTTTAGTGAGTGTAGGGTTAGATGGTAGGGTATTTAAATAGTGGAGTAGGGTGGTGGGTTTTTAGTGAGTGTAGGGTTAGATGGTAGGGTATTTAAATAGTGGAGTAGGGTGGTGGGTTTTTAGTGAGTGTAGGGTTAGATGGTAGGGTATTTAAATAGTGGAGTAGGGTGGTGGGTTTTAGTGAGTGTAGGGTTAGATGGTATTTAAATAGTGGAGTAGGGTGGTGGGTTTTAGTGAGTGTAGGGTTAGATGGTAGGGTATTTAAATAGTGGAGTAGGGTGGTGGGTTTTTAGTGAGTGTAGGGTTAGATGGTAGGGTATTTAAATAGTGGAGTAGGGTGGTGGGTTTTTAGTGAGTGTAGGGTTAGATGGTAGGGTATTTAAATAGTGGAGTAGGGTGGTGGGTTTTAGTGAGTATTTAAATAGTGGAGTAGGGTGGTGGGTTTTTAGTGAGTGTAGGGTTAGATGGTAGGGCATTTAAATAGTGGAGTAGGGTGGTGGGTTTTTAGTGAGTGTAGGGTTAGATGGTAGGGTATTTAAATAGTGGAGTAGGGTGGTGGGTTTTTAGTGAGTATTTAAATAGTGGAGTAGGGTGGTGGGTTTTTAGTGAGTGTAGGGTTAGATGGTAGGGCATTTAAATAGTGGAGTAGGGTGGTGGGTTTTTAGTGAGTGTAGGGTTAGATGGTAGGGTATTTAAATAGTGGAGTAGGGTGGTGGGTTTTAGTGAGTGTAGGGTTAGATGGTAGGGCATTTAAATAGTGGAGTAGGGTGGTGGGTTTAGTGAGTGTAGGGTTAGATGGTAGGGTATTTAAATAGTGGAGTAGGGTGGTGGGTTTTTAGTGAGATTTAAACAGTGGAGAGGGTGGGTTAGTGAGTGTAGGGTTAGATGGTAGGGCATTTAAATAGTGGAGTAGGGTGGTGGGTTTTAGTGAGTGTAGGGTTAGATGGTAGGGCAAATAGTGGAGTAGGGTGGTGGGTTTTTAGTGAGTGTAGGGTTAGATGGTAGGGTATTTAAATAGTGGAGTAGGGTGGTGGGTTTTTAGTGAGTGTAGGGTTAGATGGTAGGGTATTTAAATAGTGGAGTAGGGTGGTGGGTTTTAGTGAGTGTAGGGTTAGATGGTAGGGTATTTAAATAGTGGAGTAGGGTGGTGGGTTTTAGTGAGCATTTAAATAGTGGAGTAGTGGTGGGTTTTAGTGAGTGTAGGGTTAGATGGTAGGGTATTTAAATAGTGGAGTAGGGTGGTGGGTTTTTAGTGAGTGTAGGGTTAGATGGTAGGGTATTTAAATAGTGGAGTAGGGTGGTGGGTTTTTAGTGAGTATTTAAATAGTGGAGTAGGGTGGTGGGTTTTTAGTGAGTGTAGGGTTAGATGGTAGGGTATTTAAATAGTGGAGTAGGGTGGTGGGTTTTTAGTGAGTGTAGGGTTAGATGGTAGGGTATTTAAATAGTGGAGTAGGGTGGTGGGTTTTAGTGAGTGTAGGGTTAGATGGTAGGGTATTTAAATAGTGGAGTAGGGTGGTGGGTTTTAGTGAGTGTAGGGTTAGATGGTAGGGTATTTTAGAGTGGGTAGATGGTAGTGGTATTTAAATAGTGGAGTAGGGTGGTGGGTTTTAGTGAGTGTAGGGTTAGATGGTAGGGTATTTAAATAGTGGAGTAGGGTGGTGGGTTTTTAGTGAGTGTAGGGTTAGATGGTAGGGTATTTAAATAGTGGAGTAGGGTGGTGGGTTTTTTTAGTGAGTATTTAAATAGTGGAGTAGGGTGGTGGGTTTTTAGTGAGTGTAGGGTTAGATGGTAGGGTATTTAAATAGTGGAGTAGGGTGGTGGGTTTTTAGTGAGTGTAGGGTTAGATGGTAGGGTATTTAAATAGTGGAGTAGGGTGGTGGGGTGAGGTTGGTTTAGTGAGTGTAGGGTTAGATGGTAGGGTATTTAAATAGTGGAGTAGGGTGGTGGGTTTTAGTGAGTGTAGGGTTAGATGGTAGGGTATTTAAATAGTGGAGTAGGGTGGTGGGTTTTTAGTGAGTATTTAAATAGTGGAGTAGGGTGGTGGGTTTTTAGTGAGTGTAGGGTTAGATGGTAGGAGTATTTAAACAGTGGAGTAGGGTGGTGGGTTTTTAGTGAGTGTAGGGTTAGATGGTAGGGTATTTAAATAGTGGAGTAGGGTGGTGGGTTTTAGTGAGTATTTAAATAGTGGAGTAGGGTGGTGGGTTTTAGTGAGTGTAGGGTTAGATGGTAGGGTATTTAAATAGTGGAGTAGGGTGGTGGGTTTTTAGTGAGTGTAGGGTTAGATGGTAGGGTATTTAAATAGTGGAGTAGGGTGGTGGGTTTTTAGTGAGTGTAGGGTTAGATGGTAGGGCATTTAAATAGTGGAGTAGGGTGGTGGGTTTTTAGTGAGTGTAGGGTTAGATGGTAGGGTATTTAAATAGTGGAGTAGGGTGGTGGGTTTTTAGTGAGTATTTAAATAGTGGAGTAGGGTGGTGGGTTTTTAGTGAGTGTAGGGTTAGATGGTAGGGTATTTAAATAGTGGAGTAGGGTGGTGGGTTTTAGTGAGTGTAGGGTTAGATGGTAGGGTATTTAAATAGTGGAGTAGGGTGGTGTATTTAAATAGTGGAGTAGGGTGGTGGGTTTTAGTGGAGTGTAGGGTTAGATGGTAGGGTATTTAAATAGTGGAGTAGGGTGGTGGGTTTTTAGTGAGTGTAGGGTTAGATGGTAGGGCATTTAAACAGTGGAGAGGGTGGTGGGTTTTTAGTGAGTGGAGTAGGGTGGTGGGTCTTAGGAGTGTAGGGCTAGATGGTAGGTATTTAAATAGGAGAGGGTGGTGGTGAGTAGTGGAGTAGGGTAGTGAGTGTGGGTTAGGTAGATTTAAACAGTGGAGTAGGGTGGTGGGTCTTAGTGAGTGTAGGGTTAGATGGTAGGGCATTTAAACAGTGGAGGGGTGGTGGGTTTAGTGAGTATTTAAATAGTGGAGTAGGGTGGTGGGTCTTAGTGAGTGTAGGGTTAGATGGTAGGGCATTTAAACAGTGGAGTAGGGTGGTGGGTTTTTAGTGAGTGTAGGGTTAGATGGTAGGGTATTTAAACAGTATGGTGGGTGTGAGGTAGGGTTAGATGGTAGGGTATTTAAACAGTGGAGGGGTGGTTTTTAGTGAGTGTAGGGTTAGATGGTAGGGTATTTAAATAGTGGAGTAGGGTGGTGGGTTTTTAGTGAGTGTAGGGTTAGATGGTAGGGTATTTAAATAGTGGAGTAGGGTGGTGGGTTTAGTGAGTGTAGGGTTAGAGTATTTAAATAGTGGAGTAGGGTGGTGGGTTTTTAGTGAGTGTAGGGTTAGATGGTAGTATTTAAATAGTGGAGTAGGGTGGTGGGTTTTTAGTGAGTGTAGGGTTAGATGGTAGGGTATTTAAATAGTGGAGTAGGGTGGTGGGTTTTTAGTGAGTGTAGGGTTAGATGGTAGGGTATTTAAATAGTGGAGTAGGGTGGTGGGTTTTAGTGAGTGTAGGGTTAGATGGTAGGGTATTTAAATAGTGGAGTAGGGTGGTGGGTTTTAGTGAGTGTAGGGTTAGATGGTAGGGTATTTAAATAGTGGAGTAGGGTGGTGGGTTTTTAGTGAGTGTAGGGTTAGATGGTAGGGTATTTAAATAGTGGAGTAGGGTGGTGGGTCTTAGTGAGTGTAGGGTTAGATGGTAGGGCATTTAAACAGTGGAGTAGGGTGGTGGGTTTTTAGTGAGTATTTAAATAGTGGAGTAGGGTGGTGGGTTTTTAGTGAGTGTAGGGTTAGATGGTAGGGTATTTAAATAGTGGAGTAGGGTGGTGGGTTTTTAGTGAGTGTAGGGTTAGATGGTAGGGCATTTAAATAGTGGAGTAGGGTGGTGGGTTTTTAGTGAGTGAGTATTTAAATAGTGGAGTAGGGTGGTGGGTTTTTAGTGAGTGTAGGGTTAGATGGTAGGGTATTTAAATAGTGGAGTAGGGTGGTGGGTTTTTAGTGAGTGTAGGGTTAGATGGTAGGGTATTTAAATAGTGGAGTAGGGTGGTGGGTTTTTAGTGAGTGTAGGGTTAGATGGTAGGCATTTAAATAGTGGAGTAGGGTGGTGGGTTTTTAGTGAGTGTAGGGTTAGATGGTAGGGTATTTAAATAGTGGAGTAGGGTGGTGGGTTTTTAGTGAGTGTAGGGTTAGATGGTAGGGTATTTAAATAGTGGAGTAGGGTGGTGGGTTTTTAGTGAGTATTTAAATAGTGGAGTAGGGTGGTGGGTTTTTAGTGAGTGTAGGGTTAGATGGTAGGGTATTTAAATAGTGGAGTAGGGTGGTGGGTTTTAGTGAGTGTAGGGTTAGATGGTAGGGTATTTAAATAGTGGAGTAGGGTGGTGGGTTTTTAGTGAGTGTAGGGTTAGATGGTAGGGTATTTAAATAGTGGAGTAGGGTGGTGGGTTTTAGTGAGTGTAGGGTTAGATGGTAGGGTATTTAAATAGTGGAGTAGGGTGGTGGGTTTTAGTGAGTATTTAAATAGTGGAGTAGGGTGGTGGGTTTTTAGTGAGTGTAGGGTTAGATGGTAGGGTATTTAAATAGTGGAGTAGGGTGGTGGGTTTTTAGTGAGTGTAGGGTTAGATGGTAGGGTATTTAAATAGTGGAGTAGGGTGGTGGGTTTTAGTGAGTGTAGGGTTAGATGGTAGGGTATTTAAATAGTGGAGTAGGGTGGTGGGTTTTTAGTGAGTGTAGGGTTAGATGGTAGGGCATTTAAATAGTGGAGTAGGGTGGTGGGTTTTTAGTGAGTGTAGGGTTAGATGGTAGGGTATTTAAATAGTGGAGTAGGGTGGTGGGTTTTTAGTGAGTATTTAAATAGTGGAGTAGGGTGGTGGGTTTTTAGTGAGTGTAGGGTTAGATGGTAGGGTATTTAAATAGTGGAGTAGGGTGGTGGGTTTTTAGTGAGTGTAGGGTTAGATGGTAGGGTATTTAAATAGTGGAGTAGGGTGGTGGGTTTTTAGTGAGTGTAGGGTTAGATGGTAGGGTATTTAAATAGTGGAGTAGGGTGGTGGGTTTTTAGTGAGTGTAGGGTTAGATGGTAGGGTATTTAAATAGTGGAGTAGGGTGGTGGGTTTTTAGTGAGTATTTAAATAGTGGAGTAGGTGTGGTGGGTTTTAGTGAGTGTAGGGTTAGATGGTAGGGTATTTAAATAGTGGAGTAGGGTGGTGGGTTTTAGTGAGTGTAGGGTTAGATGGTAGGGTATTTAAATAGTGGAGTAGGGTGGTGGGTTTTTAGTGAGTGTAGGGTTAGATGGTAGGGTATTTAAATAGTGGAGTAGGGTGGTGGGTTTTTAGTGAGTGTAGGGTTAGATGGTAGGGCATTTAAATAGTGGAGTAGGGTGGTGGGTTTTTAGTGAGTGTAGGGTTAGATGGTAGGGTATTTAAATAGTGGAGTAGGGTGGTGGGTTTTTAGTGAGTATTTAAATAGTGGAGTAGGGTGGTGGGTTTTTAGTGAGTGTAGGGTTAGATGGTAGGGCATTTAAATAGTGGAGTAGGGTGGTGGGTTTTTAGTGAGTGTAGGGTTAGATGGTAGGGCATTTAAATAGTGGAGTAGGGTGGTGGGTTTTTAGTGAGTATTTAAACAGTGGAGTAGGGTGGTGGGTTTTTAGTGAGTGTAGGGTTAGATGGTAGGGTATTTAAATAGTGGAGTAGGGTGGTGGGTTTTTAGTGAGTGTAGGGTTAGATGGTAGGGTATTTAAATAGTGGAGTAGGGTGGTGGGTTTTTAGTGAGTGTAGGGTTAGATGGTAGGGTATTTAAATAGTGGAGTAGGGTGGTGGGTTTTTAGTGAGTATTTAAATAGTGGAGTAGGGTGGTGGGTTTTTAGTGAGTGTAGGGTTAGATGGTAGGGTATTTAAATAGTGGAGTAGGGTGGTGGGTTTTTAGTGAGTGTAGGGTTAGATGGTAGGGTATTTAAATAGTGGAGTAG
This sequence comes from Brachymystax lenok tsinlingensis, assembly GCA_030435695.1. Classification (NCBI taxonomy): domain Eukaryota; kingdom Metazoa; phylum Chordata; class Actinopteri; order Salmoniformes; family Salmonidae; genus Brachymystax; species Brachymystax lenok. The sequence goes on along the minus strand of CM059786.1, from coordinate 45,835,487 downwards.
GGTGGTGGGTTTTTAGTGAGGGTAGGGTTAGATGGTAGGGTATTTAAATAGTGGAGTAGGGTGGTGGGTTTTTAGTGAGTGTAGGGTTAGATGGTAGGGTATTTAAATAGTGGAGTAGGGTGGTGGGTTTTTAGTGAGTGTAGGGTTAGATGGTAGGGTATTTAAATAGTGGAGTAGGGTGGTGGGTTTTTAGTGAGTATTTAAATAGTGGAGTAGGGTGGTGGGTTTTTAGTGAGTGTAGGGTTAGATGGTAGGGTATTTAAATAGTGGAGTAGGGTGGTGGGTTTTTAGTGAGTGTAGGGTTAGATGGTAGGGTATTTAAATAGTGGAGTAGGGTGGTGGGTTTTTAGTGAGTATTTAAATAGTGGAGTAGGGTGGTGGGTTTTTAGTGAGTGTAGGGTTAGATGGTAGGGTATTTAAATAGTGGAGTAGGGTGGTGGGTTTTAGTGAGTGTAGGGTTAGATGGTAGGGTATTTAAATAGTGGAGTAGGGTGGTGGGTTTTTAGTGAGTATTTAAATAGTGGAGTAGGGTGGTGGGTTTTTAGTGAGTGTAGGGTTAGATGGTAGGGTATTTAAATAGTGGAGTAGGGTGGTGGGTTTTAGTGAGTGTAGGGTTAGATGGTAGGGTATTTAAATAGTGGAGTAGGGTGGTGGGTTTTTAGTGAGTGTAGGGTTAGATGGTAGGGTATTTAAATAGTGGAGTAGGGTGGTGGGTTTTTAGTGAGTGTAGGGTTAGATGGTAGGGTATTTAAATAGTGGAGTAGGGTGGTGGGTTTTTAGTGAGTGTAGGGTTAGATGGTAGGGTATTTAAATAGTGGAGTAGGGTGGTGGGTTTTTAGTGAGTATTTAAATAGTGGAGTAGGGTGGTGGGTTTTAGTGAGTGTAGGGTTAGATGGTAGGGTATTTAAATAGTGGAGTAGGGTGGTGGGTTTTTAGTGAGTGTAGGGTTAGATGGTAGGGTATTTAAATAGTGGAGTAGGGTGGTGGGTTTTTAGTGAGTATTTAAATAGTGGAGTAGGGTGGTGGGTTTTTAGTGAGTGTAGGGTTAGATGGTAGGGTATTTAAATAGTGGAGTAGGGTGGTGGGTTTTAGTGAGTGTAGGGTTAGATGGTAGGGTATTTAAATAGTGGAGTAGGGTGGTGGGTTTTAGTGAGTGTAGGGTTAGATGGTAGGGTATTTAAATAGTGGAGTAGGGTGGTGGGTTTTTAGTGAGTGTAGGGTTAGATGGTAGGGTATTTAAATAGTGGAGTAGGGTGGTGGGTTTTTAGTGAGTGTAGGGTTAGATGGTAGGGTATTTAAATAGTGGAGTAGGGTGGTGGGTTTTTAGTGAGTATTTAAATAGTGGAGTAGGGTGGTGGGTTTTTAGTGAGTGTAGGGTTAGATGGTAGGGTATTTAAATAGTGGAGTAGGGTGGTGGGTTTTTAGTGAGTGTAGGGTTAGATGGTAGGGTATTTAAATAGTGGAGTAGGGTGGTGGGTTTTAGTGAGTATTTAAATAGTGGAGTAGGGTGGTGGGTTTTTAGTGAGTGTAGGGTTAGATGGTAGGGTATTTAAATAGTGGAGTAGGGTGGTGGGTTTTTAGTGAGTGTAGGGTTAGATGGTAGGGTATTTAAATAGTGGAGTAGGGTGGTGGGTTTTTAGTGAGTGTAGGGTTAGATGGTAGGGTATTTAAATAGTGGAGTAGGGTGGTGGGTTTTTAGTGAGTATTTAAATAGTGGAGTAGGGTGGTGGGTTTTAGTGAGTGTAGGGTTAGATGGTAGGGTATTTAAATAGTGGAGTAGGGTGGTGGGTTTTAGTGAGTGTAGGGTTAGATGGTAGGGTATTTAAATAGTGGAGTAGGGTGGTGGGTTTTTAGTGAGTGTAGGGTTAGATGGTAGGGTATTTAAATAGTGGAGTAGGGTGGTGGGTTTTTAGTGAGTAGGGTTAGATGGTAGGGTATTTAAATAGTGGAGTAGGGTGGTGGGTTTTTAGTGAGTGTAGGGTTAGATGGTAGGGTATTTAAATAGTGGAGTAGGGTGGTGGGTTTCTAGTGAGGGTAGGGTATTTAAATAGTGGAGTAGGGTGGTGGGTTTTTAGTGAGTGTAGGGTTAGATGGTAGGGCATTTAAATAGTGGAGTAGGGTGGTGGGTTTTTAGTGAGTAGGGTTAGATGGTAGGGTATTTAAATAGTGGAGTAAGGTGGTGGGTTTTTAGTGAGTGTAGGGTTAGATGGTAGGGTATTTAAATAGTGGAGTAGGGTGGTGGGTTTTTAGTGAGTAGGGTTAGATGGTAGGGTATTTAAATAGTGGAGTAGGGTGGTGGGTTTTTAGTGAGTGTAGGGTTAGATGGTAGGGTATTTAAATAGTGGAGTAGGGTGGTGGGTTTTTAGTGAGTGTAGGGTTAGATAGTAGGGTATTTAAATAGTGGAGTAGGGTGGTGGGTTTCTAGTGAGTGTAGGGTTAGATGGTAGGGTATTTAAATGGTGGAGTAGGATGGTGGGTTTTTAGTGAGTTTAGGGTTAGATGGTAGGGTATTTAATAGTGGAGTAGGGTGGTGGGTTTCTAGTGAGGGTAGGGTATTTAAATAGTAGAGTAGGGTGGTGGGTTTTTAGTGAGTGTAGGGTTAGATGGTAGGGTATTTAAATAGTGGAGTAGGGTGGTGGGTTTTTAGTGAGTAGGGTTAGATGGTAGGGTATTTAAATAGTGGAGTAAGGTGGTGGGTTTTTAGTGAGTGTAGGGTTAGATGGTAGGGTATTTAAATAGTGGAGTAGGGTGGTGGGTTTTTAGTGAGTGTAGGGTTAGATGGTAGGGTATTTAAATAGTGGAGTAAGGTGGTGGGTTTTTAGTGAGTGTAGGGTTAGATGGTAGGGTATTTAAATAGTGGAGTAGGGTGGTGGGTTTTTAGTGAGTGTAGGGTTAGATGGTAGGGTATTTAAATAGTGGAGTAGGGTGGTGGGTTTTAGTGAGTGTAGGGTTAGATGGTAGGAGTATTTAAATAGTGGAGTAGGGTGGTGGGTTTTTAGTGAGTATTTAAATAGTGGAGTAGGGTGGTGGGTTTTAGTGAGTGTAGGGTTAGATGGTAGGGTATTTAAATAGTGGAGTAGGGTGGTGGGTTTTTAGTGAGTGTAGGGTTAGATGGTAGGGTATTTAAATAGTGGAGTAGGGTGGTGGGTTTTTAGTGAGTGTAGGGTTAGATGGTAGGGTATTTAAATAGTGGAGTAGGGTGGTGGGTTTTTAGTGAGTATTTAAATAGTGGAGTAGGGTGGTGGGTTTTTAGTGAGTGTAGGGTTAGATGGTAGGGTATTTAAATAGTGGAGTAGGGTGGTGGGTTTTTAGTGAGTGTAGGGTTAGATGGTAGGGTATTTAAATAGTGGAGTAGGGTGGTGGGTTTTTAGTGAGTGTAGGGTTAGATGGTAGGGTATTTAAATAGTGGAGTAGGGTGGTGGGTTTTAGTGAGTATTTAAATAGTGGAGTAGGGTGGTGGGTTTTTAGTGAGTGTAGGGTTAGATGGTAGGGTATTTAAATAGTGGAGTAGGGTGGTGGGTTTTTAGTGAGTGTAGGGTTAGATGGTAGGGTATTTAAATAGTGGAGTAGGGTGGTGGGTTTTTAGTGAGTATTTAAATAGTGGAGTAGGGTGGTGGGTTTTAGTGAGTGTAGGGTTAGATGGTAGGGTATTTAAATAGTGGAGTAGGGTGGTGGGTTTTTAGTGAGTGTAGGGTTAGATGGTAGGGTATTTAAATAGTGGAGTAGGGTGGTGGGTTTTTAGTGAGTGTAGGGTTAGATGGTAGGGTATTTAAATAGTGGAGTAGGGTGGTGGGTTTTTAGTGAGTATTTAAATAGTGGAGTAGGGTGGTGGGTTTTTAGTGAGTGTAGGGTTAGATGGTAGGGTATTTAAATAGTGGAGTAGGGTGGTGGGTTTTTAGTGAGTGTAGGGTTAGATGGTAGGGTATTTAAATAGTGGAGTAGGGTGGTGGGTTTTTAGTGAGTGTAGGGTTAGATGGTAGGGTATTTAAATAGTGGAGTAGGGTGGTGGGTTTTTAGTGAGTAGGGTTAGATGGTAGGGTATTTAAATAGTGGAGTAAGGTGGTGGGTTTTAGTGAGTGTAGGGTTAGATGGTAGGGTATTTAAATAGTGGAGTAGGGTGGTGGGTTTCTAGTGAGGGTAGGGTATTTAAATAGTGGAGTAGGGTGGTGGGTTTTTAGTGAGTGTAGGGTTAGATGGTATGGTATTTAAATAGTGGAGTAGGGTGGTGGGTTTTTAGTGAGTAGGGTTAGATGGTAGGGTATTTAAATAGTGGAGTAAGGTGGTGGGTTTTTAGTGAGTATAGGGTTAGATGGTAGGGTATTTAAATAGTGGAGTAGGGTGGTGGGTTTTTAGTGAGTGTAGGGTTAGATGGTAGGGTTAGATGGTAGGGTATTTAAATAGTGGAGTAGGGTGGTGGGTTTTTAGTGAGTGTAGGGTTAGATGGTAGGGTATTTAAATAGTGGAGTAGGGTGGTGGGTTTTTAGTGAGTGTAGGGTTAGATGGTAGGGTATTTAAATAGTGGAGTAGGGTGGTGGGTTTCTAGTGAGTGTAGGGTTAGATGGTAGGGTATTTAAATAGTGGAGTAGGGTGGTGGGTTTTTAGTGAGTGTAGGGTTAGATGGTAGGGTATTTAAATAGTGGAGTAGGGTGGTGGGTTTTTAGTGAGTAGGGTTAGATGGTAGGGTTAGATGGTAGGGTATTTAAATAGTGGAGTAAGGTGGTGGGTTTTTAGTGAGTGTAGGGTTAGATGGTAGGGTATTTAAATAGTGGAGTAGGGTGGTGGGTTTTTAGTGAGTATTTAAATAGTGGAGTAGGGTGGTGGGTTTTTAGTGAGTGTAGGGTTAGATGGTAGGGTATTTAAATAGTGGAGTAGGGTGGTGGGTTTTTAGTGAGTGTAGGGTTAGATGGTAGGGTATTTAAATAGTGGAGTAGGGTGGTGGGTTTTTAGTGAGTGTAGGGTTAGATGGTAGGGTATTTAAATAGTGGAGTAGGGTGGTGGGTTTTTAGTGAGTAGGGTTAGATGGTAGGGTATTTAAATAGTGGAGTAAGGTGGTGGGTTTTTAGTGAGTGTAGGGTTAGATGGTAGGGTATTTAAATAGTGGAGTAGGGTGGTGGGTTTCTAGTGAGGGTAGGGTATTTAAATAGTGGAGTAGGGTGGTGGGTTTTTAGTGAGTGTAGGGTTAGATGGTAGGGTATTTAAATAGTGGAGTAGGGTGGTGGGTTTTTAGTGAGTAGGGTTAGATGGTAGGGCATTTAAATAGTGGAGTAAGGTGGTGGGTTTTTAGTGAGTGTAGGGTTAGATGGTAGGGTATTTAAATAGTGGAGTAGGGTGGTGGGTTTTTAGTGAGTAGGGTTAGATGGTAGGGTTAGATGGTAGGGTATTTAAATAGTGGAGTAAGGTGGTGGGTTTTTAGTGAGTGTAGGGTTAGATGGTAGGGTATTTAAATAGTGGAGTAGGGTGGTGGGTTTCTAGTGAGTGTAGGGTTAGATGGTAGGGTATTTAAATAGTGGAGTAGGGTGGTGGGTTTTTAGTGAGTGTAGGGTTAGATGGTAGGGTATTTAAATAGTGGAGTAGGGTGGTGGGTTTTTAGTGAGTGTAGGGTTAGATAGTAGGGTATTTAAATAGTGGAGTAGGGTGGTGGGTTTCTAGTGAGTGTAGGGTTAGATGGTAGGGTATTTAAATGGTGGAGTAGGATGGTGGGTTTTTAGTGAGTGTAGGGTTAGATGGTAGGGTATTTAATAGTGGAGTAGGGTGGTGGGTTTCTAGTGAGGGTAGGGTATTTAAATAGTAGAGTAGGGTGGTGGGTTTTTAGTGAGTGTAGGGTTAGATGGTAGGGTATTTAAATAGTGGAGTAGGGTGGTGGGTTTTTAGTGAGTAGGGTTAGATGGTAGGGTATTTAAATAGTGGAGTAAGGTGGTGGGTTTTTAGTGAGTGTAGGGTTAGATGGTAGGGTATTTAAATAGTGGAGTAGGGTGGTGGGTTTTTAGTGAGTGTAGGGTTAGATGGTAGGGTATTTAAATAGTGGAGTAGGGTGGTGGGTTTCTAGTGAGTGTAGGGTTAGATGGTAGGGTATTTAAATAGTGGAGTAGGGTGGTGGGTTTCTAGTGAGGGTAGGGTATTTAAATAGTGGAGTAGGGTGGTGGGTTTTTAGTGAGTGTAGGGTTAGATGGTAGGGTATTTAAATAGTGGAGTAGGGTGGTGGGTTTTTAGTGAGTGTAGGGTTAGATGGTAGGGTATTTAAATAGTGGAGTAGGGTGGTGGGTTTTTAGTGAGTAGGGTTAGATGGTAGGGTATTTAAATAGTGGAGTAAGGTGGTGGGTTTTAGTGAGTGTAGGGTTAGATGGTAGGGTATTTAAATAGTGGAGTAAGGTGGTGGGTTTTTAGTGAGTGTAGGGTTAGATGGTAGGGTATTTAAATAGTGGAGTAGGGTGGTGGGTTTTTAGTGAGTGTAGGGTTAGATGGTAGGGTATTTAAATAGTGGAGTAGGGTGGTGGGTTTTTAGTGAGTGTAGGGTTAGATGGTAGGGTATTTAAATAGTGGAGTAGGGTGGTGGGTTTTTAGTGAGTATTTAAATAGTGGAGTAGGGTGGTGGGTTTTTAGTGAGTGTAGGGTTAGATGGTAGGGTATTTAAATAGTGGAGTAGGGTGGTGGGTTTTTAGTGAGTGTAGGGTTAGATGGTAGGAGTATTTAAATAGTGGAGTAGGGTGGTGGGTTTTTAGTGAGTGTAGGGTTAGATGGTAGGGTATTTAAATAGTGGAGTAGGGTGGTGGGTTTTTAGTGAGTGTAGGGTTAGATGGTAGGGTATTTAAATAGTGGAGTAGGGTGGTGGGTTTTTAGTGAGTGTAGGGTTAGATGGTAGGGTATTTAAATAGTGGAGTAGGGTGGTGGGTTTTTAGTGAGTATTTAAATAGTGGAGTAGGGTGGTGGGTTTTTAGTGAGTGTAGGGTTAGATGGTAGGGTATTTAAATAGTGGAGTAGGGTGGTGGGTTTTTAGTGAGTGTAGGGTTAGATGGTAGGGTATTTAAATAGTGGAGTAGGGTGGTGGGTTTTAGTGAGTATTTAAATAGTGGAGTAGGGTGGTGGGTTTTTAGTGAGTGTAGGGTTAGATGGTAGGGTATTTAAATAGTGGAGTAGGGTGGTGGGTTTTTAGTGAGTGTAGGGTTAGATGGTAGGGTATTTAAATAGTGGAGTAGGGTGGTGGGTTTTTAGTGAGTGTAGGGTTAGATGGTAGGGTATTTAAATAGTGGAGTAGGGTGGTGGGTTTTTAGTGAGTATTTAAATAGTGGAGTAGGGTGGTGGGTTTTTAGTGAGTGTAGGGTTAGATGGTAGGGTATTTAAATAGTGGAGTAGGGTCGTGGGTTTTTAGTGAGTGTAGGGTTAGATGGTAGGGTATTTAAATAGTGGAGTAGGGTGGTGGGTTTTTAGTGAGTGTAGGGTTAGATGGTAGGGTATTTAAATAGTGGAGTAGGGTGGTGGGTTTTTAGTGAGTGTAGGGTTAGATGGTAGGGTATTTAAATAGTGGAGTAGGGTGGTGGGTTTTTAGTGAGTGTAGGGTATATGGTGATTTATTTGTATTTGTTGATTTTCAAGTTCTACTCCAGTCTAGTAGGTGGCGGTAATGCAACATGTATTGGATGTCAACCGCCGTTAAACCTCATGGAAGAAGAAGACCTTTACCAGTTAGGGTGAAGGGTTAGTTATCAGTATCTTTGGTTACGGTTAGTGAGTGCCATCTGTGCTAAATTGGCACGTCAGGTAGGCTAACATGTTCTCCCATTCAGCTGTCCGTGTAACGTTAGCTAATTAGGTAGCGGCAGAACGACAGATTTCTACCTTGTCACCTCGGGGATTTGATCTAACAACCTTTCGCTTACTAGTCCAACACTCTAACCACTAGGCTACCTGCCGCCCCGGTGACTTAGTATATTCGCTAATAGCATTTCTATCTGATATTTGTTACTGCCTAACTAGTGGTTTGGACGTGTTCATCAGGGCACAACGTTGTGGAACGTCCAGACATTCACAGCCGTGGGGTCATTGTGACGTAACAATGAGTTTTAGTACCATTTCTTTGTTTTTCTGCTTGACGTCTCAGATGGGAATAAACCCTGTCAGTAGTAGACGTGTGTTCGCTTGATCCTAGCTAGCCCGGAGCCTTGATACTGGTGCATGAAGAACGTTAGTGATTAGCAGTCAAAAAACTCTGGTTGCGATGACAGATGAGAAGTCATTGATCTAAATGGATCATCAGTCAAGCAGATGGCAGCCATGTGTGGTCTAGTGAAAGTGTTGTGTACTTGGCAGCAGAGGAATCTGTCTGGACGGGGCAGTTGGTTATGAATCTCCTCTTTTCAGATCACACAATCAGACCTTAACCTCGCCAAGACTGATCATGAAGAGAAGTCGGCAACCAAGCAGCAGTAAAGACACTGACAATGGAAGTAAGCACCCTCTTCAACTAGAGTAACCCTACCCCATTCATAGATGTGGACTGCTTTAGGCCTATGATGACAGTATTGTCTGACTGTGGGACTTTGACAGTCTTAACATTACACGCATCGCTTGCATATCAGCGAGAAATATATATTTTCAAAAAGGTACAATTACTACAAAACTTGCTTGTTTTACGAAGACATAGGTGGTCACCTGTGCTACTTAGCTATCTAGCGTGCTCCGAACACCTGTGTGTAAGTTTTTCAACTGGAGGCACATGCAGCTTGTGGATCTGTGCATTAACTGCTACAGTAAGTCTACCTTTTTTATTTGGAAGATTATTCCTGGCTGATATGAAAGATATCAGTATATGTTTCTCTGATATGAAAGATGTGGGGCATATCAGCATATGTTTCTCTGATATGAAAGATAATGGGCATATCAGCATATGTTTCTCTGATATGAAAGATAATGGGCATATCAGCATATGTTTCTCTGATATGAAAGATAATGGGCATATCAGCATATGTTTCTCTGATATGAAAGATGTGGGGCATATCAGCATATGTTTCTCTGATATGAAAGATAATGGGCATATCAGCATATGTTTCTCTGATATGAAAGATGTGGGGCATATCAGTATATGTTTCTCTGATATGAAAGATAATGGGCATATCAGTATATGTTTCTCTGATATGAAAGATAATGGGCATATCAGTATATGTTTCTCTGATATGAAAGATAATGGGCATATCAGTATATGTTTCTCTGATATGAAAGAGGTGGGGCATATCAGCATATGTTTCAAAAAATGTTTTGAAAGCGTTGATTATTGACTTCCTAAATGTTAACACAGCGTCGGAATTGTAGTTCCAACGCCAAATGTGGGCGAATGTAACCGCTGGAAACCCTATATATGGAGAAGGGTTTTGGAGCACTAATCCAGCCTCAACCCCGAACTACTCTTCAGACTGACTATATTTCTATGAAAAATATTGTTGCACCCATGATTTCTCCAAGATCATGTCTAGACCTGTCCAGTTAGCTCTAATTCAGACTTGAAAACAAGTCATTTCATAGGCCTGTTGTTGATTCTCTGCTGTACTTGGTGTTCAGGAAGGCTCAGGAGATTGACCAGAGCGACACGGAGAGGGAGTAGGAGCAGAGAGACAGAGGGTCTCCAGACCAGGCAGAGAGAGAGTAGTGCCAGACAGCGCTACTGGACATTTAAAGATGTCTTGGCAGGTCAGGCAGGAAAGATGGAAGAAACTGAACACCAGCAGTTGTTCCATACATTTCACAGGACTACATAAAGGACTATATATTCTAGTGTCTTACAGGACCATAGATAGGCCTATACGCTAGTGGCCTAGAAAGACTTCAGGTTACAGTCAGATACCCATCAAGTTTCAGAAGTTTGATAGAAATGATTAGGCCTAAATGTCGGTTTAAGATGAGCTCCAATGAGAATTGAGATGGCTGAAATCTGATTTTTATCAATTCCTCTGTCTTCTCGAAGGTAACTCCACTTCTTGGTCGCAACATTCTCAACTCAGGAGAGCCAATGGGATGAAACCCGCAGAGGTATGTCACCCCACTAACCTAACCCCTTTTGTTGGCCTATTGCTGTGTGCTGCTGAAGGAGGTATACTGGAAGTCCCAGATATTTAGTGAATGTTCTTATGTCTCTATGCTGCAGGTAGTGGTGTCTATGACGTCTGTCCCTGTGTTGTGCAGTTGTTCAGGACAGACTTCATCACGGCCATGAAGCTCCATGACAAGTACCATCTGAACCCAGAGGATTACTACGTCCTGGCCGATCCCTGGAGACAGGAGTGGGAGAAGGGAGTCCAGGTCCCTGTCAGCCCACACATCATTCCCCAGACTGTAGCCCGGTAGGACATGTAGCCTAAACACCATCCCTCAGCCTGTAGCCCGGTAGGACATGTAGCCTAAACACCATCCATCAGCCTGTAGCCCGGTAGGACATGTAGCCTAAACACCATCCCTCAGCCTGTAGCCTGGTAGGACATGTAGCCTAAATACCATCCATCAGCCTGTAGCCTGGTAGGACATGTAGCCCGGTAGGACATGTAGCCTAAATACCATCCTGTAGCCTGGTAGGACATTAATCCTAAATACTATGCCTCAGCATGTAGCCTGGTAGGACATGTAGCCTAAAAACCATCCTATAGCCCTTTAGGAAATGTAGCCTTTAGCCTGGTAGGACATGTAGCCTGGTAGGACATGTTGCCTAAACACCAGCCTGTAGCCCAGTAGGACATGTACCCTAAACACCATGGCCCAGCCTTTAGCCTGGTAGGACATGTAGCCTAAACACCATCCCTCAGCCCGGTAGGACATGTAGCCTAAACACCATCCCCCAGCCTGTAGCCCAGTAGGACATGTACCCTAAACACCATGGCCCAGCCTTTAGTCTGCAGGGACATGTAGCCTAAACACCATCCCTCAGCCCGGTAGGACATGTAGCCTAAACACCATCCCCCAGCCTGTAGCCCAGTAGGACATGTACCCTAAACACCATGGCCCAGCCTTTAGCCTGGTAGGACATGAATCCTAAACACCATCCTGTAGCCTGGTAGGACATGTACCCTAAACACCATGGCCCAGCCTGCAGCCCGGTAGGAGATGTAGCCCAAAAACCATCCTATAGCCCTTTAAGAAATGTAGCCTTTAGCCTGGTAGGACATGTAGCCTGGCAAGACATGTAGCCTGGCAGGATATGTAACATGTAGCCAAGTAGGACATGTAGCCCGGTAGGACATGTAGCCCGATAGGACATGTAGCCTAAATACCATGCCTCAGCCTGTAGCCTCGTAGGACATGTAGCCTGTAGCCCGGTATGACATGTAACATGTAGCCTGGTAGGACATGTAGCCTAAATACCATGCCTCAGCCTGTAGCCTCGTAGGACATGTAGCCTGTAGCCTGGTAGGACATGTAGCCTAAACACCATCCCTCAGCCTGCAGCCCGGTAGGACATGAATCCTAAACACCTGGCAGGACAGTAGCCTGGTAGGACCTGTAGCCTGGTAGGACATGTTGCCTGGTTTGACATGTAGTCTAAACACCATCCCCCAGCCTGTAGCCCGATAGGACATGTAGCCTAAATACCATGCCTCAGCCTATAGCCTGGTAGGACATGTAGCCCGGTAGGCCATGTAGCCTAAACACCATCCCTCAGCCTGTAGCCTGGTAGGACATGTAGCCTAAATACCATCCTGTAGCCTGGTAGGACATTTAGCCTGGTTGGACATGTAGCCTAAACACCATCCCTCAGCCTGTAGCCTGGTAGGACATGTAGCCTAAATACCATCCTGTAGCCTGGTAGGACATTTAGCCTGGTTGGACATGTAGCCTAAACACCATCCCCCAGCTTGTAGGCTGGTAGGACATGTAGCCTACATATCTGTCTGTATGTCTCGGTCTCTGTACGTGCAGTACAAATCCCATTATTGTGGAAGCACCTCCTCTAAGAGTATGAATCAGGCTGTTTGAGAAGGTTTGAATCCTAAGCAACCCGTCTACACATTGTTTGAAGTACAATCCAACATAGCTACTGTAGTAGGTCAAAGCTGTGTGCTGGAAAACCTTGGTGGAGCATGGGTGGAGTAGGCATTGTGGGGCTCGTGAATTTCAGACCAACGCCTACTTATTGTTTCTAATATCCAATAGGGCTGTGATGATAAATCTGTTTTTTGTTTCCTTGCCACAATACCAACGAGTATCGCGAAACTGGTATTGTCCCCGGGCCTGATATCTAACTATCTCTGCTCCTTAGGGTGGTGGCTGAGAAGGGGACAGAGGTGATGTTCTCGAAGCCCAAGAAGTGGATCCGTTCTGGAGGTTCGAAGGCGCTGGGGTACGTGGACACCCAGACTCTGGCTGAGGGGACGTGTCGATACGACCTCAACGACACTGACGTGGCCTGGCTGGAGCTCATCAACCACCAGTTCACTCAGATGGGTCAGTGGATTTACCCCCTCAACTACGTAGTGTTGACTGTGGGGGGCTTCAGCACTATGTAGTGTTGACTGTGGGGGGCTTCAGCACTACGTAGTGTTGACTGTGGGGGGCTTCAGCACTATGTTGAGTCATTTGTTCTACTTACCTACAGTCAGATTAACTCATGGATAACATTTAACCCTAACCCTAACTCATTAACTTACCTACAGGATAACATTTAACCCTAACCCTAACTCATTAACTTACCTACAGGATAACATTTAACCCTAACCCTAACTCATTAACTTACCTACAGGATAACATTTAACCCTAACCCATTAACTTACCTACAGGATAACATTTAACCCTAACCCATTAACTTACCTACAGGATAACATTTAACCCTAACCCATTAACTTACCTACAGGATAACATTTAACCCTAACCCATTAACTTACCTACAGGATAACATTTAACCCTAACTCATTAACTTACCTACAGGATAACATTTAACCCTAACCCATTAACTTACCTACAGGATAACATTTAACCCTAACCCATTAACTTACCTACAGGATAACATTTAACCCTAACCCATTAACTTACCTACAGGATAACATTTAACCCTAACCCATTAACTTACCTACAGGATAACATTTAACCCTAACCCATTAACTTACCTACAGGATAACATTTAACCCTAACCCTAACTCATTAACTTACCTACAGGATAACATTTAACCCTAACCCATTAACTTACCTACAGGATAACATTTAACCCTAACCCATTAACTTACCTACAGGATAACATTTAACCCTAACCCTAACTCATTAACTTACCTACAGGATAACATTTAACCCTAACCCTAACTCATTAACTTACCTACAGGATAGCATTTAACCCTAACCCTAACTCATTAACTTACCTACAGGATAACATTTAACCCTAACCCTAACCCATTAACTTACCTACAGGATAACATTTAACCCTAACCCATTAACTTACCTACAGGATAGCATTTAACCCTAACCCATTAACTTACCTACAGGATAGCATTTAACCCTAACCCATTAACTTACCTACAGGATAACATTTAACCCTAACCCATTAACTTACCTACAGGATAACATTTAACCCTAACCCATTAACTTACCTACAGGATAACATTTAACCCTAACCCATTAACTTACCTACAGGATAACATTTAACCCTAACCCATTAACTTACCTACAGGATAACATTTAACCCTAACCCATTAACTTACCTACAGGATAACATTTAACCCTAACCCATTAACTTACCTACAGGATAACATTTAACCCTAACCCTAACTCATTAACTTACCTACAGGATAGCATTTAACCCTAACCCATTAACTTACCTACAGGATAGCATTTAACCCTAACTCATTAACTTACCTACAGGATAGCATTTAACCCTAACCCTAACTCATTAACTTACCTACAGGATAACATTTAACCCTAACTCATTAACTTACCTACAGGATAACATTTAACCCTAACCCATTAACTTACCTACAGGATAACATTTAACCCTAACTCATTAACTTACCTACAGGATAACATTTAACCCTAACCTCACTCATTAACTTACCTACAGGATAACATTTAACCCTAACCCATTAACTTACCTACAGGATAACATTTAACCCTAACCCATTAACTTACCTACAGGATAACATTTAACCCTAACCCATTAACTTACCTACAGGATAACATTTAACCCTAACCCATTAACTTACCTACAGGATAACATTTAACCCTAACCCATTAACTTACCTACAGGATAACATTTAACCCTAACCCATTAACTTACCTACAGGATAACATTTAACCCTAACCCATTAACTTACCTACAGGATAACATTTAACCCTAACCCATTAACTTACCTACAGGATAACATTTAACCCTAACCCATTAACTTACCTACAGGATAACATTTAACCCTAACCCATTAACTTACCTACAGGATAACATTTAACCCTAACTCATTAACTTACCTACAGGATAACATTTAACCCTAACCCATTAACTTACCTACAGGATAACATTTAACCCTAACTCATTAACTTACCTACAGGATAACATTTAACCCTAACCCTCACTCATTAACTTACCTACAGGATAACATTTAACCCTAACCCATTAACTTACCTACAGGATAACATTTAACCCTAACCCATTAACTTACCTACAGGATAACATTTAACCCTAACCCATTAACTTACCTACAGGATAACATTTAACCCTAACCCATTAACTTACCTACAGGATAACATTTAACCCTAACCCATTAACTTACCTACAGGATAACATTTAACCCTAACCCATTAACTTACCTACAGGATAACATTTAACCCTAACCCTAACTCATTAACTTACCTACAGGATAGCATTTAACCCTAACCCATTAACTTACCTACAGGATAGCATTTAACCCTAACTCATTAACTTACCTACAGGATAGCATTTAACCCTAACCCTAACTCATTAACTTACCTACAGGATAACATTTAACCCTAACTCATTAACTTACCTACAGGATAACATTTAACCCTAACCCATTAACTTACCTACAGGATAACATTTAACCCTAACTCATTAACTTACCTACAGGATAACATTTAACCCTAACCCTCACTCATTAACTTACCTACAGGATAACATTTAACCCTAACCCATTAACTTACCTACAGGATAACATTTAACCCTAACCCATTAACTTACCTACAGGATAACATTTAACCCTAACCCATTAACTTACCTACAGGATAACATTTAACCCTAACCCATTAACTTACCTACAGGATAACATTTAACCCTAACCCATTAACTTACCTACAGGATAACATTTAACCCTAACCCATTAACTTACCTACAGGATAACATTTAACCCTAACCCATTAACTTACCTACAGGATAACATTTAACCCTAACTCATTAACTTACCTACAGGATAGCATTTAACCCTAACCCATTAACTTACCTACAGGATAACATTTAACCCTAACCCATTAACTTACCTACAGGATAACATTTAACCCTAACCCATTAACTTACCTACAGGATAACATTTAACCCTAACCCATTAACTTACCTACAGGATAACATTTAACCCTAACTCATTAACTTACCTACAGGATAACATTTAACCCTAACCCATTAACTTACCTACAGGATAACATTTAACCCTAACCCATTAACTTACCTACAGGATAACATTTAACCCTAACCCATTAACTTACCTACAGGATAACATTTAACCCTAACCCATTAACTTACCTACAGGATAACATTATGTCTCTTTGTGCAGTTTTAAGGTTGTTTCTGGAGTCATTGCTAACTAGCGTTATCGCAATGACTGGAAGTCTACAGGAACAACTAGCGTGTCGCACTATCCCTTTAATGTTATCTGTTCCCAAGGCTATGCTGGATGAGACCACCATGGAGAGTTAGGGTTAGTCTAGACCAGTGGTTCTCTATTTTTGGTTTTGTCTCTGGAGCGATCCAATATTCGCATCGCAAAAAATAATGAAATACAATCTGGGAATACTATATTGATAATGTAGCAATTATATGTCAAGGGAAGAACATTCCCAGCTCTTATTGTAATTTTTTGTTGCCCATATTCTTGATGAAGAATGTTATTAAACTCACTGGTTAGAGACCACTAAAATAGTTATATAAATACATTTGTAAAAAAAAGGCAAGTTCATTATCCTTTCTACATGGTTTATTAAGTTCAGCCTGGCGGATTTTTCCACTCAGATACCCGCGACCCACCAGTTGAGAATCGCTGGTCTAGACTGTACTATGTTCTTCAGGCATGGCTGTGCTGGATGAGACCACCATGGAGAGAGCGATGGAGGAGTTTGAGCGGTGTTGCTATGACAGAATGAGACATGCCATGGCAGCGGAGGACGATGAGTGTGACGTGTGTCGGTCACCTGACAGCGAGGACAACAATGAGATGGTGTTCTGTGACAAGTGCAACATCTGTGTTCACCAGGTATGGCTTTTGTTTTATTTTAATATCGCTCATAATTATGCTCTTCAATGGCCAAACTGTCTGGGTGTGTTCTGTGTGCTCCAGGTGTGTTATGGGATTCTGAAGGTACCAAAGGGTAGCTGGCGGTGTCATACCTGTGCTCTCGGCATCTCGCCCAAATGCCAAGTCTGCCCCAAGAAAGGCGGGGCCATGAAGCCCACCCGCAGCGGAACCAAGTGGGTCCACGTCAGCTGTGCTCTGTGGATCCCCGAGGTGATGACCCTTAACCCTGACCTTTAACCCTGCTTATTGTAAGTTAATTTCCTTCTGTGTGGAAGCTAACAAAAGTTTTCAACTCCTGTTGTCATCTGATGTAATCAAAGTGATTTTGTGGTAAATGTTTTGCGTTGGTTTATCTTATGTAAACAAAAACCATAGTGAAACTGCAGATTTCTGACCACTAATGTGACCTCTGGTCTGTATTGTGTATGTCTGCGTAGGTGAGCATTGGGAACCCAGAGAAGATGGAGCCGATCACCAACATGTCCCACATCCCCAGTAACAGATGGGCACTGACCTGCTGTCTCTGTAAAGACCAGACTGGAGCCTGTATACAGGTACACACTGACCTGCTGTCTCTGTAAAGACCAGACTGGAGCCTGTATACAGGTACACACTGACCTGCTGTCTCTGTAAAGACCAGACTGGAGCCTGTATACAGGTACACACTGACCTGCTGTCTCTGTAAAGACCAGACTGGAGCCTGTATACAGGTACACACTGACCTGCTGTCTCTGTAAAGACCAGACTGGAGCCTGTATACAGGTACACACTGACCTGCTGTCTCTGTAAAGACCAGACTGGAGCCTGTATACAGGTACACACTGACCTGCTGTCTCTGTAAAGACCAGACTGGAGCCTGTATACAGGTACACACTGACCTGCTGTCTCTGTAAAGACCAGACTGGAGCCTGTATACAGGTACACACTGACCTGCTGTCTCTGTAAAGACCAGACTGGAGCCTGTATACAGGTACACACTGACCTGCTGTCTCTGTAAAGACCAGACTGGAGCCTGTATACAGGTACACACTGACCTGCTGTCTCTGTAAAGACCAGACTGGAGCCTGTATACAGGTACACACTGACCTGCTGTCTCTGTAAAGACCAGACTGGAGCCTGTATACAGGTACACACTGACCTGCTGTCTCTGTAAAGACCAGACTGGAGCCTGTATACAGGTACACACTGACCTGCTGTCTCTGTAAAGACCAGACTGGAGCCTGTATACAGGTACACACTGACCTGCTGTCTCTGTAAAGACCAGACTGGAGCCTGTATACAGGTACACACTGACCTGCTGTCTCTGTAAAGACCAGACTGGAGCCTGTATACAGGTACACACTGACCTGCTGTCTCTGTAAAGACCAGACTGGAGCCTGTATACAGGTACACACTGACCTGCTGTCTCTGTAAAGACCAGACTGGAGCCTGTATACAGGTACACACTGACCTGCTGTCTCTGTAAAGACCAGACTGGAGCCTGTATACAGGTACACACTGACCTGCTGTCTCTGTAAAGACCAGACTGGAGCCTGTATACAGGTACACACTGACCTGCTGTCTCTGTAAAGACCAGACTGGAGCCTGTATACAGGTACACACTGACCTGCTGTCTCTGTAAAGACCAGACTGGAGCCTGTATACAGGTACACACTGACCTGCTGTCTCTGTAAAGACCAGACTGGAGCCTGTATACAGGTACACACTGACCTGCTGTCTCTGTAAAGACCAGACTGGAGCCTGTATACAGGTACACACTGACCTGCTGTCTCTGTAAAGACCAGACTGGAGCCTGTATACAGGTACACACTGACCTGCTGTCTCTGTAAAGACCAGACTGGAGCCTGTATACAGGTACACACTGACCTGCTGTCTCTGTAAAGACCAGACTGGAGCCTGTATACAGGTACACACTGACCTGCTGTCTCTGTAAAGACCAGACTGGAGCCTGTATACAGGTACACACTGACCTGCTGTCTCTGTAAAGACCAGACTGGAGCCTGTATACAGGTACACACTGACCTGCTGTCTCTGTAAAGACCAGACTGGAGCCTGTATACAGGTACACACTGACCTGCTGTCTCTGTAAAGACCAGACTGGAGCCTGTATACAGGTACACACTGACCTGCTGTCTCTGTAAAGACCAGACTGGAGCCTGTATACAGGTACACACTGACCTGCTGTCTCTGTAAAGACCAGACTGGAGCCTGTATACAGGTACACACTGACCTGCTGTCTCTGTAAAGACCAGACTGGAGCCTGTATACAGGTACACACTGACCTGCTGTCTCTGTAAAGACCAGACTGGAGCCTGTATACAGGTACACACTGACCTGCTGTCTCTGTAAAGACCAGACTGGAGCCTGTATACAGGTACACACTGACCTGCTGTCTCTGTAAAGACCAGACTGGAGCCTGTATACAGGTACACACTGACCTGCTGTCTCTGTAAAGACCAGACTGGAGCCTGTATACAGGTACACACTGACCTGCTGTCTCTGTAAAGACCAGACTGGAGCCTGTATACAGGTACACACTGACCTGCTGTCTCTGTAAAGACCAGACTGGAGCCTGTATACAGGTACACACTGACCTGCTGTCTCTGTAAAGACCAGACTGGAGCCTGTATACAGGTACACACTGACCTGCTGTCTCTGTAAAGACCAGACTGGAGCCTGTATACAGGTACACACTGACCTGCTGTCTCTGTAAAGACCAGACTGGAGCCTGTATACAGGTACACACTGACCTGCTGTCTCTGTAAAGACCAGACTGGAGCCTGTATACAGGTACACACTGACCTGCTGTCTCTGTAAAGACCAGACTGGAGCCTGTATACAGGTACACACTGACCTGCTGTCTCTGTAAAGACCAGACTGGAGCCTGTATACAGGTACACACTGACCTGCTGTCTCTGTAAAGACCAGACTGGAGCCTGTATACAGGTACACACTGACCTGCTGTCTCTGTAAAGACCAGACTGGAGCCTGTATACAGGTACACACTGACCTGCTGTCTCTGTAAAGACCAGACTGGAGCCTGTATACAGGTACACACTGACCTGCTGTCTCTGTAAAGACCAGACTGGAGCCTGTATACAGGTACACACTGACCTGCTGTCTCTGTAAAGACCAGACTGGAGCCTGTATACAGGTACACACTGACCTGCTGTCTCTGTAAAGACCAGACTGGAGCCTGTATACAGGTACACACTGACCTGCTGTCTCTGTAAAGACCAGACTGGAGCCTGTATACAGGTACACACTGACCTGCTGTCTCTGTAAAGACCAGACTGGAGCCTGTATACAGGTACACACTGACCTGCTGTCTCTGTAAAGACCAGACTGGAGCCTGTATACAGGTACACACTGACCTGCTGTCTCTGTAAAGACCAGACTGGAGCCTGTATACAGGTACACACTGACCTGCTGTCTCTGTAAAGACCAGACTGGAGCCTGTATACAGGTACACACTGACCTGCTGTCTCTGTAAAGACCAGACTGGAGCCTGTATACAGGTACACACTGACCTGCTGTCTCTGTAAAGACCAGACTGGAGCCTGTATACAGGTACACACTGACCTGCTGTCTCTGTAAAGACCAGACTGGAGCCTGTATACAGGTACACACTGACCTGCTGTCTCTGTAAAGACCAGACTGGAGCCTGTATACAGGTACACACTGACCTGCTGTCTCTGTAAAGACCAGACTGGAGCCTGTATACAGGTACACACTGACCTGCTGTCTCTGTAAAGACCAGACTGGAGCCTGTATACAGGTACACACTGACCTGCTGTCTCTGTAAAGACCAGACTGGAGCCTGTATACAGGTACACACTGACCTGCTGTCTCTGTAAAGACCAGACTGGAGCCTGTATACAGGTACACACTGACCTGCTGTCTCTGTAAAGACCAGACTGGAGCCTGTATACAGGTACACACTGACCTGCTGTCTCTGTAAAGACCAGACTGGAGCCTGTATACAGGTACACACTGACCTGCTGTCTCTGTAAAGACCAGACTGGAGCCTGTATACAGGTACACACTGACCTGCTGTCTCTGTAAAGACCAGACTGGAGCCTGTATACAGGTACACACTGACCTGCTGTCTCTGTAAAGACCAGACTGGAGCCTGTATACAGGTACACACTGACCTGCTGTCTCTGTAAAGACCAGACTGGAGCCTGTATACAGGTACACACTGACCTGCTGTCTCTGTGTAAAGACCAGACTGGAGCCTGTATACAGGTACACACTGACCTGCTGTCTCTGTAAAGACCAGACTGGAGCCTGTATACAGGTACACACTGACCTGCTGTCTCTGTAAAGACCAGACTGGAGCCTGTATACAGGTACACACTGACCTGCTGTCTCTGTAAAGACCAGACTGGAGCCTGTATACAGGTACACACTGACCTGCTGTCTCTGTAAAGACCAGACTGGAGCCTGTATACAGGTACACACTGACCTGCTGTCTCTGTAAAGACCAGACTGGAGCCTGTATACAGGTACACACTGACCTGCTGTCTCTGTAAAGACCAGACTGGAGCCTGTATACAGGTACACACTGACCTGCTGTCTCTGTAAAGACCAGACTGGAGCCTGTATACAGGTACACACTGACCTGCTGTCTCTGTAAAGACCAGACTGGAGCCTGTATATGCAGGTACACACTGACCTGCTGTCTCTGTAAAGACCAGACTGGAGCCTGTATACAGGTACACACTGACCTGCTGTCTCTGTAAAGACCAGACTGGAGCCTGTATACAGGTACACACTGACCTGCTGTCTCTGTAAAGACCAGACTGGAGCCTGTATACAGGTACACACTGACCTGCTGTCTCTGTAAAGACCAGACTGGAGCCTGTATACAGGTACACACTGACCTGCTGTCTCTGTAAAGACCAGACTGGAGCCTGTATACAGGTACACACTGACCTGCTGTCTCTGTAAAGACCAGACTGGAGCCTGTATACAGGTACACACTGACCTGCTGTCTCTGTAAAGACCAGACTGGAGCCTGTATACAGGTACACACTGACCTGCTGTCTCTGTAAAGACCAGACTGGAGCCTGTATACAGGTACACACTGACCTGCTGTCTCTGTAAAGACCAGACTGGAGCCTGTATACAGGTACACACTGACCTGCTGTCTCTGTAAAGACCAGACTGGAGCCTGTATACAGGTACACACTGACCTGCTGTCTCTGTAAAGACCAGACTGGAGCCTGTATACAGGTACACACTGACCTGCTGTCTCTGTAAAGACCAGACTGGAGCCTGTATACAGGTACACACTGACCTGCTGTCTCTGTAAAGACCAGACTGGAGCCTGTATACAGGTACACACTGACCTGCTGTCTCTGTAAAGACCAGACTGGAGCCTGTATACAGGTACACACTGACCTGCTGTCTCTGTAAAGACCAGACTGGAGCCTGTATACAGGTACACACTGACCTGCTGTCTCTGTAAAGACCAGACTGGAGCCTGTATACAGGTACACACTGACCTGCTGTCTCTGTAAAGACCAGACTGGAGCCTGTATACAGGTACACACTGACCTGCTGTCTCTGTAAAGACCAGACTGGAGCCTGTATACAGGTACACACTGACCTGCTGTCTCTGTAAAGACCAGACTGGAGCCTGTATACAGGTACACACTGACCTGCTGTCTCTGTAAAGACCAGACTGGAGCCTGTATACAGGTACACACTGACCTGCTGTCTCTGTAAAGACCAGACTGGAGCCTGTATACAGGTACACACTGACCTGCTGTCTCTGTAAAGACCAGACTGGAGCCTGTATACAGGTACACACTGACCTGCTGTCTCTGTAAAGACCAGACTGGAGCCTGTATACAGGTACACACTGACCTGCTGTCTCTGTAAAGACCAGACTGGAGCCTGTATACAGGTACACACTGACCTGCTGTCTCTGTAAAGACCAGACTGGAGCTATGTAGCAGGATTGAATAGCTCTTAGTGTAGATTTCTGTTACATATCTATTCAGTAACTTTGTTAGTTACCTATCAGTTACCTTAGCAATCCTCTCTCTGTTCCCTCAGTGTTCAGCTAATAGCTGTCGGACAGCGTTCCATGTGAGCTGTGCCTTAGAGGGCAGTCTGGAGATGAACACCATCATCAAAGAACAGGATGAGGTCAAGTTCAAGTCCTTCTGCCCCAAACACTCTGGTCTGGTGGGAGGAGAGGACGGCGAGGAGGAGGCAGGGAGAGGAGGAAGAGTTCCTGACCTCCCTGCCCCTCGTCCCATCCAAGTCCCCAACCGGGCCCTGAACCTCCGTCACATCAGACTACAGCAGCTGGAGGCGGAGTTAAACCAGTTAGTTGACTTAAAGGA
Source organism: Brachymystax lenok tsinlingensis (assembly GCA_030435695.1). Classification (NCBI taxonomy): domain Eukaryota; kingdom Metazoa; phylum Chordata; class Actinopteri; order Salmoniformes; family Salmonidae; genus Brachymystax; species Brachymystax lenok. The sequence goes on along the minus strand of CM059786.1, from coordinate 45,812,656 downwards.
GGTGTCCCAGGCCCTGCAGCTGAACCAGGAGACAGTCCACTTCATGTATCAGTACTGGAAGCTGAAATACCAAGCCAATCACAGCCAGCCATTGCTGACCACCCAGATGGAGGAGAGTCTGGCGAGGAGAGAGCATGTCCTCCTCCACCACCTCCGGGGGATGGGTCAGGTTGCTGCGCCTACGCCTCCCAGGCTGGCCACACCCAGGCAGCGGTCGCTGGCTATTGGCTGATTGTCTCCAGCTGCATCAGGAGCCACCAAAGAGGGGGATGACTCTAACCCTTAACCCGACCCAATACCAGCAGGTATCTCTAACTGTTGAAATAAATCTGGAGTGGAGCGTTAAATAACCTGGCTGTTGCCTGTGTGCTTGTCTAATGACTGAGAGAAACATCACAAGACTGAGACAAGTGTGCTATGACCCAGACAGACAGGTATAGAAACAGTGGCCCAGTGGTTCTACAAGACAGACAGAACTACTGTACTGCTCAGAATCAGAAACAGAACTACTGTACTGCTCAGAACTAGACAGGGGAGGGGAGCGTGTTATTTATTGGGGACAGGGGAGGGGAGCGTGTTATTGGGGACAGGGGAGGGGAGCGTGTTATTATGCTCTTTTGTTTATTTATAAAGCACTTCTTTTAAAACTACCTCCATATATATCATCATTAATTTTAATTAGATATACAAATTTTATGACCAGATCACAGATGTGGATTACATTACAAACTCCTGCGGTCTCCACAGAGTTGGGAAGGACTGCCTTCAGTTCCTTTGCACCTTATTTATGGAACAAACTGCAGATCAAACTTAAGTTAGACACTCTGGTGTCCCTTGCCCATTTCAAAAATGTTATGGAGGATCAATATGTCTGTGATTGTTTCTGATGAATGTGTCTTTGTTTTGAAATGTTCTTGTCTGTATGCCTAGAACTGTACATGTTTACACAGGGCACAGCCGTACAAGAGATCCAGGTCTGTCTGTTTTCCCTGTTAAAATAAAGATTTAAAAAAAAATATATATTTTTTTTTTATTGGGGACAGGGGAGGGGAGCGTGTTTATTGGACAGGGGCGTGTTGTTGATTGGGGACAGGAGCGTGGTGTCAGTCGGTCCAGCCACCTGGATTCTCAGTGCATCGCGCCGACAGGAATAAACATCCCTCCAGGAAGAAGGACAGGGGTGTATGTTTCATGATTATGACTCGTGGTGTAATCGTAACAACATATAGGAACTCAAGTTCTTTTGTTCACCTGACCTAGAATTCCACAATCAAATGCAGACAAAATTATCTCCCAAGAGAATTCTCGCCGGTTGTCACAGCCGTGTATATCCCCCCTCAAGCCAATACCACAACGGCCCTCAAGGAACTTCACTTAATGCAAACTGGAAACCATATATCCTAAGGCTGCATTTATTGTAGCTGGGGATTTTAACAAAACACATTGGAGGAAAAGGCTACCGAAGTTCTATCAGCATATTGACTGCAGCACTCGCGCTGGAAAAACACTGGACCATTGTTACTCTAACTTCCACCATGTCTACAAGGCCCTCCCCGCCCCTCTTTCAGCATATCTGACCCTGACTCCATTTTGCCCCTCCCTTCCTATAGACAGACACTCAAACAGGAAGTACCCGCGCTAAGGACTATTGAACGCTGGTCTGACCATTCGGAATTCACACTTCAAGATTGTTTTGATCATGCGAACTGGGATATGTAGGGATATCCTCCGAATAATATCGATGTATACGCTGATTTGGTGAGTGAGTTTATAAGGAAGTGTATAGGTGTTGTACCCACTGTGACTATTAAAACCTACCCTAACCTGAAACTGTGGATTGATGGCAGCATTCACGCAGAACTGAAAGCACGAACCACCACATTTAACCATGGCAATGCGACTGGGTATATGGCAGAATACAAACAGAGTAGTCATTCCCTCCACTAGGCAATCAAACAAGCAAAATGTCAGTATGGCTCAGACACGGGGATGTATGTGGCAGGGTCTACAGACAATCACGGACTACAAAAGGAAAAAAAGCCATGTCGCGGCCACCGACGTCTTGCTTCCAGGCAAACTAAACACCTTCTTTGCCCACTTCGAGCATAATACAGTGCCACTAACGCGGCCCGCTACCAAGGACTGTGGGCTCTCCTTCTGTGTTAACCCTCGCAAGGCTGCCGGCATCTCTAGCCGTGTCCTCCGAGCATGCGCAGACCAGCTAGCTGGTGTGTTTACGGACATATTCAATCTCTCCCTATCACAGTCTGCTTTTCCCACATGCTTCAAGATGGCCACCCTAGACCCACTTCAATTTGCATACCGCCCCAATAGGTACACAGACGATGCAATCGCCATTACACTGCCCTATCCCATCTGGACAAGAGGAATACCTATGTAAGAATGCTGTTCATTGACTGTAGCTCAGCATTCAACACCATAGTACCCTCCAAGATCATCATTAAGCTTGAGGCCCTGGATCTCAACCCCGCCCTGTACAATTGGGTACCGGACTTCCTTACGGGCCGGCCCCCAGGTGATGTAGGTAGGAAACAACATTTCCACTTCGCTGATCCTCAACACTGGGGCCCCACAAGGGTGCGTGCTCAGCCCCCTCCTGTACTCAGTGGAGGTTCTAGACCCTTTCAACTGGGGGGGCCAAGCTGGGCCAGTTGTACTGTTAGAGGGGCCAGTTACATTAGACGTTATTGTTGTCATATTGTTTTCTTCTTCATTGCAGGCATTAGTAGGCAAAAGACCATGTCCCTCTAGTAAATGTGTGGGTTTAATTAGTGTTCCACGTTGCCACTGTCTAATAACGGATGTAAAAAAAGAATAGCAAAAATTAATTATGCAAAAATTATTTTATACTCCACATTTAGGGGGGGCCACAAGGGGGTCCAAAATTGTTGTCACAGGGGCACTGGCCCCCTCCCCAGAACCGCCAGTACTCCCTGTTCCGCCCATGACTGCGTGGCCATGCACACCTCCAACTCAATCATCAAGTTTACAGACGACACAACAGTAGTAGTAGGGTTGATTACCAACAACGACACGACCTACAGGGAGGAGGTGAGGGCTCTCTGAGTGTAGTGTGCTCTCAATCAACGTCAACAAAACAAAGGAGATGATCGTGGACTTCAGGAAACAGCAGAGGGAGCACCCCCCTATCCACCAACGGGCCAGCAGAGGAGAAGGTGGAAAGCTTTAAGTTCCTCAGCGTACACATCACGGACAAACTGAAATGGTCCACCCACACAGACAGTGTGGTGAAGATGGCGCAACAGCGCCTCTTCAACCTCAGGAGACTGAAGAAATTTGTCTTGGCACCTAAAACCCTCAAACTTTTACAGATGCACAATTGAGAGCATCCTGTCGGGCTGTATCACCCCCTGGTATGGCAGCTGCTCCACCCACAACCGCAGGGCTCTCCAGAGGGTGGTACGGTCTGCCCAATGCATCACCGGGGGCAAACTACCTGCCCTCCAGGACACCTACAGCACCCGATGTCACAGGAAGGGCAAAAAGATCATCAAGGACAACAACCACCCGAGCCACTGCCTGTTCACCCCGTTATCATCCAGAAGGCAAGGTCAGTACAGGTGCATCAAAGCTGGGACAGAGAGACAGAAGCTGTTTTCAATCTCGAGGCCATCAGTCTGTTAAATAGCCATCACTAGCCGGCTACCACCCGGTTACTCAACCCTGCACCTTAGAGGCTGCTGCCCTATGTACATAGGCATGGAATCACTACTCACTTTAATAATGTTTACATACCGCTTTACTCATCTCATATGTATATACGGTTTTCAATTCTACCGTATTTTAGTTAACTTGTTAGGGAGCGGCAGCTGAGGGGTCGGTTTTGGAGAGTCTGGCGTCCCCAAAGTAAAATGCTTGCCGCTCAGAAAATAGGATATGCACATAATTAGTACTATTGGATAGGAAACACTGAGGTTTCCAAAAGTGTTAACATAATGTCTGTGAGTTAAACAGAACTCATTTGGCAGTCAAAAACCAGAGAGAATTCCATCCGGAAATGTCATTCTGGTGGCTTATGGCTCACTTTGAGACAGTGCCTATTGAAAAGTCTTTAAAACAGGACACTGAATGTAGTACCTATTGCTTCCACTGGATGTCAGCAGTGTATATGTAAAGTTTCATGGCAATCGGAACCAATGTGTTCAATAGGTAGGGGTTTTGGTGAGTGGAGCTCTATTTCAGTTGCACGTCTTTGGGCGCACGTTTGGCTGAGCGGTCCACTTTATTTGACTTATATAACGTTTAGGTGACCATCCAAGTGAAAGATTATCACTTTTATTCATAAAAGATAAGCTACGTATGCATTTTAATTGGTTTTTGTTTTGTTGAGGAAAAGTTTATAGGTTTAGTTGAACGCGTTCTCTTCATGTTGGATTTTCTGAACACAAGGCGCCAACCAAACTGAGATTTATGGATATAAATTACTTTTTCTAACCAAATACCCATGGATTGTCTTCGTTGGACACTTAGGAAGCCCTCTGCAGAAGTTCTACAAAAGGTAAGGCACAGGTTTTCCCTGTGAAATGCATTTTCTATCGACCGCTGGCTAAAGATTTCATGGTTATGGAAAATATTGAAGGTGCTACCCTCAAACAATCAAATGTAGTGCTTTCGACGTAAAGCCTTTTTGAAATCCGACAACGCTGTGATATTGCCAAGAAGCAGAGCTAGCGCCCCACTACTGCCTAACAAGTTAATGCCACTCCGACATTGCTCGTCCTAATATTTACACTACCGTTCAAATGTTTGTGGTCACTTAGAAATGTCCTTGTTTTTGAAAGAAAAGCAATTTTTTGGTCCATTAAAATAACATCAAATTGATCGGAAATACAGTGTAGACATTGTTAATGTTGTAAATGACTATTGTAGCTGGAAACGGCAGATTAAATTTTTTATGGAATATCTACATAGGCGTACAGAGGCCCATTATCAGCAACCATCACTCCTGTGTTCCAATGGCACGTTGTGTTAGCTAATCCAAGTTCATAATTTTAAAAGGCTAATTGATCATTAGAAAACCCATTTGCAATTATGTTAGCACAGCTGAAAACTGTTGTTCTGATTAAAGAAGCAATAAAACTGGCCTTCAGACTAGTTGAGTATCTGGAGCATCAGCATTTGTGGGTTCGATTACAGGCTCAAAATGGACAGAAACAAAGCACTTTCTTCTGAAACTCGTCAGTCTATTCTTGTTCTGAGAAATTAAGGCTATTCCATGCGAGAAATTTCCAAGAAACTGAAGATCTGGTACATCGCTGTGTACTACTCCCTTCACAGAACAGCGCAAACTGGCTCTAACCAGAATAGAAAGAGGAGTGGGAGGCCCCGCTGCACAACTGAGCAAGAGGACAAGTATATTGGAGTGTCTAGATTGTGAAACAGATGCTTCACAAGTCCTCAACTGGCAGCTTTATTAAATGGTACCCGCAAAACACCAGTCTCAACGTAAACAGTGAAGAGGCGACTGTTCTTTTGCCCATCTTAGTCTTTAATTTTTATTGGCCAGTCTGAGATATGGCTTTTTCTTTGCAACTCTGACTAGAAGGCCAGCATCCCGGAGTCGCCCCGGAGACTGGTAGGTCCTCTGGCACTGGCCTTTTAATTATCCCAAAGCCTAGGACCAAGAGGCATGGAGAGGCAGCCTTTAGTTATTATGCCCTCAGCCTCTGGAATAGCCTGCCAGAGAACCTGAGGACATATTTAAGAGAACTTAAAATAAATCTTTATAGCTGCTTTTATCATGTTTGTTGTGTAGTAAATAAAGCTTTTATTTTCATAGATTTTCCTGTAAAGCACATTGTGTCTGAAATGTGCTATATAAATTAAGCTTGATTTGATTTTGAGGATGCTGGAATTATATTTTGGAAGAATGTGCGCATGCCTACAGGAGACTTTTGAACTAGCCTAATCAGATTAAAACGTGACTGGTTGTTTATGCCTCAAGTTATTTTATGTGCACAACGTATTTACGCACAGCCTTTAATCTGCAACGAGTCCATTTGAGGGAAAATGAGCCAGGGTTTCCCTTAGCCGGTAATTGCGGGGGAAAAAACAATTTAAATTGTAGCAGGCCAAATTGTTCGGGAGAGACTATCATTTTATCATAGCCTACACCCTGAATTTGCTTCAGCACCATTCTCTCCCACCTTGCATGCATGTGAGCCTACTGCTGAGGAGAGAGAGCCAGAGAGACTTCACTTAGGCCACTGGTGATTGTGAAGATGAACCTTTTTCATTGAAACAAAAGTTATTGAAAAGCCTACGAGGAATTTAATATTGTAGAGGAAGATAATGTTGGCACAGCAAAATGCAGGCTACTGTGCAACTTCTTATTCAGGTCGGATGCAATTTTGGAACATACATTTATATAAAATAATGTGCTTTATTATTGTAGGCCTGTTTATTAATCAAAACCTGTGTTTAATTGTGTTGAGACACTGTCATTGGCTGAAATAAATTATCTTTAATTGTGTGCTCCATATTTAGTTTAGGATGGGTTATAAGTAGACCAGTTGTCAAATCAATAGCCTATTTCTGTCATTTGTTGGGTATTGTAGGCACTTGCCTTTTGTTAGTAATTGCTGCAATATAGTCTGTTCAAAACTGTGTCAAGGTTTAAACCAGTTCGCAATTGTTTTATTTCATTCTGTTGAGACATTTTCTTTAGCCAAATAAAGTTTAAACTAATGCTGTGTTTGCCCCAATATAATACAGTGCATTCTGAAAGTATTCAGACCCCATAACCTTTTCCACGTGTTGTTACGTTACAGCCTTGTTCTAAAATTGATTACATTTCCCTCAGTCTACACACAATGCCCCATAATGCCAAAGCAAAAACAGATTTTTTGAAATCTTTGAAAAATATATTTAAAAAATCACAATTACATAAGCATTCAGACCCTTTACTCAGTAATTTCTTGAAGCACCTTTGGCAGTGATTACAGCCTCGAGTCTTCTTGGGTATGACGCTACAAGCTTGGCACACCTATATTTGGGAAGTTTCTCGCTGCACAGCTATTTTCAGGTCTCTCCAAAGATGTTCGATCGGATTCAAGTCCGGCCTCTGGCTGGGCCACTCAAGGACATTCAGAGACTTGTCCTGAAGCCACTCCTGCGTTGTCTTGGCTGTGTGCTTAGGGTCGTTGTCCTGTTTGAAGGTGAACCTCGCACCAGTCTGAGGTCCTGAGCGCTCTGGAGCAGGTTTTCGTCAAGGATCTTGCTGTACTTTTATCTTTCCCTCGATCCTGACTAGTCTCCTAGTCCCTACCGCTGATAAACATTCCCACAGCATGATGCGGCCACCACCATGCTTCCCCGTAGGGATGGTGCCAGGTTTCCTCCAGACGTGACGCTTGGCATTCAGGCCATAGTTCAATCCTGTTTCTCATGGTCAGAGTCCTTTAGGTGCCTTTTGGCAAACTCCAAGCGGGCTGTCATGTGCCTTTTACTGAAGAGTGGCTTCTGTCTGGCCACTAACATAAAAGGCCTGAATGGTGGAGGGCTGCAGAGATAGTTGTCCTTCTGGAAGGTTCTCCCATCTCCACAGAGGAAATCTGTAGCTCTGTCAGTGACCATAAGGTTCTTGGTCACCTCCCCTGACCAAGGCACCTCCCCCGATTGCTCAGTTTGGCCAGCTCTAGGAAGAGTCTTGGTGGTTCCAAACTTCTTCCATTTAAGAATAATGGAGGCCGTGTTCTTGGGGACCTTCAAATCTGCAGAAATGTTTTTGTACCCTTCCCCAGATCTGTGCCTCGACAATCCTGTCTCGGAGCTCTACAGACAATTCCTTCAACCTCATGGCTTAGTTTTTGCTCTGTCATGCACTGTCAACTGTGGGACCTTACAGTGAGGGAAAAAAGTATTTGATCCACTGCTGATTTTGTACGTTTGCCCACTGACAAAGAAATGATCAGTCTATAATTGTAATGGTAGGTTTATTTGAACAGTGAGACAGAACAAAAAAATCCATAAAAACGCATGTGAAAAATGTTATAAATTGATTTGCATTTTAATGAGGGAAATAAGTATGACCCCCTCTCAATCAGAAAGATTTCTGGCTCCCAGGTGTCTTTTATACAGGTAACAAGCTGAGATTAGGAGCACACTCTTAAAGGGAGTGCCCCCTAATCTCAGCTTGTTACCTGTATAAAAGACACCTGTCCACAGAAGCAATCAATCAGATTCCAAACTCTCCACCATGGCCAAGACCAAAGAGCTCTCCAAGGATGTCAGGGACAAGATTGTAAACCTACACAAGGCTGGAATGGGCTACAAGACCATTGCCAAGCACCCTGGTGAGAAGGTGACAACAGTTGGTGCGATTATTCGCAAATGGAAGAAACACAAAAGAACTGTCAATCTGCCTCGGCCTGAGGCTCCATGCAAGATCTCACCTCGTGGAGTTGCAATGATCATGAGAACGGTGAGGAATCAGCCCAGAACTATCTTGTCAATGATCTCAAGGCAGCTGGGACCATAGTCACCAAGAAAACAATTGGTAACACACTACGCCGTGAAGGACTGAAATCCTGCAGCGATCGCAAGGTCCCCCTGCTCAAGAAATCACATATACATGCCCGTCTGAAGTTTGCCAATGAACGTCTGGGTGAAAGTGTTGTGGTCAGATGAGACCAAATGGAGCTCTTTGGCATCAACTCAACTCGCCGTGTTTGGAGGAGGAGGAATGCTGCCTATGACCCCAATAACCCCATCCCCACCGTCAAACATGGAGGTGGAAACATTATACTTTGGGGGTGTTTTTCTGCTATGGGGACAGGACAACTTCACTGCATAAAAGGGGCGATGGGGCCATGTACCGTCAAATCTTGGGTGAGAACCTCAGCCAGGGCATTGAAAATGAGTCGTGGATGGGTATTCCAGCATGACAATGACCCAAAACACACGGCCAAGGCAACAACGGAGTGGCTCAAGAAGAAGCACATTAAAGGCCTAGCCAGTGGCCTAGCCAGTCTCCAGACCTTAATCCCATAGAAAATCTGTGGAGGGAGCTGAAGGTTCGAGTTGCCAAACGTCAGCTTCAAAACCTTAATGACTTGGAGAAGATCTGCAAAGAAGAGCGGGACAAAATCCCTCCTGAGATGTGTGCCAACTACAAGAAACGTCTGACCTCTGTGATTGCCAACAAGGGTTTTTCCACCAAGTCATGTTTTGCAGAGGGGTCAAATACTTATTTCCCTCATTAAAATGCAAATCAATTTATAACGTTTTTCTGGATTTTTTTGTTATTCTGTCTCTCACTGTTCAAATAAACCTACCATTTATAGACTGATAATTTCTTTGTCAGTGGGCAAACGTACGAAATCAGCAAGGGATCAAATACCTTTTTCCCCTCACTGTATATAGACAGGTGTGTGCCTTTCCAAATCATGTCCAATCAATTGAATTCACCACATCAAGGATGACCAATGGAAACAGGATGCACCTGAGCTCAATTTCAAATTTCTAAAAACCTGTTTTCGCTTTGTCATTATGGGGTATTGTGATGTCATGATAGGGTATTGTGATGTCATTATGGGGTATTGTGTGTAGATTGATGAGATGTTTTTTTTTAACCCTTTTTAGAATAAGGCTGTAACGTAACATGTGGAAAAGGTCAAGGGGTCTGAATTCTTTCTGAATGCACTGTATTCCCTATAAACAATGGCTTGACTTTTGATATTACCCTACCAAAGTTACTCCTATAATCTAACAATATAATGCTTATCTTTATACAACATATTCTGATAGACTTACAGAAGGTTAATTCGAAAATGTCATAACTGTATAGCAGATTCAGTAGCCATCTGACAAAGAAATGCATGTGGGTGTTGTAGCATGTTGCCAGTATCTCTCTCTGGGACAGGCTATTAATACACTGAACAAAAATAAGTGCAACATGGGACCAACACTTCACATGTTTCATGAACTGAAATAAAAGATCCCAGAAGTGTTCCATATACTAAAAAAGCGTATTTTTCTCAATTATTTTACACATTTGTTTACATCCGTTAGTGAGCATTTTATCCTAGGCTACCACACATTACGCACGACAGCAAAGTTACAATTATAGGCTAGCATGTTGTGCGACATGCGTATTAGCCTCCCCTTTATTGCTGCTTTCAACAGTTAAATGAATGTTTAGTTGTCCTGATCTTAATCATTGTAATGACATGTTTGAATGATAAACAACTACAATAAGATGCAGAGGGTTTTCTTTTTGCGTCACCAAGATTGAATGGTTACGGGTCTGAACAAATAACTGCTATAGCCTACCACCAGCTTTCTCCTTTCAAACTCCCCTGGCCATGTCTATTGGCTGCTGTACTTAACATTCAGCAAACAAGAGTGTGCATCCCTCTTCCAACAGTCTATTAGTATAAGAAATGGTCAAACAAAATTCTTCCAGCAAGCAATTCTAGTCTAGCTTTTCCTGGGGCTCCAAGAGCTAAGGAGCGTTTAAGGAGAGAGGCCAATGGAGAGCATGGTGCATATTGTGCAAGAGACGAAGGCTATAAGTTAGAAGCTTATGCATAGTTAGTTATTGCCTTGAATTTATTACCTGAAAGAGGTACGATCGATCCATTCTCTTTCAGGTAATTCTCTCGCTCTACCTCTTTCAGGTAATTCTCTCTCAATTTAAATAAATTCATTAGACCCTAATCTAAGGATTTCACATGACTTTACATTTTAATATGAATAAAATCCAGCCCAAAGCCTAGTCCTGGAATAAAATTATTCTCAACAGAGATTCTCCTTCATCTGTGTCAGGGAAACCGGCCCAAGAGATTCTCATTCATCTGTGTCAGGGAAACCGTCCCTAGAGATTCTCCATCCGTGTCAGGGAAACCGGCCCTAGAGATTCTCCATCCGTGTCAGGGAACCCGTCCCTAGAGATTCTCCATCCGTGTCAGGGAACCCGGCCCTAGAGATTCTCCTTCATCTGTGTCAGGGAAACCGGCCCTAGAGATTCTCCTTCATCTGTCAGGGAAACCGGCCCTAGAGATTCTCCTTCATCTGTGTCAGGGAAACCGGCCCTAGAGATTCTCCTTCATCTGTCAGGGAAACCGGCCCTAGAGATTCTCCTTCATCTGTCAGGGAAACCGGCCCTAGAGATTCTCCTTCATCTGTCAGGGAAACCGGCCCTAGAGATTCTCCTTCATCTGTCAGGGAAACCGGCCCTAGAGATTCTCCTTCATCTGTCAGGGAAACCGGCCCTAGAGATTCTCCTTCATCTGTGTCAGGGAAACCGGCCCTAGAGATTCTCCTTCATCTGTCAGGGAAACCGGCCCTAGAGATTCTCCTTCATCTGTCAGGGAAACCGGCCCTAGAGATTCTCCTTCATCTGTCAGGGAAACCGGCCCTAGAGATTCTCCTTCATCTGTCAGGGAAACCGGCCCTAGAGATTCTCCTTCATCTGTCAGGGAAACCGGCCCTAGAGATTCTCCTTCATCTGTCAGGGAAACCGGCCCTAGAGATTCTCCTTCATCTGTCAGGGAAACCGGCCCTAGAGGTTCTTAGAACCTGAAGCCACAGAATGGAGGCTAAAATGTGTGATGGTTTTTAACACTTTTATTGCATGATTCAACCATTTTGAAGTCTTGCACAAAAAGATTATCATCAGCAACAAACTTACAATCTTATTAGTTGTATGATATTTACAATAAATGCATCACTTTTCCCTCATATTATTTATATATTAGTCTCTGGGTACTATGACAACAGCAGTTACAACACTCCTAATAGCACAATGCAGCTCAACAGTAAATGACAGTGCTCAATAACAACTGGTTTAACTACATCCATCCATCCATCAACCACTGCCAGGGTAGAGAAAGGTTTAGTTAGGGTGAACTCTGCCAGGGTAGAACGAGGTTTAGTTAGGGTGAACTCTGCCATGGTAGAGAGAGGGTTTTTTATTTATTTTATTTAACCTTTTTTAACTAGGCAAGTCAGTTAAGAACAAATATTTACAATGATGGCCTAGGAACAGTGGGTTAACTGCCTTGTTCAGTTGCAGAACAACAGATGTTTACCTTGTCAGCTCGGGGATTCGATCTAGCAACCTTCTGGTTACTGGCCCAACGCTCTAAACTAGGCTACCTGCCGCCCCTAGGGTTATGATAGGGTGAACTCTGCCAGGGTAGAGAGAGGTTTAGTTAGGGTGAGAGAGAGGGTTGGGTTATGATAGGGTGATTGTGGAGGCTGGTGAACTCTGTACATGAGGTTCTGGCTGTTGTGTCCATATTTACGTCTGATTTTCAAACAACTTCTCTCCAATTGGGCGTTTTTCTTCCTCTTCAGCTGTGGAATATGCTGTCATTAGAGTGAATGGGGAAACGTTCTACAGGCTTCTCTCCCAGCAGATCAAACAACACTGTATAGAGATGACTGAACCAGGAATAACATCCTGATGGGGTAAAAAAAGGGTTAGCTTCAACATGGACCTCAAGAACTCAAACTGTGGACAGATTGAAACAAAGATTAAAGCATACTGAACTAACTTCAATAAAAGTCCACTTATTCTGGTATTAAAAGCACAGGTACGTGTTGATACTGACGACATCAGAACATGGCGAAGACTAAGCAGTTGTTAGATTATCACTGTACTGACAAAGACGCAATAAGAACCTTTTGCTTCCAATTCTTAACAAAAAAAGACTTCAAATTGTCTCCATTTTTGTAGTTTGCATTCTCTCTGAACTACCAGTTTGGCCATAATGAGTTTGTTGTGAGAGTTATCAGGTCTGGAAACATTTACATCAGGAAGCTAGACTAGTAAAGTACATACACTATATAGCTATATAGACAAAAGTATGTGGACACCCCTACAAATGAGTGGATTCAGCTATTTCAGCCACACCCGTTGCTGACAGGTGCAAGAAAAATCCAGCACCGAGCCATGCAATCTCCATAGACAAACATTGTCAGTAGAATGGCCTTACTGAAGAGCTCTGACTTTCAACGTGGCACTGTCATAGGATGCCACCTTCCAACAAGCCAGTTCACCAAATGTCTGCCCTGCTAGAGCTGCCCCCGGTCAACTGTAAGTGCTGTTATTGTGAAGTGGAAACGTCTAGGAGCAACAATGGCTCAGCCACGAAGTGGTAGGCCACACAAGCTCACAGAACGGGACCACAGAGTGCTGAAGCGCGTAAAAAAAAAAATCTGTCCTCGGCTGCAACATTCACAACCGAGTTCCAAACTGCCTCTGGAAGCAAAGTCGGCACAAGAATTGTTCGTCGGGGGAGCTTCATGAAATGGGTTTCCATAGCTGAGCAGCCATACACAAGGCTAAGGTCACCATACACAATGCCATTGGATTCTGGAGCAGTGGAAACACATTCTGTGGAGTGATGAATCACGCTTCACCATCTGGCATTCCGACAGACAAATATGAGTTTGGCAGATGCCAGGAGAACGCTACCTGGCCCAATGCATAGTGCCAACTGTAAAGTTTGGTGGAGGAGGAATAATGGTCTGGGTCTAGGTCCCTTAGTTCCAGTGAAGGGGAATCTTAACGCTACAGCATACAATGACATTCTAGTCAATTCTGTGCTTCCAACTTTGTGGCAACAGTTTGGGGAAGGCCCTTTCCTGTTTCAGCATGGCAATGCCCCTGTGCACAAAGCGAGGTCCATACAGAAATGGTTTGTAGAGATCAGTGTGGAAGAACTTGACTGGCCTGCACGGAGCTCTAACCTCAACCCTATCAAACACCTAAGGGATGAATTGGAACGCCGACTGTGAGCCAGGCCTAATCGCCCAACATCAGTGCCCGACTGTTAATGTTCTTGTGGCTGAATGGAAGCAAGTCCCCACAGCAATGTCCCAACATCTAGTGGAAAGCCTTCCCAGAAGAGTGGAGGCTGTTATAGCAGCAAAGGGGGACCAACTCCATATTAATGCCCATGATTTTGGAATGAGATGTTCGACGAGCAGGTGTCCACATACCTTTGGTCATGTAATGTAACTCACTGTGCTTTAAACCACATGGATGACTCATCTCACAAAAAGAAAACATTACATGCTCAAGCCAAGAACTCCTGAGCTCACCTAAAAGACTCAAGTAGAAAACCTGAAATAATCTCAATAAGGCTTCAGAGTAAAAGTCCACAATGTTTAAAAGTAAAACTCCAAAGTAGAAGTCCACAACAAGGTTTCAGCTCTGTGCTTTAATAACACTATCTGATCAGGTGTAGTAGCATTACTCAAATGAAGAAAACAATTAAAACAATATTATGTACTTGTCTAGAATTAAATGTATCCTATGGCTATTACAGGAAACAAACATAATTCAAGGCCTATCCTTAGATATTACAGATATAAAACAACCTGGTACTAACAATATTCCAGTATTACTAGAATGTTGCACTTTCATATACACACATAAATAATAGAACCCTGTTTAAAGTAATCTATGAAGGGAGAGAAGGAGTGGCGCTTCAAGAGACAAATGCTGTAGCTGGGAGGTGGACCGTACTCTGCTGACTGTAGCTGGGAGGTGGACCGTACTCTGCTGACTGTAGCTGGGAGGTGGACCGTACTCTGCTGACTGTAGCTGGGAGGTGGACCGTACTCTGCTGGCTGTAGCTGGGAGGTGGACCGTACTCTGCTGGCTGTAGCTGGGAGGTGGACCGTACTCTGCTGGCTGTAGCTGGGAGGTGGACCGTACTCTGCTGGCTGTAGCTGGGAGGTGGACTGTACTCTGCTGGCTGTAGCTGGGAGGTGGACTGTACTCTGCTGGCTGTAGCTGGGAGGTGGACTGTACTCTGCTGGCTGTAGCTGGGAGGTGGACTGTACTCTGCTGGCTGTAGCTGGGAGGTGGACTGTACTCTGCTGGCTGTAGCTGGGAGGTGGACTGTACTCTGCTGGCTGTAGCTGGGAGGTGGACTGTACTCTGCTGGCTGTAGCTGGGAGGTGGACTGTACTCTGCTGGCTGTAGCTGGGAGGTGGACTGTACTCTGCTGGGAGGTGAGCCGTACTCTGCTGACTGTAGCTGGGAGGTGAGCCGTACTCTGCTGACTGTAGCTGGGAGGTGAGCCGTACTCTGCTGACTGTAGCTGGGAGGTGAGCCGTACTCTGCTGACTGTAGCTGGGAGGTGAGCCGTACTCTGCTGACTGTAGCTGGGAGGTGGACTGTACTCTGCTGGGAGGTGGACCGTACTCTGCTGACTGTACTCTGCTGGGAGGTGGACCGTACTCTGCTGACTGTACTCTGCTGGGAGGTGTACCGTACTCTGCTGACTGTACTCTGCTGGGAGGTGTACCGTACTCTGCTGACTGTACTCTGCTGGGAGGTGCCTCTCTACCACAGACAGGTGTGTGTTTAGTTCTCTCAGTGCAGACGAGTTACAGACAAACAACTAACAGGTAGAAGCTGAGTGGAAGGGCCTGATTAGCTGGCTGTCTGAGTATAGAAGGACCTGGTTGGTTGGAGTTGTAGATTAGTACAGCAGTTCCCTGATGAGGAGAGAGACAACATACATTCATAAAGGGCTTTGTGTCTGTCTGTCATCTTAAAGACATTATGGGGTTGGGTCCTGTTCTGCTGCAGGCCAGCGTCTCCCATTCTGTGGTCAGGCTGTTAGACCTGAAACTCAAGGCCTCTCCTGAAGCCTTTAGGGGGTTGTGTCGGGGGCCAGGTCAGCCTAGGCCTCAGTCCACTCTGGGTAAGGGTGTTGGGTTAGGGGTGGTCGTGTTCCTGGCAGCAGAGCTGTCCCTTGGGGGGCCAGGGCCGCAGCGCCCCCTCCTGGTGGTTCTTGCAGAAAGAGTTGGGGCACAGCTGGCAGAACACCTCAGATGGCTTCCCACACACGTCACAGTGGTGCCACGGGCAGTCCCAGCGTCCTGAAATATAACGTAATAACCATTATAATAGATATTATAGAACTAACACATTGTTATATCTATCTAGTCCAGCGGTTTACAAACTAGTGGTCACAACCCCATGTTGGCTCGCCTGATATGAAAATGAAAAATGTCCAAAATCCAGTAAAACAAAATATATACAGTTGAAGTGGGAAGTTTACATACAACTTAGCCAAATACATTTAAAAGCTCAGTTTTTCACAATTCCTGACATTTAATCATAGTAAAAATTCCCTGTCTTAGGTCAGTTAGTATCACCACTATATTTTAAGAATATGAAATAATATTAGAGAGAATGATTTATTTCAGATTTTATTTCTTTCATCACATTCCCAGTGGGTCAGAAGTTTACATACTCAATTAGTATTTGGTAGCATTGCCTTTAAATTGTTTAACTTGGGTCAAACATTTCGGGTAGCCTTCCACAAGCTTCCCACAATAAGTTGGGTGAATTTTGGCCCATTCCTCCTGACAGAGCTGGTGTAACAGACAGGTTTGTAGGCCTCCTTGCTCGCACACGCCTTTTCAGTTCTGTCCACAATTATTTTATAGGATTGAGGTCAGGGCTTTGTGATGGCCACTCCAATACCTTGACTTTGTTGTCCTTTAGCCATTTTGCCACAACTTTGGAAGTATGCTTGGGGTCATTGTTCATTTGGAAGACCCATTTGCGACCAAGCTTTAACTTCCTGACTGATGTCTTGAGATGTTGCTTCAATATATCCACATCATTTTCCTTCCTCATGATGCCATCTATTTTGTGAAGTGCACCAGTCCCTCCTGCAGCAAAGCACCCTCACAACATGATGCTGCCACCCCCGTGCTTCACGGTTGGGATGGTGTTCTTCGGGTTGCAAGCCTGCCCCTTTTTCCTCCAAACATAACGATTGTCATTATGGCCAAACAGTTCTATTTTTGTTTCATCAGACCAGAGGACATTTCTCCAAAAAGTACGATCTTTGTCCCCATGTGCTGATGCAAACCGTAGTCTGGCTTTTTTATGGTGGTTTTGGAGCAGTGGCTTCTTCCTTGCTGAGCGGCCTTTCAGGTTATGTCGATATAGGACTGATTTTACTGTGGATATAGATACTTTTGTACCGGTTTCCTCCAGCATCTTCAAAAGGTCCTTTGCTGTTATTCTGGGATTGATTTGCACTTTTCGCACCAAAGTACGTTCATCTCTAGGAGACAGAACGCGTCTCCTTCCTGAGCGGTATGACGGCTGCGTGGTCCCATGGTGTTTATACTTGCGTACTATTGTTTGTACAGATGAACGTGGTACCTTCAGGCGTTTGGAAATTGCTCCCAAGAATGAACCAGACTTGTGGAGGTCTACAATTATTTTTCTGAGGTCTTGGCTGATTTCTTTTCATTTTCCCATGATGTCAAGCAAAGAGGCACTGAGTTTGAAGGTAGGCCTTGAAATACATTCACAGGTACACCTCCAATTGACTCAAATTATGTCAATTAGCCTAACAGATGGTTCTAAAGCCATGACATAATTTTCTAAGCTAAATTGTGAAATAATCTGTCTGTAAACAATTGTTGGAAAAATGACTTGTGTAATGCACAAAGTAGATGTCATAACCGACTTGCCAAAACTATAGATTATTAGTTGAAAAACGGAAAACGACAGTTTTGCCCACTCTTGGCATTCTCTCAACCAGCTTCATGAGGTAGTCACCTGGAATGCATTTATTTTTATTTGTTTAACACTTTTTTGATTACTACATGAGTCCATATGTGTTATTTCATAGTTTTGATGTCTTCACTATTATTATACAATGTAGAAAATAGTACAAATAAAGAAAAACCCTGGAATGAGTATGTGTTCTAAAACTTTTGACCAGTAGTCTGTCTAATATCGTCTTTTTAGCTCAAAATCATTGTAATGTGGTTAACCTTAAACATCAAAATTATTCAAATCTAAAAGTTAAAATTCAAGCCGGAGAGCGCCCTTAGATCGTGAATGGCTAGGCCTGCTACGCTATAAAAACACACACTATTCGAGATACTTTGATATTACTGGCTACAATTTATATGGTGAAAATGTGCGGGGAGGCAGACGCACAGAAGCTCACATCAATACCTTCGTCAGATAACACTGAAATTAAGAATGTATGCTATAGCTCGCAATCAAGGGGAAACGACTCAAACTCCCCAGCTTTTTATTTATAAATGTATTTATTTCCCCTTTATTTAACCAGGTAGGCCAGTTGAGAACAAGTTCTCATTTACAACTGTGACCTGGCCAAGATAAAGCAAAGCAGTGTGACAAACACCAGAGTTACACATGGAATAAACAAATGTACAGTCAATAACATAATAGAAAAGTCTATATACAGTGTGTGCAAAGGAAATAGGTCGTAGTGGCAAAATAATTACATTTTCGCAAATAAACACTGGAGTGATAGATGTGCAGAAGATTAATGTGCAAGTAGAGATACTGGGGTGCAAAGGAGAAAAAAATAAAAAATATATAAATAAAATAAATAACAATATGGGGATGAGGTAGTTGGATGGGCTATTTACAGATGGGCTGTGTACAGCTGCAGCGATCAGTAAGCTGCTCAGGTAGCTGGTGCTTAAAGTTAGTGAGGGAGATATTAGTCTCCAGCTTCAGTGATTTTTGCAATTCGTTCCAGTCATTGGCAGCAGAGAACTGGAAGGAAAGGCGGCCAAATGAGGAATTGGCTTTGGGGGTGACCAGTGAAATATACCTGCTGGAGCGCGTGCTACGGGTGGGAGCTGAGATAAGGCGGGGCTTTACCTAGCAAAGACTTATAGATGACCTGGAGACAGTGGGTATGGCAACGAATATGAAGCGAGAGCCAGCCAACGAGAATATACAGGTCGCAGTGGTGGGTGGTATATGTGTAGTGTCCAAAGAAGGGCCAGAAGTATGCTCTCCAAATGAGGGCCGAGATGCCCACGTATTGACTTTTGTTCATTACATGTGGGGGATTTTCATATTTTCTTAGAATGCCCATTAACTGTTGATACAGCATCAGCTACTCTTCCTGGGGTCCATACAAAACATGAAACATAATTATTCTTTTTAAAAAGGCACAAGTAGCCTACATATCAATACATCCAGCCTATATATCAATACATCCACACGTAGCCTACATATCAATACATCCAGCCTATATATCAATACATCCACATTTAGCCTACATATCAATACATCCAGCCTATATATCAATACATCCAGCCTATATATCAATACATCCACACGTAGCCTACATATCAATACATCCAGCCTATATATCAATACATCCAGCCTATATATCAATACATCCACACGTAGCCTACATATCAATACATCCAGCCTACATATCTATACATCCAGCCTATATATCAATACATCCACACGCAGCCTACATATCAATACATCCAGCCTACATATCTATACATCCAGCCTATATATCAATACATCCACACGCAGCCTACATATCAATACATCCAGCCTACATATCAATACATCCACATTTAGCCTACATATCAATACATCCACATTTAGCCTACATATCAATACATCCACACGTAGCCTACATATCAATACATCCAGCCTATATATCAATACATCCACACGTAGCCTACATATCAATACATCCAGCCTATATATCAATACATCCACACGTAGCCTAGATATCAATACATCCAACCTACATATCAATACATACACATTTAGCCTACATATCAATACATCCACACGTAGCCTACATTGCAATACATCCAGCCTATATATCAATACACCCACACGTAGCCTATATATCAATACATCCACACGCAGCCTACATATCAATACATCCAGCCTACATATCAATACATCCACATTTAGCCTACATATCAATACAGCCACACGTAGCCTACATATCAATACATCCAGCCTATATATCAATACATCCACACGTAGCCTACATATCAATACATCCAGCCTACATATCAATACATCCACACGTAGCCTACATTGCAATACATCCAGCCTATATATCAATACACCCACACGTAGCCTATATATCAATACATCCACACATCAATACATCCAGCATATATATATATATATATATCAATACATGCACACGTAGCCTATATATCAATACATCCACACGCAGCCTACATATCAATACATCCAGCCTACATATCAATACATCCACATTTAGCCTACATATCAATACAGCCACACGTAGCCTACATATCAATACATCCAGCCTATATATCAATACATCCACACGTAGCCTAGATATGAATACATCCAGCCTACATATCAATACATCCACATTTAGCCTACATATCAATACATCCACACGTAGCCTACATATCAATACATCCAGCCTATATATCAATACACCCACACGTAGCCTATATATCAATACATCCACACGTAGCCTACATATCAATACATCCAGCCTATATATCAATACAACCAGCCTATATATCAATACATCCAGTCTATTTATATCAATACATCCACACATAGCCTAGATATCAATACATCCAACCTACATATCAATACATACACATTTAGCCTACATATCAATACATCCACACGTAGCCTACATTGCAATACATCCAGCCTATATATCAATACACCCACACGTAGCCTATATATCAATACATCCACACGCAGCCTACATATCAATACATCCACACGCAGCCTACATTGCAATACATCCAGCCTATATATCAATACACCCACACGTAGCCTATATATCAATACATCCACACGCAGCCTACATATCAATACATCCAGCCTACATATCAATACATCCACATTTAGCCTACATATCAATACATCCACACGTAGCCTACATATCAATACATCCAGCCTACATATCAATACATCCACATTTAGCCTACATATCAATACATCCACACGTAGCCTACATATCAATACATCCAGCCTATATATCAATACACCCACAAGTAGCCTATATATCAATACATCCACACGTAGCCTACATATCAATACATCCAGCCTATATATCAATACAACCAGCCTATATATCAATACATCCAGTCTATTTATATCAATACATCCACACGTAGCCTACATATCTATACATTCACACGTAGCCTACATAGCAATGCATCCAGCCTATATATCAATACATCCACACGTAGCCTACATATCAATACATCCAGCCTATATATCAATACATCCACACGTAGCCTACATATCAATACATCCAGCCTACATATCAATACATCCACACGTAGCCTACACATCAATACATCCAGCCTATATATCAATACATCCACACGTAGCCTGGGCGGCAGGTAGCCTAGTGGTTAGAGCGTTGGGCTAGTAACCGAAAGGTTGCAAGATCGAATCCCAGAGCTGGTAAAAATCTGTCATTCTGCCCCTGAACAAGGCAGTTAACCCACTGTTCCTAGGCCGTCATTTAAAATTTGAATTTGTTCTTAACTGACTTGCCTAGTTAAATAAAGGTAAAATACAAATAAAATAGCCTGCAAATCAATACATCCAGCCTATATATCAATACATCCACACAGCCAATATATCAATACATCCACACGTAGCCTACATATCAATACATTCAGCCTATGTATATATATATATATATCAATATATCCACACATAGCCTACATATCAATACATCCAGCCTATAAATCAACATATCCACATGTAGCCTACATATCAATACATCTACACGTAGCCTACACATCAATACATCCAGCCTATATCTATATATCTATCTATATCAATACATCCACACGTAGCCTACATATAAATACATCCACAAGTAGCCTACATATCAATACATCCAGCCTATATATCAATACATCCAGCCTATATATCAATACATCCACACGTAGCCTACATATCAATACATCCAGCCTATATATCAATACATCCACATGAAGCATACATATCTATACATTCACACGTAGCCTACAAAGCAATGCATCCAGCCTACATATCAATACATCCACACGTAGGGTCAAATACTTATTTCCCTTATTAAAATGCAAATCAATTTAACATTTTTCAAATGCATTTTTCTGGATTCTTTTTGTTGTTATTCTGTCTCTCACTGTTCAAATAAACCTACCATAAAAAATATGGACTGATCATTTCTTTGTCAGTGGGCAAACTTACAAAATCACCAGGGGATCAAATACCTTTTCCCCTCACTGTATATATCAATACATCCACACGTAGCCTACATATCAATACATCCAGCCTATTTATATCAATACATCCACACGTAACCTACATATCAATACATCCAGCATATATATCAATACATGCACACGTAGCCTATATATCTATACATCCACACGTAGCCTACATATCAATACATCCAGCCTATACATCAATATATCCACATGTAGCCTACAAAGCAATACATCCACACGTAGCCTACATGTCAATACATCCAGCCTATACATAAATATATCCACATGTAGCCTACATATCAATACATTTACGCGTAGCCTACATAGTAATACATCCAGCATATATATCAATACATCCACACATAGCAATACATCCAGCCTATACATCAATACATCCACACGTAACCTACATATCAATACATCCAGCATATATATATATATATATATCAATACATGCACACGTAGCCTATATATCTATACATCCACACGTAGCCTACATATCAATACATCCAGCCTATATATATCAATACATCCACAAGTAGCCTACATATCAATAACCATGGGACCAGAGCCTGTTGGAGGGATGGAATCAGAGCCTGTTGGAGGTATGGAATCAGAGCCTGTTGGAGGTATGGAATCAGAGCCTGTTATCAAAACTATGTTTTTACACTGCTGCTACTTGCTGTGTATTATCTATGCAGTCACTTTAACCCTACCTATATGTACTAATTACGTTGACTAACCTGTACCCCCACACATTGACCCGGTACCGGTACCCCCTGTATATTGCCGCGTTATTGTTATTTTGTGTTTTTTATAAAAAAATGTACTTTAGTTTATTTAGTAAATATTTTCTTAACCAACAACGCAGTTCAAGACATAGTTAAGGGCTTGTAAGTAAACATTTCACGGGAAGGTCTACACCTGTTGTATTCAGCATTTCACTGTAAGGTCTACGCCTGTTGTATTCAGCATTTCACTGTAAGGTCTACACCTGTTGTATTCAGCATTTCACTGTAAGGTCTACACCTGTTGTATTCAGCATTTCACTGTGAGGTCTACACCTGTTGTATTCAGCATTTCACTGTGAGGTCTACACCTGTTGTATTCAGCATTTCACTGTGAGGTCTACACCTGTTGTATTCAGCATTTCACTGTAAGGTCTACGCCTGTTGTATTCAGCATTTCACTGTAAGGTCTACACCTGTTGTATTCAGCATTTCACTGTAAGGTCTACACCTGTTGTATTCAGCATTTCACTGTGAGGTCTACACCTGTTGTATTCAGCATTTCACTGTGAGGTCTACACCTGTTGTATTCAGCATTTCACTGTGAGGTCTACACCTGTTGTATTCAGCATTTCACTGTAAGGTCTACGCCTGTTGTATTCAGCATTTCACTGTGAGGTCTACACCTGTTGTATTCAGCATTTCACTGTGAGGTCTACACCTGTTGTATTCAGCATTTCACTGTGAGGTCTACACCTGTTGTATTCAGCATTTCACTGTAAGGTCTACACCTGTTGTATTCGGCACATGTGACAATTTTTTTTTTTTTTTTTACATTTTATTTGCAGCCTTAGAATGTATTAAAAATTAAAACAAAGCCCAATGTTTGTAGAATTAAAGTTACATTAATAACTGTAAATTAAACATAGGAGGGTATAATTATTTGATAACTGCTCAACACAGAATAGCCACATGTGCGCACTCCCTCAAATCGTTTGGAGAAAATATCCTTTCCATTTTATTCAGCTTTGTTCAATTGTATTCTTCATACTATAAAGTAATGCCACGGAATTCTAAGAAAATCTTGTCTGCTAAATGAACTAGTGTAGCCCACAGCCACATGGCATAGCTATAGCACATAGGCAAGTTTCAGTAGATGGTATAGAGTACAGTGTATACATTTGATATGAGTAATGTCGGATATGTAAACATTATATACAAAATTGTTTAAAGTGGCTAGTGATCCATTTGTTACATCCAATTCCTATTTTTAAAGTAGCTAGAGATTTAACTTCTTAAGGAGCAGCAAGGTGCGCTGGGGCGCTAGCGCCCCACTCCCGACACTACCAGGTGAAATGCAAGGCGCCAAATTCAAAATCCTAAAGTTGAATTATTAAACATGCATCAATATACAAGTGTTTCATAGTCATCCAAAGCTCTGTTTCTTGGCAATATCACAGCGTTGTCAGATTTCAAAAAGGCTTTACGGTGAAAGCACCACATTTGATTGTTTGAGGGTAGCACCTAACATATTTTTGCATTACCATGAATTCATAAGCCATCACGGTTCACACAACACATTTCACAGCAAAAACAAATCAATTACCTGTTGAAGAACTTCTGCTGAGGGCTTCCCAAGTGTCCAACGAAGACAATCCATGGTTCTTTTGTTAGAAAAAGTAATGTATTATATCCATAAAGCGCCGTTTGGTTGGCGCGTTAGAATGAGAAAATAGAGCGTCGACTCCTCCATTGAAACGTGAAGAGAACTTGTTCAACTTATACCTATAAAATTGTCCAAGAACAATCAAACATAATTGCTAATGTATCCTTAGGAACACTTTAATGTATATGTTGTATAATATTTCAACCGGAATATAAACTGGGCGATAAGAAAGAAAAAAACCAGAGCGCGACAGCCGGGAGCGCGCATTTTCTTGTAAGGACATCTGTGGGGACACTTCCTTATTCGTCGTCTTCTCTGCTCTAAAAGCAGCTAAAAAGAAACAGAACACTTTCTCGAGACTCTTGACATCCAAAGGAAGCGATAGGTACTGCATTCATATGCCCTTATATGGGCATTTTCATACGGGAGGGGTTCCAAATGAGCAATGTGTCAAAACCACTTTTTCCAGGACAGAAATTCCTCGGGTTTTCGCCTGCCATATCCGTTTTGTTATACTCACAGACAAAATGTTAACACTTTTAGAACACTTTTCAGAGTGTTTCCTATCCAATGGTACTAAATATGTGCATATCCTATTTTCTGGGCCTGAATGGGAGGCATTTTACTTTGGGCACGCCAGGCCCTCCAAAACGGTCACCTCGTGCGCTACTCCCTAAGAAGTTAAGTCAGTATGTTGGCAGCAGCCACTCAATGTTAGTGATGGCTGTTTAACAGTCTGATGGCCTTGAGGTAGAAGCTGTTTTTCAGTCTCTCGGTCCCAGCTTTGATGCACCTGTACTGACCTCGCCTTCTGGATGATAGCGGGGTGAACAGGCAGTGGCTCGGGTGGTAGTTGTCCTTGATCTTTTTGGCCTTCCTGTGACATCGCGTGGTGTAGGTGTCCTGGAGGGCAGGTAGTTTACCCCCGGTGATGCGTTATGCAGTCCTCACTACCCTCTGGAGAGCCTTACGGTTGTGGGCGGAACAGTTGCCGTACCAGGCGGTGATACAGCCCGACAGGATGCTTTCGATTGTGCATCTGTAGTTTGTGAGTGATTTTGGTGACAAGCCGAATTTCTTCAGCCTCCTGGAGGTTGAAGAGGCGCTGTTGCGCCTTCTTCACCACGCTGTCTGTGTGGGTGGTCCAATTTAGTTTGTCCATGATGTGTACGCAGAGGAACTTAAAACTTTCCACCTTCTCCACTACTGTCCCGTCGATGTGGATAGGGGGGTGCTCCCTCTCCTGAAGTCCACAATCATCTCCTTTGTTTTGTTGACATTGAGTGAGAGGTTATTTTCCTGACACCACACTCCGAGGGCCCTCACCTCCTCCCTGTAGGCCGTCTCGTCGTTGTTGGTAATCAAGCCTACCACTGTAGTGTCATCAGCAAACTTGATGATTGAGTTGGATGCGTGCTTGGCCACGCAGTCATGGGTAAACAGGGAGTACAGGAGAGGGCTGAGAACGCACCCTTGTGGGGCCCCAGTGTTGAGGATCAGCGGGGTGGAGGTGTTGTTGCCTACCCTCACCACCTGGGGGCGGCCCGTCAGGAAGTCCAGGACCCAGTTGCACAGGGCTGGGTCGAGACCTAGGGTCTCGAGCTTAATGACGAGCTTGGAGGGAACTATGGTGTTAAATGCTGAGCTGTAGTCGATGAACAGCATTCTTACATAAGTATTCCTCTTGTCCAGATGGGTTAGGGCAGTATGCAGTGTGATTGCGATTGCGTCGTCTGTGGACCTATTGGGACGGTAAGCAAATTGGAGTGGGTCCAGGGTGTCTGGCAGGATGGAGGTGATATGATTCTTGACTAGTCTCTCAAAGCACTTCATGATGACGGAAGTGAGTGCTACGGGGCGATAGTCATTTAGCTCAGTTACCTTAGCTTTCTTGGGAACAGGAACAATGGTGGCCCACTTGAAGCATGTGGGAACAGCAGACTGGGATAGGGACTGATTGAATATGTCTGTAAACACACCTGCCAGCTGGTCTGCGCATGCTCTGAGGACACGGCCAGGGATGCCATCTGGGCCAGCAGCCTTGCGAGGGTTAACACATTTAAATGTTTTCCTCACATTGGCTGTGGTGAAGGTGAGCCCGCAGGTTTTGTTAGCGGGCAGTGTCGGTGGCACTGTATTATCCTCAAAGCGAGCAAAGAAGTTGTTTAGTTTGTCTGGGAGCAGGACGTCGTGGTCCGCGACGGGACTGATTTTCTTTTTGTAGTCCGTGATTGACTGTAGACCCTGCCACATTCCTCTCGTGTCTGAGCCGTTGAATTGCATATCTAACCCAAACACATAATATTATATATCTAACCCTAAAACATTATAATAGTATATATCTAACCCAAACATTATATTAATATACGTCTAACCCAAACACATGATAATATTATACATCTAACCCTATTATATATCAAACCAAAACACATTATAATATTATATCTAACCCTAAAACATTATAATAGTATATATCTAACAAACATTATAATTTATATCTAACCCTAACACATGATAATATTATATATCTAACCCTAACATTATAATATTATATATCTAACACTAACATTATAATATATCTAACCCTAACATTATATTAATATACATCTAACCCTAACACATGATAATATTATATATCTAACCCTAACACATGATAATATTATATATCTAACCCTAACATTATAATATTATATATCTAACCCAAACACATTATAATATTATATATCTAACCCTAACACATTATAATATTATATATCTAACCCTAACATTATATTAATATACATCTAACCCAAACACAATATATATCTAACCCTAACACATTATAATATTATATATCTGACCCTAACATAATATTATATATATAACCCTAACACAAGATATTATATATCTAACCCTAACACATTATAATATTATACATCTAACCCTAACAATATAATATTATATATCTAACCCTAACACATAATATTATACATCTAACCCAACACATTATAATATTATACATTAACCCAAACACATTATAATATTATAATGTGTTAGGGTTAGATGTATAATATTATAATGTGTTGGGTTAGAAGAAGTTACAGGTCTGTGAGAGCCAGAAATCTTGCTTGTTTGTATGTGACCAAATACTTATTTTCCACCATAATTTGCAAATAAATTCATAAAAAATCCTACAATGTGATGTCTGTCATAGTTGAAGTGTACCTATGATGAAAATTACAGGCCTCTCATCTTTTTAAGTGAGAGAACTTGCACAATTGGTGGCTGACTAAATACTTTTTTGCCCCACTGTATAATATTATGTTAGAGTTAGATGTATAATATTATAATGTGTTTGGGTTAGATATATAATATTAGGGTTAGATATATAATATAATGTGTTTGGGTTAGATATAATATTATAATGTTAGGGTTAGATATATAATGTTAGGGTTAGATATATATAATGTGTTAGGGTTAGATATATAATATTAGGGTTATATATATATAATATAATGTGTTAGGGTTAGATATATTATAATGTTAGGGTTAGATATATAATGTTAGGGTTAGATATATATTATAATGTGTTAGGGTTAGATATATAATATTATAATGTGTTAGGGTTATATATATAATATTAGAATCTGTTATAATATTATATATATAATATTAGAATCTGTTATAATATTATATATCTAACCCATACATTATAATATCATATGTCTAACCCTAACACATAATATTATACATCTAAGCTAACATTATATTATACATCTAAGCCTAACATTATATTATACATCTAAGCCTAACATTATATTATACATCTAAGCCTAACATTATATTATACATCTAAGCCTAACATTATATTATACATCTAACCCATACATTATATCATATATATATATATCATATATATATATATATATATATATATATATATATATATATATAATAATAATAATAATAATGTGTTAGATATATAATATTAGTGTTAGATATATAATATTATAATGTGTTAGGGTTAGATATCTAATATTATAATGTGTTAGGGTTATATATAATATTATAATGTGTTAGGGTTAGATATATAATATGTTAGGGTTAGATATCTAATATTAGAATGTGTTAGGGTTATATATAATATTATAATGTGTTAGGGTTAGATATATAATATTATAATGTGTTAGGGTTAGATATAGAATATTATATTGTTAGGGTTAGATATATACTATTATAATGTTAGGGTTAGATATAATATAATGTTAGGGTTAGATATAATATAATGTTAGGGTTAAATATATACTATTATAATGTTAGGGTTAGATATATAATATAATGTGTTAGGGTTAGATGTATAATATGATAACGTTAGGGTTAGATATATAATATTATAATGTGTTAGGGTTAGATATATAATATTATAATGTGTTAGGGTTAGATGTATAATATGTTAGGGTTAGATATAGAATATTATGTGTTAGGGTTAGATATAGAATATTATAATGTGTTAGGGTTAGATGTATAATATTATAATGTGTTAGGGTTAGATGTATAATAATATAATGTTAGGGTTAGATATATAATATTATAATGTGTTAGGGTTAGATATATAATATGTTAGGGTTAGATGTATAATATTATAATGTGTTCGGGTTACAGTGAGGGAAAAAAGTATTTGATCCCCTGCTGATTTTGTACGTTTGCCCACTGACAAAGAAATGATCAGTCTATCATTTTAATGGTCTTGGCCATGGTGGAGAGTTTGGAATCTGATTGATTGATTCGGTGGACAGGTGTCTTTTATTCAGGTAACAAACTGAGATTAGGAGCACTCCCTTTAAGAGTGTGCTCCTAATCTCAGCTCGTTACCTGAATAAAAGACACCTGGGAGCCAGAAGTCTTTCTGATTGAGAGGGGGTCAAATACTTATTTCCCTCATTAAAATGCAAATCAATTTAGAACATTTTTCACATGCGTTTTTTTGTTGTTATTCTGTCTCTCACTGTTCAAATAAACCTACCATTAAAATGATAGACTGATCATTTCTTTGTCAGTGGGCAAACGTACAAAATCAGCAGGGGATCAAATACTTTTTTCCCCTCACTGTAGATATATAATATTATAATATGTTAGGGTTAGATGTATAATATTATAATGTGTTAGGGTTAGATATATAATATTAGGGTTAGAAATATAATATTAGGGTTAGATATATAATATTATAATGTTAGGGTTAGATATATAATATTATAATGTGTTAGGGTTAGATATATAATATTATAATGTGTTAGATATATTAGGGTTAGATATAATAAAATGTTAGGGTTAGATATATAATATTATAATGTTAGGGTTAGATATATAATATTATAATGTGTTAGGGTTAGATATATAATATTATAATGTGTTAGATATATTAGGGTTAGATATAATAAAATGTTAGGGTTAGATATATAATATTTTAATGTTAGGGTTAGATTATAATGTGTTAGGGTTAGATATATAATATGATAACGTTAGGGTTAGATATATAATATTATAACGTTAGGGTTAGAAATATAATATTATAATGTTAGGGTTAGATATATAATATTATAATGTGTTAGGGTTAGATATATAATATTATAATGTTAGGGTTAGATATATAATATTATAATATGTTAGGGTTAGATGTATAATATGTTAGGGTTAGATATATAATATTAGGGTTAGAAATATAATATTAGGGTTAGATATATAATATTATAATGTTAGGGTTAGATATATAATATTATAATGTGTTAGGGTTAGATGTATAATATTATAATGTGTTAGGGTTAGATATATAATATTATATTGTTAGGGTTAGATATATAATATTAGGGTTAGAAATATAATATTAGGGTTAGATATATAATATTATAATGTTAGGGTTAGATATATAATATTATAATGTGTTAGGGTTAGATATATAATATTATAATGTGTTAGATATATTAGGGTTAGATATAATAAAATGTTAGGGTTAGATATATAATATTTTAATGTTAGGGTTAGATAAATAATATTAGGCTTAGATATATAATATTATAACGTTAGGGTTAGATATATAATATTATAATGTTAGGGTTAGATATATAATATTATAATGTGTTAGGGTTAGATATATAATATTATAATGTTAGGGTTAGATATATAATATTATAATATGTTAGGGTTAGATGTATAATATTATAATGTGTTAGGGTTAGATATATAATATTAGGGTTAGAAATATAATATTAGGGTTAGATATATAATATTATAATGTTAGGGTAAGATATATAATATTATAATGTGTTAGGGTTAGATATATAATATTTTAATGTTAGGGTTAGACATATAATATTATAATGTGTTAGGGTTAGATATATAATATTATAATGTTAGGGTTAGATATATAATATGTTAGGGTTAGATGTATAATATTATAATGTGTTAGGGTTAGATATATAATATTAGGGTTAGAAATATAATATTAGGATTAGATATATAATATTATAATGTTAGGGTTAGATATATACTATTATAATGTGTTAGGGTTAGATATAAAATGTGTGTTAGGGATAGATATATAATATTATAATGTGTTAGATATATTAGGGTTAGATATAATAAAATGTTAGGGTTAGATATATAATATTTTAATGTTAGGGTTAGATAAATAATATTAGGGTTAGATATATAATATTATAATGTGTTAGGGTTAGATATATAATATGATAATGTTAGGGTTAGATTATAATATGTTAGGGTTAGATGTATAATATTATAATGTGTTAGGGTTAGATATATAATATTAGGGTTAGAAATATAATATTAGGGTTAGATATATAATATTATAATGTGTTAGGGTTAGATATATAATATTATAACGTTAGGGTTAGATATATAATATTATAATGTTAGGGTTAGATATAATATTAGGGTTAGATATATAATATTATAATGTGTTAGATATATAATATTATAATGTGTTAGGGTTAGATATATAATATGATAATGTGTTAGATATATAATATGATAATGTTTTAGGGTTAGATATATAATATTATAATGTGTTAGGGATAGATATATAATGTTAGGGTTAGATATATAATATTAGGGTTAGATATATATTAGGGTTAGATATATAATATGTGTTAGGGTTAGATATATAATATTATAATGTCTTAGGGTTAGATATATAATATTATAATGTGTTAGGGATAGATATATAATATTAGGGTTAGATATATAATATTAGGGTTAGATATATATTAGGGTTAGATATATAATATAATGTGTTAGGATTAGATGTATAATAATATAATGTTAGGGTTAGATATCTAATATTATAATGTGTTAGGGTTAGATATATAATATTATGTGTTAGGGTTAGATGTATAATATTAGGGTTAGATATATAATATTATAATGTGTTAGGGTTAGATGTATAATATGTGTTAGGGTTAGATGTATAATATTAGGGTTAGATATATAATATTATAATGTGTTAGGGTTAGATGTATAATATTATGTGTTAGGGTTAGATGTATAATATTATAATGTATTAGGATTAGATGTATAGTAATATAATGTGTTAGGATTAGATGTATAATAATATAATGTTAGGGTTAGATATATAATATTATATTGTGTTAGGGTTAGATATAATATTATATTGTGTTAGGGTTAGATATAAAATTATAATGTGTTAGGGTTAGATATATAATATTATAATGTGTTAGGGTTAGATATATAATATTATAATGTGTTAGGGTTAGATATATAATATTATAATGTGTTAGGGTTAGATATATAATATTATAATGTGTTAGGGTTAGATATATAATATTAAAAAGTTAGGGTTAGATGCTGTTGAAGTCGGAAGTTTACATACACTTCGGTTGGAGTCATTAAAACTCGTTTTTTCAACCACTCCACAAATTTCTTGTTAAACTATAGTTTTGGCAAGTCGGTTAGGACATCTAATTTGTGCATGACACAAGTAATTTTTCCAACAATTGTTTACAGACAAATTATTTCACTTATAATTCACTGTATCACAATTCCAGTGGGTCAGAAGTTTACATACACTAAGTTGACCGTGCCTTTAAACAGCTTGGAAAATTCCAGAAAATGAAGCCCTGGCTTTAGAACCATCTGTTAGGCTAATTGACATAATTTGAGTCAAGTGGAGGTGTACCTGGGGATGTATTTCAAAGCCTACCTTCAAACCCAGTGCCTCTTTGCTTGACATCATGGGAAAATCAAAAGAAATCAGCCAAGACCTCAGAAAATTAATTGTAAACCTCCACAAATCTGGTTCATCCTTGGGAGCAATTTCTAAACGCCTGAAGGTACCACGTTCATCTGTACAAACAATAGTACGCAAGTATAAACACCATGGGACCACATAGCCGTCATACCGCACAGGATGGAGACGTGTTCTGTCCCCTAGAGATGAACGTACTTTGGTGCGAAAAGTGCAAATCAATCCCAGAACAACAGCAAAGGACCTTGTGAAGATGCTGGAGGAAACAGGTACAAAAGTATCTATATCCACAGTAAAACGAGTTCTATATCGACATAACCTGAAAGGCCGCTCAGCAAGGAAGAAGCCACTGCTCCAAAACCACCATAAAAAAAGCCAGACTACGGTTTGCAACTGCACATGGGGACAAAGATCGTACTTTTTGGAGAAATGTCCTCTGGTCTGATGAAACAAAAATAGAACTGTTTGGCCATAATGACAATTGTTATGTTTGGAGGAAAAAGGGGCAGGCTTGCAAGCCGAAGAACACCATCCCAACCGTGAAGCACGGGGGGTGGTAGCATCATGTTGTGGGGGTGCTTTGCTGCAGGAGGGACTGGTGCACTTCACAAAATAGATGGCATCATGAGGAAGGAAAATGATGTGGATATATTGAAGTAACATCTCAAGACATCAGTCAGGAAGGTAAAGCTTGGTCGCAAATGGGTCTTCCAAATGGACAATGGCCCCAAGCATACTTCCAAAGTTGTGGCAAAATGGCTAAAGGACAACTAAGTAAAGGTATTGGAGTGGCCATCACAAAGCCCTGACCTCAATCCTATAGAAAATCTGTGGGCAGAACTGAAAAGGCGTGTGCGAAGCATGGAGGCCTACAAACCTGACTCAGTTACACCAGCTCTGTCAGGAGGAATGGGCCAACATTCACCCAACTTATTGTGGGAAGCTTGTGGAAGGCTACCAGAAACGTTAGACCCAAAATAAACAATTTAAAGGCAATGCTATCAAATACTAATTGAGTGTATGTAAACTTCTGACCCACTGGGAATGTGATGAAAGAAATAAAAGCTGAAATAAATAATTCTCTACTATTATTCAGACAAGTCACAATCTTAAAATAAAGTGGTGATCCTAACTGAACAGTGAACAGTGGGTTAACTGCCTTGTTCAGGGGCAGAACGACAGATTTTTAACTTGTCAGCTCGGGGATTCGAACTCGAACCCTCCGGTTACAAGTCCGCCGCTCTAACCACTAGGCTACCTGCCGCCCTAATATAATATGTGTTAGGGTTATATTTAATTATTCGATTATATTTTTTGTTCAGTGTACATACAATACCCCACAATGAAAACATATTTTGACATTTTTGCTAATTTATAAAAAATACAGACTAAATACAAATTCACACCCTTGAATCAATACTAGAAGCACATTTGGGCAGTGCTTACAGATGTGAATCTTTCTGGGTAAGTCTCCAAGAACTTTCCACACCTGGATTCTGCAACACTTGCTCATTCTTCTTTCCAAAATTCTTCAAGCTCTTCAAGCTCTGTGAAGTTGGTTGCCTCGCTTCACGTTCTCAGGAAACCATGCAGTATTTTGTTTTTTTATGTATTACTTCTTACATTGTTACCCCGGAAAATATTAAGTTTTATTACATACAACCGGGAGGAACTATTGGATATAAGAGCAACGTCAACTTACCAACATTACGACCAGGAATACGACTTTCCCAAAGAGGATTCTCCTTTCGTTAACCCAAACACAACAACAGACTGGATAGCACGTGGCTACTCAAAACAACGGCGGCGCCGGAGAAGAGGGAAACGCGCCGGTCTTTTGGTCAAGCTACGCCGACGGGCGCATCGTGCACCTCTCCCGAGTATTTTAATCGCCAATGTACAGTCTCTTGACAACAAAGTAGACGAAATCCGATCGAGGGTTGCCTTTCAGAGAGACATTCGAGACTGCAACGTTCTTTGCTTCACGGAAACATGGCTCACTCAGGACACGTTATCAGAGTCGGTACAGCCACCTGGTTTCTCCACGCATCGCGCCCGACAGAAACAAACATCTCTCTGGTAAGAAGAAGGGCGGGGTGTGTGTCTTATGATTAACGAGGCGTGGTGTGATCATAACAACATACAGGAACTCAAGTCCTTTTGTTCACCTGACATAGAATTCCTTACAATCAAATGCAGACCGCATTATCTACCAAGAGAATTCTCTTCGATTATAATCACAGCCGTGTACATCCCCCTCAAGCTAATACATCGACGGCACTGAAAGAAATTCATCGGACTCTATGTAAACTGGAAACCACATATCCTGAGGCTGCATTTATTGTGGCTGGGGATTTTAATAAGGCTAATTTAAGAACAAGGCTCCCGAAATTTTACCAGCATATCGAATGTGCCACCCGGGCTGGTAAAATCCTGGACCACTGTTATTCCAACTTCCGTGATGCATACAAGGCTATTCTCCGCCCTCCTTTCGGCAAGTCTGACCATGACTCCATTTTGTTGCTCCCAGCCTACAAACAGAAACTAAAACAGGAAACGCCCGTTCTCAGGTCTGTTCAACGCTGGTCCGACCAATCTGATTCCATGCTGCAAGATTGCTTGAGCACGTGGACTGGGATATGTTCCGGATAGCATCTGACAACAACATTGATGTATACGCTGATTCGGTGAGCGAGTTTATTAGCAAATGCATTGGTGATGTTGTACCCATAGCAAATATCAAAACCTTCCCCAACCAGAAACCATGGATTGATGGCAGCATTCGCGCAAAACTGAAAGCGCGAACCACTGCTTTTAACCAGGTAAAGGCTACCGGAAACATGACTGAATACAAACAGTGCAGCTACTCCCTCCGCAAGGCAATCAAACAAGCTAAGCGTCAATATAGAGACAAAGTAGAGTCACAATTCAATGGCTCCAGACACAAGAGGAATGTGGCAGGGTCTACAGTCAATCACGGACTACAAAGAAAACCAGCCCGTCGCGGACCATGACGCCCTGCTCCCAGACAAACTAAACAACTTCTTTGCTCGCTTTGAGGACAATACAGTGCCACCGACACGGCCCGCTACCAAAACCTGCGGGCTCACCTTCACCGCAGCCAATGTGAGAAAAACATTTAAATGTGTTAACCCTCGCAAGGCTGCCGGCCCAGATGGCATCCCTGGCCGTGTCCTCAGAGCATGCGCAGACCAGCTGGCTGGTGTGTTTACGGACATATTCAATCAGTCCCTATCCCAGTCTGCTGTTCCCACATGCTTCAAGAGGGCCACCATTGTTCCTGTTCCCAAGAAAGCTAAGGTGACTGAGCTAAATGACTATCGCCCGTAGCACTCACTTCCGTCATCATGAAGTGCTTTGAGAGATTAGTCAAGGATCATATCACCTCCATCCTGCCAGACACCCTGGACCCACTCCAATTTGCTTACCGTCCCAATAGGTCCACAGACGACGCAATCGCAATCACACTGCATACTGCCCTAACCCATCTGGACAAGAGGAATACTTATGTAAGAATGCTGTTCATCGACTACAGCTCAGCATTTAACACCATAGTTCCCTCCAAGCTCGTCATTAAGCTCGAGACCCTGGGTCTCGACCCAGCCCTGTGCAACTGGGTCCTGGACTTCCTGACGGGCGGTCCCAGGTGGTGAGGGTAGGAAACAACATCTCCACCCCGCTGATCCTCAACACTGGGGCCCCACAAGGGTGCGTTCTCAGCCCTCTCCTGTACTCCCTGTTTACCCATGACTGCGTGGCCAAGCACGCATCCAACTCAATCATCAAGTTTGCTGACGACACTACAGTGGTAGGCTTGATTACCAACAACGACGAGACGGCCTACAGAGAGGAGGTGAGGGCCCTCGGAGTGTGGTGTCAGGAAAATAACCTCTCACTCAATGTCAACAAAACAAAGGAGATGATCGTGGACTTCAGGAAACAGGAGAGGAGCACCCCCTATCCACATCGAGGGGACAGTAGTGGAGAAGGTGGAAAGTTTTAAGTTCCTCGGCGTACACATCACGGACAAACTGAATTGGTCCACCCACACAGACAGCGTGGTAAAGAAGGCGCAACAGCGCCTCTTCAACCTCAGGAGGCTGAAGAAATTTGGCTTGTCACCAAAATCACTCACAAACTTTTACAGATGCACAATCGAGAGCATCCTGTCGGGCTGTATCACCGCCTGGTACGGCAACTGCTCCGCCCACAACCGTAAGGCTCTCCAGAGGGTAGTGAGGACTGCACAACGCATCACCGGGTTAAACTACCTGCCCTCCAGGACACCTACACCACCCGATGTCACAGAAAGGCCAAAAAGATCATCAAGGACAACAACCACCCGAGCCACTGCCTGTTCACCCCGCTATCATCCAGAAGGCGAGGTCAGTACAGGTGCATCAAAGCTGGGACCGAGAGACTGAAAAACAGCTTCTACCTCAAGGCCATCAGACTGTTAAACAGCCATCACTAACATTGAGTGGCTGCTGCCAACATACTGACTTAAATCTCTAGCCACTTTATACATAGGAATTGGATGTAACAAATGTATCACTAGCCACTTTAAACAATTTTGTATATAATGTTTACGTATCCGACATACTCATATCAAATGTATACACTGTACTCTAAACCATCTACTGTATCTTGCCTATGCCGTTCGGTCATCGACCCAAATCTCTAGCCACTTTAATAATTATAATTGGATGAAATAATGTATCACTAGCCACTTTAAACAATGCCATTTATATAATGTTTACATATCCTACATTACTCATCTCATATGTGTATATACTGTACTCCATACCATCTACTGCATCTTGCCTATGCCGGTCAGCCATCGCTCATCCATATATTTATATGTACATACTCGTATTCATTCCTTTACTCTTGTGTGTATAAGGTAGTTGTTGTGAATTTGTTAGATTACTTGTTAGATACTACTGCATGGTCGGAACTAGAAGCACAAGCATTTCGCTACACTCGCATTAACATCTGCTAACCATGTGTATGTGACAAAATAAAATTTGATTTGATTTGATTTGATCATTGTTAGGCCTCCATTTCAGGTTTTGCCATAGATTTTCAAGTAGATTTAAGTCTTCTTGGTAAGCATCTCCCAGTGTCTGGTGGAAATCAGACAACCAGGTTTTCCTCTAAGATTTTGCCTGTGCTTGGCTCCATTTCATTAATTTTTTATCCTGAAAAACTTCTGATTCCTTAACAATTACAAACACTCATAACATGATGCAGCCACCACCAGTAATGTGTTGTATTAGATTTGCCCAAACATAACACTTCACATTCCAAGACAAGAAGTTAATTGCTTTGCAACATTTCTTACAGTATTACTTTGGTGCCTTGTTGCATACAGGATGCATGTTTTTGAATATTTGTATTCGGTACAGGCTTGATTATTTTCACTCTGTCAATTAGGTTAGTATTGTGGAGTAACAACAATGTTGTTAATCCATCCTCAGTTTTTATCCCATCACAGCCATTAAACTCTGCTTTAAAGTCACCATTGGCCTTATGGTGAAATCCCTGTGTGGTTTCCCTCTTCGAAAAATGAGTTAGGAAGGATGCCTGTACCTTTGTAGTGACTGGGTGTAGTACCACAGTATGAGTCATAATACCCATAAAACCTAGCAGTTAAATAGGGAAATAGTTCCAATTGTTTTTCAACCATGAATTTGTCCCATAGCCCTTATTTTAAGTGTTTCTAAAATCCCCTTTGTTTTGTGTAGGCTTAATGAAATGCTAATTAGCTGCTAATGTGGCTATCATAAAGAACTACAAATGCCATGATGATCTGGACGAGACTGCCGAATCGAGGAAAAAGTAAGAATCTGAATTAAAGATCTAATGTTAGCTAAATGTCGCGATGAATAAATTGGCTACATTTCTTTCAATGTACAATTCTGTGAACTGTGCAAGTTTTAAATTTACACAATAACTGTTAGCAAAGGTTTCAGCTAGAGATGACATGCAGGAGCTGGCAGGGATTTGTAGTCTTGCATGATGTCTACTTTGATTCTAATTAGCATTTTAGATTCTGAGTAAATAGAGCTGAACATATTGATAAAAGTCACCTTGTCCTAGAGAGATTTACATGGCTAACGTCATGCCAGGTTAAGCCTACACGAAACACAGACCGTATTTTAATTGTTAAATCCCCTATGGGATAAAGTAACGGTGTAAAAACGATTGGAACCATTTCCCTGTTTGACCGCTAGGTTTTATGGGTATTATAACACGTACACTATGGGGCTGTATTGATACACCAACCAACGTGTAATTAATAACTTTACCATGCTCAAAGGGATATTCAATGTCAGATTTTTTTATTAAATATGTTTTACCCATATACCAATAGGTGCCCTTCTCTGCGAGGCATTGGAAAACCTCCCTTGTCTTTGTGGTTGAATCTGTGTTTGAAATTCACTGCTGGACTGAGGGACCTTACAGATAATTGTATGTGTGGGGTACAGAGATTAGGTAGCCATTCAAAAAGAATGTTAAACACTATAATTGCACACAGAATGAGTCCAACTTATTGTGTGACTTGTTAAGGATATTTTTACTCTTATTTAGGCTTGCCATAAAGAGTTGAATATTATTGACGAGATATTTCAGCTTTTTATATTAATTAGGGTTAGGGTCTTACCGAAGGGTCTCTTGGTGCGGTCCAGGCAGGAGAGGTGGAAGGGTCAGGGGTTAGGGTCTTACCGAAGGGTCTCTTGGTGCGGTCCAGGCAGGAGAGGTGGAAGGGTCAGGGGTTAGGGTCTTACCGAAGGGTCTCTTGATGCGGTCCAGGCAGGAGAGGTGGAAGGGTCAGGGGTTATGGTCTTACCGAAGGGTCTCTTGGTGCGGTCCAGGCAGGAGAGGTGGAAGGCCTTGGTGCAGCTCTTCCTGTCACACAGAACCAGCTGTCCTCCGTCTCCACAGCGGAAACACTCATCCTCAGACTCCTTCCCCTCGTTACGCACCCGACGCTTCTTCACTTTCTTCTTGGCTTTCTTCCCTTTGGGCTCCGCGGCCTGGAAACCAGACGTCTGACAGGAAACAACAGTCAGATAGGGGCATGGCCACCAGAGGTCTGACAGGAAACAGTCAGCACCATCATCCCAGAAACTCTAGACCCACTCCAATTCGCATACAGCCCCAACAGAACCACAGATAACGCAATCTCAATCGTATTACACACTGTCCCACCTGGACAAAAGGAACACCTATGTGAGAATGCTGTTCATTGACTACACCTCAGCGTTCAACACCATAGTGCCCACAAAGCTCATCACTAAGCTAAGAACCCTGGGACTGAACACCTCCCTCTGCAACTGGATCCTGGACTTCCTGACAGGCCACCCCCAGGTGGAAAGGGTAGGCAACACCACATCTGCCACGCTGATCCTCAACACGGGCCCCTCAGGGGTGTGTACTTAGACCCCTATTGTTCACCCATGACTGCGTGGCCAAGCACGACTCCAACACCATCATTAAGTTTGCTGATGACACAATAGTGGTAGGCCTGATCACCGACAACGATGAGACAGCCTATAGGGAGGAGGTCAGAGAACAACAACCTCTTCCTCAATGTGAGCAAGACAAAGGAGCTGATCATGAACTACAGGAAAAGGAGGGCCGAACAGGCCCCCATAAACATTGAAGGGGCTGTTTTCCTAGCCACCGTGCTTTTACACCTGCATTGCTTGCTGTTTGGGGTTTTAGGCTGGGTTTCTGTACAGCACTCTGTGACATCAGCTGATGTAAGGGGGGGCTTTATAAATACATTTGATTTGATTTGATGATTTGATTTGTGGAGCGGGTCGAGAGTTTCAAGTTCCTTGGTGTCCACATCACCAACAAACTATCATGGTCCAAACACACCAAGACAGTAGGGCACGACAACACATTTTCCCCCCTCAGGAGACTGAAACGATTTGGCATGGGTCCCCAGATCCTCAAAAAGGTTCTACAGCTGCACCATCGAGAGCATCCTGACCGGTTGCATCACCGCCTGGTATAACAACTGCTTGGTATCTGACCGTAAGGCACTAGAGAGGGTAGTGCGTGCGGCCAATACATCACTGGGGCCTAGCTTCCTGACATCCAGGACCTATATACTAGGTGGTGTCAGAGGAAGGCTCGAAAAACTGTCAAAGACTCCAGTCACCCTAGTCATAGACTGTTTCTTCTGCTACTGCACGTCAAGCGGTACCAGAGCACCAAGTCTAGGACCAAAAGGCTCCTCAACAGCTTCTACTCCCAAGCTATAAGACTGCTGAACAATTAATCAAATGGCCAGCCGGGCTATTTACATTGACCCCCTTTGTTTTTACACTGCTGCTGTTTATTATCTATGAATAGTCACTTTACCCATTCCTACATGTACAAATTACCTTGACTAACCTATACCACCGCACATTGACTCTGTACCGGTACCCCCGTATATAGCCTCAATATTGTTATGTAATTCTACATTGTTACTTTTTATTTCTACATTAATTTATTAATATTTTCTTAACTATTTCTTGAACTGCACGGTAAGGTCTACACCTGCTGTATTTTGCACATGTGACAAATACATTTGATTTGAGATAGGGGCCTGGCCACCAGAGGTCTGGAACAGGAAACAGCACTAAGATAGGAGCCTGGCCACCAGAGGTCTGGAACAGGAAACAGCACTAAGATAGGAGCGAGGCCACCAGAGGTCTGGAACAGGAAACAGCACTAAGATAGGAGCGAGGCCACCAGAGGTCTGGAACAGGAAACAGCACTAAGATAGGAGCGAGGCCACCAGAGGTCTGGAACAGGAAACAGCACTAAGATAGGAGCCTGGACACCAGAGGTCTGTTTTTTTTAAAGTGTCGCCATTCTAAATCTTTCGATCATTTCTGATTGTTTCCAAGAGGAGCCAACTCACCTTGGGCCGGTCTCCAAGGAAACCGCTACAGTTGGAAGCCCCACAGCGACACACCGTCTTTTCATTACCAAGGCAATCTAGGTTGTAGTTGAAGGTGAGCTCTGTCCCTGGAAACCACAAAACACCATGTTAATGTCACGGTTGCGATCTGAACCCGGGTCTCCCACGGGAGAAACCAACGTCGGACCAAGAAGAAATTCCATTTTGAGCCGAGGGTGACACTGATTTTGAAGTCGCAGGTAGGGCTACCTCCTCACGAGACCATGAGCCTGACTCATGTCCAGTACATTAACACACTGTCCCTTTAAACCACAAAACACCAAATAACTAAGTCAACACAACCATAAAACAAGAGAACAGTAGACATGTCTGGGATCTCACCAGCAGGGATGTCACAGACAGCGAACAGCCCGACTCTCGTGTCTCCGTTCACAGTCCACTTTTGCGTGTCACAGTTGGGCTGGCAGCTGTGGTTCATGAAGCGGGAGTAGTTTCCTTTGGGGCCAGCGTCTATGATCCGGTCCTGGAAAAACAACAGGTCAGTCCAGTGTACAGACCAGTAGTAGCATTATAACAGGTCAGTCCAGTGTACAGACCAGTAGTAGCATTATAACAGGTCAGTCCAGTGTACAGACCAGTAGTAGCATTAGAACAGGTCAGTCCAGTGTACAGACCAGTAGTAGCATTATAACAGGTCAGTCCAGTGTACAGACCAGTAGTAGCATTATAACAGGTCAGTCCAGTGTACAGACCAGTAGTAGCATTAGAACAGGTCAGTCCAGTGTACAGACCAGTAGTAGCATTATAACAGGTCAGTCCAGTGTACAGACCAGTTGTAGCATTATAACAGGTCAGTCCAGTGTACAGACCAGTAGTAGCATTATAACAGGTCAGTCCAGTGTACAGACCAGTAGTAGCATTAGAACAGGTCAATCCAGTGTACAGACCAGTAGTAGCATTATAACAGGTCAGTGTACAGACCAGTAGTAGCATTATAACAGGTCAGTGTACAGACCAGTAGTAGCATTATAACAGGTCAGTGTACAGACCAGTAGTAGCATTATAACAGGTCAGTGTACAGACCAGTAGTAGCATTATAACAGGTTAGTGTACAGACCAGTAGTAGCATTATAACAGGTCAGTGTACAGACCAGTAGTAGCATTATAACAGGTCAGTCCAGTGTACAGGCCAGCAGCAACATTATAAGAGGTGATTCCTAGCCACTGTGCTTCTACACCTGCATTGCTTGCTGTTTGGGGTTTTAGGCTGGGTTTCTGTACAGCACTCTGTGACATCAGCTGATATAAGGGCTTCATAAATACATTTGATTGATTATCAAATCAAATTTTATTTGTCACATACACATGGTTAGCAGATGTTAATGCGAGTGTATCGAAATGCTTGTGCTTCTAGATTGCTTCTAGATTAACGCTGATGGTAATGCATAACGCTGTAACAGTCAGAACATCTAATTCATTGACTTGTAAATATGGAAACAGAGCTACAGATATTGTTTTGTGGAATGTCACAGAGGTATTGGGTGGAACATCGCCAAAGCAATACTGTTCCTCTGGCTCCAGCAGTCAGGGACACCAACACAAGCAGACAGGACCTCTATGTGCTGGTGCAGCCTGGTTACAGTAGGCCTTCAATACATTATGGTTCAATAATTGGACCCCATAACAGGCCCAGAGGGTACAACCTTGTCGATGGTGAGCATGTAGAAGTGAGTGATGTCATTCTCCTGGTAGTACTTGATCCTGGAGCGGCATTCCTCTTCATCGATCAGCTCTCCGATGTACTCATTCACAAACTCACCCTGCAGGAGAGGCAACCAATCAAATCAGGGATACAGCATCACCCAGTCAGACTACTGATACACCTTCATCAACCAATCAGATCACGAATTTAAAAAAAAACGTGACCAACTTTTTCTTATTTCTTTTCTTCTGTAAGGGGTTCAAATCAGACAGACAATCCACCATCCTGCCCCTCCAGGCAACCCCAGAAAAACCCTCCCTATACCACCACTTCCCTGTAATATATACACACACTGAGAAAAACAAAAAACATTAAGGACACCTTCCTATTATTGAGTTGCACCCCCCAGGACAACATCCATTTGTCAGAGCCGGACTAAAGGTGTCAAAAGCATTCCACAGGGAAGCTGGCCCTTGTTGACTCCAAATCAGAGCCCTGATTTATAAGTCCCATCATTGGATGGTTCGGTAGTTGGGTTCCCAAGAGATTCCATAGGCCAGCATAGCTGACCTAAATTGTAAATATAGAAAAAAGGAGTTGTCTGGTAATGTGTATCTTTCAAATCTTGGAATGTTCTCAAACCATTACTGTCCATGATAATCAGAAATGTTACGGATTCCACATTCAGATCATTGGGGTGATGCAAAAGGCAAGTCATTATTGTCAAATATTGGAGTATGGGCATGCCATCTTGATTCCCAGTATGGGCATGCCATCTTGATTCCCAGTATGGGCATGCCATCTTGATTCCCAGTATGGGCATGCCATCTTGATTCCCAGTATGGGCATGCCATCTTGATTCCCAGTATGGGCATGCCATCTTGATTCCCAGTATGGGCATGCCATCTTGATTCCCAGTATGGGCATGTCTTGGAATGTCATCTGTAAACTTAATTTTATTAATTTTATTTTTATTTCACCTTTATTTAACCAGGTAGGCCAGTTGAAAACAAGTTCTCATTTCCAACTGCGACCTGGCCAAGATAAAGCAAAGCAGTTCGACACATACAACAACACAGAGCTACACATGGAGTAAAACAAACATACAGTCAATAATACAGTAGAAAAACAAATCTATATACAATGTGTGCAAATGAGGTAGGATAAGGAAGGTAAGGCAATAAATAGGCCATGGTGGCAAAGTAATTACAATATAGCATATAAACACTGGAATGGTAGATGTGCAGTAGATGAATGTGCAATGTAGAAAAACTGATGTGCAAGGAATAAAGATAAATAAATAAATATGGTAAGGGATGAGGTAGTTGGTTGGGCTATTTACAGATGGGCTATACACAGGACACAT
Source organism: Brachymystax lenok tsinlingensis (assembly GCA_030435695.1). Taxonomy (NCBI): domain Eukaryota; kingdom Metazoa; phylum Chordata; class Actinopteri; order Salmoniformes; family Salmonidae; genus Brachymystax; species Brachymystax lenok. The sequence continues at coordinate 45,767,934 of CM059786.1, read as the reverse complement.
TCCCATACTGAGATGTATGTGGCAGAGTCTACAGACAATCACGGATTAAAAAGGGAACGCAAGCCACGTCGTAGACAACAAAGTCTTCCTCTCAGACAAGCTAACCACCTTTTCCCGCTTTGAGGATAACACAGTGCCACCGCCGCAGCCCGCTACCAAGGACTATGGGCTCTCGTTCTCCGTGTCCGACGTGTCTAAGACATTTAAGCGTGTTAACCCTCGCAAGGCTGTCAGCCCAGACGGCATCCTTAGCCGCGTCCTCTGATCATGCCCAGACCAGCTGACATATTCAATCTCTCCCTATCCCAGTCTGCTGTACTCACTTGCTTCATGATGTCCACCAATGTTCCTGTCCCCAAGAAAGCAAAGGTAACTGAACTAAATGACTATCACCCCGTAGCACTCACTTCTGTCATCATGAAGTGCTTTGAGAGGCTAGTTAAGGATCATATCACCTCCACCTTACCTGACATCCTAGACCCACTTTAAAATTTGCTTACCATCCTAATAGATCAACAGACGCTGCAATCGCCAACGCACTGCACACTGACCTATCCCATCTGGACAAGAGGAATACCTACGTCAGAATGCTGTTCATTGACTACAACTCAGTCTTCAACACCATACTACCCTCCAAGCTCGTCATTAAGCTCAGGGCCTTGTGTCTGAACCCCACCCTGTGCAACTGGGTCCTGGACTTCCTGACGGGCCGCCCCTCAGGTGGTGAAGGTAGGATACAACACTTACCTAATCCTGTTCACCCATGACTGCATGGCCACACACGCCTCCAACTCAATCATCAAGTTTGCAGACGACAACAGTAGCAGGCCTGATTTACCAACAATGACGAGCCAGCCTACAGGGAGGAGGGCCCTGGCGGAGTGGAGCCAGCCTACAGGGAGGAGGGCCCTGGCGGAGTGGAGCCAGGAAAATAACCTCTACCTCAACGTCAACAAAACGAAGGAGCTGATCGTGTGCAATGTGCAATTTTGTATATAATGTTTACATATCCGACATTACTCATATCAAATGTATACACAGTACTCTATACCATCTACTGAATCTTGCCAAAAACATTTTAATCCATTTTAGAATAAGGCTGTAACCTAACAAAATTTGGAAAAAGTCAAGGGGTCTGAATACTTTCCAAAGACACTGTATATACGTATTCTATTCTACTGTATTTAGTCAATGCCACTCAGACATTGCTTGCCCTAAAATGTATATATTTTACTTTTAGATGTGTGTATTGCTGTGAATTGTTAGATACTACTGCACTGTTGGAGCTAGGAACACAAGCATTTTTGCTACACCCGCAATAACATCTGCTAAATATGTGACCAATAATATCTGCTAAATATGTGTATGTGACCAATAACATCTGTTAAATGTGTGTATGGACCAATAACATCTGCTAAATATGTGTATGTGACCAATAACATCTGTTAAATATGTGTATGTGACCAATAACATCTGCTAAATATGTGTATGTGACCAATAACATCTGATAAATATGTGTATTTTTGTTTTAAGCCTATCCAAAACCTTAACCCTTCGGAGTTAATGCCTAAACTTAGCCCTAACCTAAAAATCTGAGTTTATTCCAAAATGTTAAATTAAACACTTCTGAATTTGACGTTTGAGAAACATAGATGAACGTCGAATTCTGACATGAGACAGTGCTAGTTGCGGAGACACCTTCATCGCCCATTCAGACTACTGATACACCATGCCGACAGGTAGCCTAGTGGTTAGAGCGTTCGACTTGTAACCGGAGGGTTGCAAGTTTGAATCCCTGAGCTGACAAGGTAAAAGTCTGTCGTTCTGCCCCTGAACAAGGCAGTTAACCCACTGTTCCCCAGGCGCCGAAGACGTGGATGTCGATTAAGGCAGCCCCCTGGACCTCTCTGATTCAGAGGGGTTGGGTTAAATGCGGAAGACACATTTCAGTTGAAGGCATTCGGTTGTACAACTGACTAATAATGGTGACTTTGACTTTGCCCAGTTTTTGACCTATTAGCAGCGGTGTGCGGCTGCTAAATCATGGCCGCCACTGCAAAAAAACACTGATCACCGAATCCGATTACTGATCTTCTTTTAAAAAACTCCTGTAATAGATTCTCTCCTCACTGTTTGTTTAATAATATCTAAATATACACACAATGTATACACACACAATATATACACAATACACACACAAATACCTTCTTAATATCCCGTAGTGCCACCAGACCCCAGCCCTTGCCAGCAGTCTTGATGATCTTAGTCTCTGGGTAGTGTCTCTTGGTGAAGTCCTGGTTGCAGCATCGCTCTGCGTTAGGACAGACCTGAGGGTGGCACTCGTACATCAACATCCTGTTCAGGCATTCTGACTCAAACCCACACGGCTTCTCATCCGTGGGCTTACAGTTACACTTGGGGATCTCTGACACGTCGGCTGTGTAGATCTGCACCCGGCCACACGGCTTGTTGATCTGCAGAACATACAGGGGAGAGCATACATTACAAATATCAAACTGGACAAAGGTGGACTAAGGACCGATTTTGAAGGAATAATTTGAACCGAGTTTGGACTAAGTTTGAAGGACTCCGATGAACCGCGTTTGAAGGACTACTCACAGTTTGCTGCACGCACAAAACAAATATTAGACAGCACTGTTACCAATTGCAGCTTGATTTTGGAAGAAGCTACCCATGTAGCTAATTAGCTAGTAAATTAGCAAACCAAATGCACAACTGCAGAGCATTTAGCACATTCTAGACAGTGAACTTAATAGTTCTAAGATATCCAGCTGGCAGACATCTAGTTGTGAATTCCGTACTGTAACTAGATCACCTGGTGTGCTGCACAACAGTGAGTGATTCACAAGGCTCCGGTCTCGTCGTTGTGTGCTTGTAAACAAGCACCTTGTGACTGAGTAATACAGGTAAGCCTCATAATAAAAATGGTGACAGGTGAAATGAAGAACGCTATCTCCTAATGTGTTGCAGGACCAAGGGGAACCGCGTTTAAAGGACCAAGGGGAACCGCGTTTGAAGGACCAAGGGGAACCGCGTTTAAAGGACCAAGGGGAACCGCGTTTAAAGGACCAAGGGGAACCGCGTTTAAAGGACCAAGGGGAACCGCGTTTAAAGGACCAAGGGGAACCGCGTTTAAAGGACCAAGGGGAACCGCGTTTAAAGGACCAAGGGGAACCGCGTTTAAAGGACCAAGGTGGACCGCGTTTAAAGGACCAAGGCGGACCGCGTTTAAAGGACCAAGGCGGACCACGTTTAAAGGACCAAGGTGGACCGCGTTTAAAGGACCAAGGTGGACCGCGTTTAACTTCTTAGGGAGCGGCTCCCGAGGTGACGGTTTTGGAGAGTCTGGCGTGCCCAAAGTAAAATGCCTCCCACTCAGGCCCAGAAAATAGGATATGCACATAATTAGTACTATTGGATAGGAAACACTGAAGTTTCTAAAAGTGTTAACATAATGTCTGTGAGCATAACAGAATGGATATGGCAGGCGAAAACCCGAGGAATTTCTGTGCTGGAAAAAGTGATTTTGACATTGCCTCATTTTGAACCCCTCCCTATTGAAAACCACCATATATGGGAGCAAGATTTCAGTACCTATTGCTTCCACTGGATGTCAACAGTCTCTAGACAGTGTTTGATGATGTTCAGTTGCTCTGGATGGTAATAGAAGAAGAATTTCGAACTAGTCATCGGATGTAAACAGAAGAGGATGCGCGTTCACAGGCTCGCACGCGCTGGGGTTTTTTCCTTTCCTATCGCCCAGTTTATAATCCGGTTGAAATATTATAGTAAATATACATAAAAGTGTTCCTAAGGATACATTATCAATGATGTTTGATTGTTCTTGGACAAGTGTATAGGTATAGGTTGAACGAGTTCTCTTCACGGTTCAATTGGCGAGTGGACGCTGAATTTTATGAACATAATGCGCCAACCAAACAGAGATTTATGGATATAATAAATGACTTTTTCTAACAAAAGAACCATTGGATGTCTTCGTTGGACACTTGGGAAGCCCTCAGCAGAAGTTCTTCAAAAGGTAAGGGATTTGTTTTTCGCTGTGAAATATGTTTTGTGTGAACCGCGATGGTTTATGAATTTATGCTAATGGAAAAAAAATTGGAGGTGCTACCCACAAACAATCAAATGTTGTGCTTTCGCCATAAAGCCTTTTTGAAATCTGACAACACTGTGACATTGCCAAGAAGCAGAGCTTTTGATGACTATGCAACACTTGTATAGTGATTTTGAATTTGGCGCCTTGCATTTCACCGGGTAGTGTCGGGAGTGGTGGGGCGCTAGCTTCTGTCTCTCAGTCCCAGCTTTGATGCACCTGGACTGACCTCGCCTTCTGGATGGCAGCGGGGTGAACAGGCAGTGGCTCGGGTGGTTGTTGTCCTTGATGATCTTTTTGGCCTTCCTGTGACATCGGGTGGTGTAGGTGTCCTGAAGGGCTGGTAGTTTGCCCCCGGTGATGCGTAGTGCAGACCTCACTACCCTCTGGAGAGCCTTACAGTTGTGGGCGGAGCAGTTGCCGTACCGGGCAGTGATACAGCCCGACAGGATGCTCTCGATTGTGCATCTGTAGAAGTTTGTGAGTGTTTTCAGTGACAAGCCGAATTTCTTCAGCCTCCTGAGGTTGAAGAGGCGCTGTTGCGCCTTCTTCACCACCCTGTCTGTGTGGGTGGACCATTTCAGTTTGTCCGTGATGTGTACACCGAGGAACTTAAAACTTTTCACCTCCACTGCTGACCCTTCAATGTAGATAGGGGGGTGCTCCCTCTCCTGAAGTCCACAATCATCTCCTTTGTTTTGTTGACGTTGAGTGAGAGGTTATTTTCCTGACACCACACTCCGAGGGCCCTCACCTCCTCCCTGTAGGCCGTCTCGTCGTTGTTGGTAATCAAGCCTACCACTGTAGTGTCGTCTGCAAACTTGATGATTGAGTTGGAGGCGTGCATGGCCACGCAGTCATGGGTGAACAGGGAGTACAGGAGAGGGCTGAGAACGCACAACTGTGGGGCCCCAGTGTTGAGGATCAGCAGGGTGGAGATGTTTCCTACCCTCACCACCTGGGGGCAGCCCGTCAGAAAGTCCTGGACTGAGTTTGAAGGACTAAGATGGACTAAGTTTCAGGACAGAAGTAAGAGTACAGTTACAAAGGGTTAGGGTTAGAGTTCAGACCTTGATGTATTTGTACGGAGGTGGTTTCCTGTTGTTCTCCTGCGTCTCCTTGGCCTCCCGTTCCATCTTGATCTCCTTGAAGCGATTCTCTGCCTCCAACAGCGCTGGAGAGACAAATTACTGTTATCTTCAGTTGTCTAAGTGATACTATAACAGGCAATATATGCACAAAAGACAAAGATCGGTAGTGCAGAGAAATGCCGTTCTAATGTAATATGCGGAGCATTCTTTTACTGTCTAAAACACTGAACTGTTATGGACTACTGAGTTCCTCCTAGCTTTTTCTCCAAGACAAAGGGTCATAAGTGTCCGTTCACACCTAGGGGCAATGCCATGTGACCTCACAGGACTACAAAACGACTGCTGTCTCCCCCACACTATCTTAGCCTCTTATCCTGCTGGACCTCAACTCTGCACACAAAGAAGGGAGCAGCACCTCCATCTCCAGCAACCCGTCCACAGGGCCTGGATCTTTGCCTTTAAATGTCCAGAAATGGTAACTTGATAAATTAGGGAAAAAGTACCTTTTAGGGAATAGTACCTGTAATCGAGGAGAGAAATTGGGACGGAAGTGCCCATGCACTAAACAATATCAGAAGAAGGCATAAGACCTTAAGAGCTAGTGTTTACATTTCAGATCACCTTCTTCAAGGACAAAGAGCTAATGTAGCTTCAACGTTACACCTCAGATCACCTTCAAGGACAAAGAGCTAGTGTAGCCTGAACGTTACACTTCAGATCACCTTCTTTAAGGAAAGAAGGAAACAATTAGAGCTTAGCCTCAAACTCAAGCAGGAAGCCAACAGATTAGAGAAACAAGCATAAGGACACCAACTCAGGACAAGCCACAACAGACTTTGATCACAGACTGAGTATAACATTTAATGTTCAGGATCTGCAGGTCTTCACTTCTTATCTTCCATTTCATGATCATTCTCATTATGTTAAATGAGTGTTATTAAATGTTGATTGTATAAATCAATTGTGTTTGTCTTGTTATTCTTGGAAAGAACTCCAATTGATGATCAAATAATTCATACCTTCAGATTAATAAATGTATAGGTATTATTCTAATTTTAGCCTTAGAGAGTTAGTCAATAACTGTTGAGTCAGGCTTTCTTAGAAGACTATGTTGTCCAAGAAAGGACAGTGGGCTGCTGAATATTCCATGGGTGAGTTTACCATTCTTGAAGACCTTCCCTATTCCAGTCTTCTGGACCCTGCTGCCCCTGTCTCCCTCCATGTAGGGGAAAACTCGACCCTGGTGCGTCCAGAAATAGTCCTTAGATCCGAAGAAGAAGACTGGGAACTCTCCGATTTTGTGGCGAAGGTGCTGGATGTTGGTGGGGATGTTCCGGGGGTGCTGGATCTCTGCAGGCCACCACCTGGACAGAACAAGGGAAATGAAACAGTGTTCTAAAACACACACACACAGTATTCTAAAACTGATAAGAGAAATTTGTAGGTTAACTTCTTAGGGAGCGGCAGCAGAGGTGACGGTTTTGGAGTCTGTTGTGCCCAAAGTAAAATGCCTGCCACTCAGGCCCAGAAAATAGGATATTCACATAATTAGTACTATTGGATAGGAAACACTCTGAAGTTTCTAAGAGTGTTAAAATAATGTATGTGAGTATAACAGAACTGATATAGCAGGCGAAAACCAGAGGAAAATTCATCCGGATTTGCAGTTTTTTTTTGTACATGACCTTCTCCAGGCTGCCTATTCATTTATATTTTAACTAGGACTGAGACTGCAGTACCTATGGCTTCCACTAGATGTCAACAGTCTTTATACAGAGTCTGGAAGGTCTAGCCCTAAGCAGAATGGATAGGAAGAGGAAGTAGTGAAGGGACCACTTTTGTCAACAACATTTGACCGGCGCGAGATTGTGAGCTCGCCCCACTTTATTTTCCTTTCCTATTGTACACGTTATCGTCCGGTTGAAATATTACAGTAAATATACATAAAAGGATACCTAAGAATACATAAAAAATGTTTGATTTATTTGTAGAAAGTTTATAGGTATAATTTGAACGTGTTCTCTTCACAGTTCAATGGGCGACTCGGCGGTGGATTTTATGATCATAACGCGCCAACCAAACTGAGATTTATGGATATAATAAATTACTTTTTCTAACAAAAGAACCATTGGATGTCTTCGTTGGACACTTGGGAAGCCCTCAGCAGAAGTTCTTCAAAGGTAAGTGATATTTTTTTGCTCTTATATGGGTTTTGTGTGACTCGCGCTGGATATGAATTTATGCGAATGTTGAAAATATGTGGGGTGCTATCCTCAAACAATCAAACAAGCCTTTTTGAAATCTGACAACGCTGTGATACTGCCAAGAAGCAGAGCTTTTGATGACTATGCAACACTTGTATATTGATGAATGTTTAATAATTTAACTTTGGGATTTTGAATTTGGCGCCTTACATTTCACCGGGTAGTGTCGGGAGTGGCCCGCTAGCGCGCCGCTACTCCCTAAGTAGTTAAAGAAATGACTAGAATATTCCACCCTGAAAATGTATGTAATGGTGTTAGAGTTATAAGACAATCCTTTATCGTGTGTGTCTAGAACTTTTTAAAGACTAGGACATTGTGTTACTATCTTGCAATATAAGCAGGGTGTATTTGAGACAACAAAAGGACGACTTGTGATAACTGTGAAACCAACTACAGAAAAGAGGCCTCCCCACCGTAGGGAGGGGAGGAACTGTTAGAAACTGTCTAGCTTGAAGAAAAATGTTGCAGAAGTGATAAGCAATGTAAGTGTACTGTGTAAAAATACAGCTGCCTAAAGCGGGGTGGAGTTTGTGGGTACATATAAAAAGACTGTCCCCATTTTGGGAACAGAGCTCTCTGAATAAACAAACTGATTCTATTGCAGATTGGGACTTTGTCTAATTCTTCATTAACCAGAGCCTTACAACATCTGGGAATTATTCAAAGCTAGAGTGATAGCGGAGTTCAACCATTGACATAGCAAAATTCTCGTGACAAAAACACACACAGGGTATTCTAAAACACACACACACAGTATTCTGTCATACACACACAGTATTCTGTCACACACACACACACAGTATTCTCAAACACACACACACACAGTATTCACACACACACACAGTATTCACACACACACACACACACACACACAGTATTCACACACACACACACAGTATTCTCAAACACACACAGTATTCTCAAACACACACACACACAAAGTATTCACACACACACACACACAGTATTCACACACACACACACACACACACACACACAGTATTCACACACACACAGTATCTCACACACACACACAGTATTCACACACACACACACACACAGTATTCTAACACACACACACACACACACACACACACACACAGTATTCTAAAACACACACACACACACACACACACAGTATTCTAACACACAATATTCTAACACACACACACACACACACACAGTATTCTAAAACACACACACACAGTATTCACACACAGTATTCACACACACAGTATTCACACACACACACACACACAGTATTCCCACACACACACACAGTATTCACACACACACACACACACACACACACACACAGTATTCACACACACACACACACACACACACACACACACACAGTATTCTAAAACACACACACACACAGTATTCACACACACACACACACACACACAGTATACACACACACAGTATTCACACACACACACACACAGTATTCTAACACACACACACACACACACACACAGTATTCTACACACACACACACACACACACACACACACACACAGTATTCAAAAACACACACACAGTATTCTAACACACACACACACACAGTATTCTAACACACACACACACACACACACACTATTCTAACACACACACACACACACACAGTATACACACACACAGTATTCACACACACAGTATTCACACACACACACACACACACACACAGTATTCTAAAACACACACACAGTATTCTAACACACAGTATTCTAACACACACACACACACACACACACAGTATTCTAACACACACACACACACAGTATTCTAACACACACACACACAGTATTCTAAAACACACATACAGTATTCACACACACACACACACAGTATTCACACACACACACACACACACACAGTATTCACACACACACACACACACACACAGTATTCACACACACACACACACAGTATTCACACACACACAGTATTCTAAAAACACACACAGTATTCTAAAACACACACACACACAGTATTCTAACACACACACACACACACACACACACACACACACACACACACACACACACACACACACACACACACACACAGTATGCTAAAACACACACACACAGTATTCTCACACACAGAATTCTAAAACACACACACACAGTATTCACACACACACAGTATTCACACACACACACACACAGTATTCACACACACACACACACACACAGTATTCCCACACACACACACAGTATTCTCACACACAGAATTCTAAAACACACACACAGTATTCACACACACACAGTATTCACACACACACACACACAGTATTCTAAAACACACACACACACAAACACACACACAGTATTCTAACACACACACACACACACACACACATTCTAACACACACACACAATATTCTAACACACACACAATATTCTAACACACACACACAGTATTCTAAAACACACACACAGTATTCTCACACACACAGTATTCTACACACACACACACACACAGTATTCTAACACACACACACACACACACAGTATTATAACACACAATATTCTAACACACACACACACACACAGTATTCTAAAACACACACACACAGTATTCTCACACACAGAATTCTAAAACACACACACAGTATTCACACACAGTATTCACACACACACACACACAGTATTCCACACACACACACAGTATTCACACACACACACACACACACAGTATTCACACACACACACACACACACACAGTATTCACACACACACACACACACACACACACAGTATTCTAAAACACACACACAGTATTCTAACACACACACACACACACACACACACACAGTATTCTAACACACACACATACAGTATTCTAACACACACACACACACACACACACACACAGTATACACACACACACACACACACACACACACACACACAGTATACACACACACACACAGTATACACACACACAGTATTCTCACACACAGTATTCTAAAAACACACACAGTATTCTAAACACACACACACACACACAGTATTCTAACACACAATATTCTAACACACACACACACACACACACACACACACACAGTATTCTAAAACACACACACAGTATTCTCACACACAGAATTCTAAAACACACACACACAGTATTCACACACAGTATTCACACACACACACACAGTATTCTAAAACACACACACACAGTATTCTCACACACAGAATTCTAAAACACACACACACAGTATTCACAGTATTCACACACACACACAGTATTCACACACAGTATTCTCACACACACACAGTATTCTAAAACACACACACAGTATTCACACACACACACACACACACATTCTAACACACACACAGTATTCTAACACACACACACACACACAGTATTCTAACACACACACACACACACACACACACACACACACACACACACAGTATTCTAACACACACACACAGTATTCACACTATTCACACACACACACACACACAGTATTCTAAAACACACACACAGTATTCTACACACACACACACAGTATTCTAACACACACACACACACAGTATTCTACACACACACACACACACACACAGTATTCTAAACACACACACACACACAGTATTCTAAAACACACACAGTATTCTAACACACACACACAGT